>CM046872.1:19007174-19433987 GCA_025617745.1 Heliocidaris erythrogramma | reverse complement strand
CGAACCCCTGCCCGTACACCCAAGGCTAAAGTTCATCGTTTTTTTAATGTGAATTTTAATTCAAAGTGGTCTAAATTATAGACGCTTGTAAAGGCTGGACGGGGGCTCGATCGATCGTACGCACACACGTGTACGGTACGGACGCGCGTATACAATTTGCATGCATAAACTGTGTGTGTTTTATTTACGTTTTCAGTCTTGCGGTTCTCTTCGTTTCACATGTTCAGAATTCATCATTCAACATTTCGCTATAATAAAACCTGCTGGAATTTTCTTAGTTGAATACACTTGGACGTTACCCTTCAAGAAAGGCACATCTTTACGTATCCATCAAATCAGAAGAAGGGTGAGTGCGTTAAAACAATTTCTACTTCCGTCGATTTGTTGAACTGAAGCATTTTTTTTTTTTTTTTTGTGAATGACCAAGAGACAAGACCATCCGGTTTAATAGCCTCGCAATTGTATCTTGTTTGATTTTGAATAACGATACAGAATAATTTGTTGAATGGTATGCTCTACGTGACTAAGTTCAAACTGAACTAGTTTCATCCATATTTGTTCCAATTTTAAGTGGAAACTCACAAAGAACAAAATCTACATTAAAGTTCCAAGTCGAAAATGTGTGGGCAGGAATGACAGATGTTTGTCTGTTCGAGATTCAGTGAGCAGAGACTGAGTGCAAGAGCTGTGTGCCTGTGGCTGTGCCTGGTCATCTATATACAACGCTGGGTCTACTGTTATAAATTGTCGCACACCATGTTTTTATACATGCCATCATATTGATTGTTCATCTCGACATGAAAACGATGCTTTTGAATAGAATCATCGTCCGCGAAAATGCAATGAGCGGAGCTCGGAGAGTGTGAGCTTGAAGGTCATTTTCAGACTGCGATGTGAAGAGTTCGGCGTGTGTCCTACTTTATGTACATTAGAATACCACCGTCTCAGACTAGACATTCAGAGGATTATTTATGTCTTTGACTTGGTGCTTAGATGTTAATAAATGGCTCGTTATTAAACGCGTTAAATGGTTAATTGTTTAATGACTGTCAAAACGGTTAAAAGTCTAGGAATCTAAAGCCAATTCCATGCCTGCAACAAAATCAGCATGGTTTTAACCTTTGGCTCTTACAAGTATTTAACATTGTATGTGTATCTTCTTGAGAAGTTCCATGAGCTACAAACTCCATGATTTCTTCTCTTGTTTTCAATTTCCAGAGATAGTGAACTCAATCTAGTATAACTTATAAGAACATGTGATTTCAGCTTGCACAAAGCACTGCAGGTTTGGGGTTTTACCTACAACTCCGATAGGCATAGACAAACAGCATTGCAGCAAAAGTATTTAGTAGATTGTAAACTAGTCTAGATCTAACTGTTGTTAATTGATTTAAACATCCACATTTCACCCCCCAAATTACTGGTTATCGTGAAGAGCAACCTCCTCAAGCAGCTTGACTTGTACATCATCAGCACATTATACTAAACAGTATTTGATTCCTTTTTTGGGAAGGGTGTCAATACGTCGCCTTAAAAAAAACCTTTCCTTCATAGTCTCCGTTTGTCTCTCTGTCAGTCTGTCTGTCTCACTTTCTCTGCCTGTATCTATGTCCCATTGTCTGTTTCTTACGAAATATTGTTATCTCTCTAACAATCTACATTTGCCACTCTCCACCCAGGTGTTAAATGGTACCCGGTAGGATGCGAATGTCACTGTGACTGGAATAGTATATGTGCGCCTGTAATAATGGCAGCCAGACTGGAATGCTCCCTTGTGGAGTGGAGAATGTGCACTATAAGTGCAGAATCGTAACAGGATCCAATAACCGGGGTAATAATACACTGTAGTGTAAAGCGCTTTGAGCAGTTACTAACTAGAAAGGCGCCATATAAATACAGATTATTATTATTATTATTAACTTCTTCTTCTTCTTCTTCTTCTCACCCTCCCCACCTCTCTCTCTAGCTCTGCCTTCATCGCCCTTTGCCTTTTCATTGCTTTCTCTTTCCCTTCCAGGTCATTAACAGATTTTAATCAGCAAAGTCATGAGAAAGTTATCTAAACCTTATAACGCTGACCTCCGTAAGTAAAGGAAGGAAAGCAAGCAAATGAGTTGCGTAATTACGTGAATTAATACAAGTTTAAACAGTGTAAACAATAGGTTGAAAATGAGAAGCATTGTGTATCTTTAATAGGACAAGGGGCGACGATACATAGATGTACCGTCGACAAAATAATACATACATGTATATCATAGAAAAATATCTTTGTAACTTCAGTTTAGAATACAGGGGCGGAACCAGGATAATGTAAAGGGGGTGCACAATTTTGAAAATTTACAAGAAGGAAGAAAAATCGTGCAAAGAGGAGAGGGCGGGTCCGCTAGTCTCACCAGATAGGTGAAGCACGAAAGAAAAGATGTCATTTTTTTTGCTTGGGGTGGTGGGAGGGGTCGTATGATCTTTTCATGACCCCCCCCCCCCTTTCTCTCTCTCGCTATGATCTAACTGCCTCTCTTTCTTTCTTTTCCGCCATTCAGTTTGGAGGCCCACCCCCCCCCCCCCCCCCCCCCCCCCCCGTAGCTACACTACTACAACACTTCAAATATAGGAGAAAGAATATAAAGAGAAAAGACACAAAACACTTAAAGGAAAGGAAGTTCTAAACGAAACACATTGTCACTGTATATCATAATTATGCGCATGCATCGCGTCAGTTTTGGGGGCTGAAGCACTTTGGAAGTCTGATGTAAATCAGAATGACAAATGGTGAAGGACAAAACGAAGGAAGAGAAAACAAATCAAAGTGTCATAAGATAAACTTTTCCTTGTAAATCTAGAATATATACTATTCTTACATAGTGTATAATGACTTGCCATGTTATTACTTACATGTGCGAAACCCTTGACATTGTCTGTCCTTCTAATAGTACAAGGCTACCCCGTGTTTGTTAATATCTGAGTTTGTAGAGAAAGGAAGGTAACATATTTAACAAACAAAAACTGATAAGTTTGTTAGTTTTCATGAATATAATATGCCGGAGTAATGAGTTGTGGATGGAGATATTTAGAGACATATAGAGTACAGAGCTACATTTGTTATCTCAGTTTAGGGTTGAATGGTCATCATTGTGGTGACATTCTTTTCCAAGATGATCATTATTTGGATCGAGGTCTCTCCTATAAATGTATAGTTAATATATCTAGTGTCTGGGGGCTCGTCCAAAAGAAGCTTTTAGACCTTGTTTAAAATTTGCAAAAATATAACAAATGTTGACAGAAACGGGCGCGTTGAATGCTTCTTATAGTTCTCACCCACCCCAAACCCTATGTGCAAGTATTAGTTATAGTTTAAAAATCATATGATATCGTTTTGTTTTTTTGTCAGTTTGTCAACTCGGAAAATGGAAATCAACGTGAATAAATATCTATCAAGATAAAAAACTTATATGAAGTTTCTCGCGAATGCATAATGCAGGCAGGTCTTACATATGTCACGTTTATTATCCCTGTAACCCTGTCATATAAGTTCAGTTATGGTCTTTATATTGACCTTTTTAGCAATCAAAATTTTTATTATGTCTTCTAAATTAATAGACCGACGTGTGACCTGCATAACTTGCTAATCGATTCCAGCAATGAAATGTCCAATATCATGAACATGTGATGACAAATGAAAATAAGATAGGGAATTGTGGTCAGGGGTAATAGGTTCGAGAACCCAGCATCTTCCGCTTAACGAAAATGACTTTGAAATGACTTTCAGGTTAACGCTGCAGGGTTATTGTGTATGTGCTATATTCGCGATAATACTTTATCTTTCAAATAGAATTATTCGATTAATATCTACTTTGAGTAAATATCCATGCAAAGCCAAATAATCGGAATTGATTACACAATAAAGGTGTTATAGTTGATCAAAACGAATTGTTGTGTAGTGTCTTGTAAGTAACATACCAAGGTCAAATAGGTCAAATAGTTAAACTCGTTATACTGGTTTTCACTGGTCTAAGTGACTGTTGTGAAATGGTAAATTTATTACAGATCACATTATTCTTTCAACAGCAAAGGTGTAATAAGATGTGAGGAGCCATCACGCTGTGACGTTGTCATCCCATGAGGAAAACAGGCCCGGGGGGGGGGGGGGGGGACTTACCAAGAAACAAAAAAAAAAACCCGAAAGAGAATGGAAGATATATGTGAAGAACGTTGTGAGAGGGGAAAACATTTCAAGAAAGAGGAAGATGTATAATTATGTGTGAGTGCAGGGGTGTGAACGGGAAAGTGGAAACAGACAATAACAGAAAGATAAAGAGCAGAGAGTGAGAGAGAGAAGCGGACACAAAGAGGGAGAAAGCGAAAAGGGGAAGAGAGAAGTGGAAGGAGAGAGAGAGAGAGAGAGAGGCGCAACGAAGGAGCTTTTTCGGATGAGGAAAGTCTTGAAACATTTCTGAAAATATGCCTCAAGCGCGGGCACAACTACACGACACATATCCACCCACTTGTGAAACTTTTAAAGAACAGCTATAGTTCATGTTCATACATGTAGTTTATTAAGTGCTTCATTATTTGAAATTCTCCACCACCTCTGTTTTCCCCCATTTATCTGTTATAATACATGTCTTTTGCCTCATAGTGTTGTAGGTGTACAGTTACATATAGGGCCCAGGTATTTTGTCTCATGATATGTTATTAACTGCATTAAAGATATACATTGTAAGTATATACAGTCATTATTCAACTCTCCTTGGTAATGTGTCATGGGACACAAGATTACCGCTGACGTGCGCTATTACAAACTTTTTTACAGACACATTTTTTTTTTAAACCCACATTATTCTGTGCATACAGGGCAAACATTGCTATATTCCGTGCCATTTATTGCAGAAGCTTTCGTGGTGAAACTGATAAAGTTCACCGTGCCGTCCCTTAATTAGATGTTCTGATTTTATATTTCTCATATTCATGAAACTTATTGACTTGTTAATACAACTTCTGCTCTATAAATCTTTGAAGATAAATTAATCAACATGATCAAAGATTTTGTCATGTTTTTCTCTTACTCTCTTAATTTCTGAGACTTAAACCAGTGAGAAAACAAGTCATATAAGGACTTGCTTTGTCACTGGTTTAAAACTCTCTTGGACATAAATATAAATTCTTTTGGACTTAAAAATAAGTCTTATAAATTAAGAGAGTAGCTGGGCGTAGTTATGTCAATTTAATCTAGACATTATATATTGTACAGAATTAATGTAATATTAAAAGTGACCAATTATGGATCTCTCAGTATCAGTAAAAACGTAATGTCACCAGGGAAACGGGCCATTATTATTTATTTCATCTTAATTTTCTTTTCTTATTCTTCTTCTTTTCCATACAGGATTTTGAGCAAACTTTGGCATCCGACGTACCTATTCTGGAGCGCATTTTGACGAAATGTCTGGATCTCCCGCCATTTTGTGTGCCTTCCGCCATGGCGGTAAGCTTACCCACTTACCGCGTCGAGCTGCGTCTAGCGGCGTGACCGCATTCAAGACCAGCCCATACAGAAACGCCGTAGATCTTACGCAGCAGTCTGTTGTATTGCCGGTAAGTGTCAACCTCTTCTTGCACGGATACCTGGGTCCTGTTTCATAAAACTTGTCATCAGTGACAAGTTGCAATAACTGTTATAAGCTACTGAAATCCTTGCATCTGCTTGACTGAGAGCAAATTTGTCGGTAAATATCACCGACAAGACACTTGATGAAACGCCCCCCCCCCCCGATTTAGGCTTTGCCACCCTCCCGTTTTGGGCTTCTCCACCCTCCCGTTTTGGGCTTCTCCATGCTTCATTTTGCACAGAACTTATTGGGCTGCATCATCCCATGGTGTTATTTTGTTGATGTTGTGTTTTGGTGTTTTTTTTGTGTGTGTTTTTTCAAATATTATTTTGATAAATGACACGGCATTTCTTTCTCCGCAATAAGGCATTTTGAACATGATAGTCGGCAAGCAACTATTTTTTTTTCAATCAGTAGGCCTATATAATACTCATACTGTATAGGATCGTGTGGAGCGAAATAAATGGTTTAAACAATTGGTGTTACAATAAAACTCTTTAGAGACAAAGGCTGAATTGTGATGTTGAGTTAAAATGGAAATTACAATTCATTCTTCTGTCACCAAAGATGTCTGCCTGTCAGTCTTTCTATCAGTCAGTTAGTAAATCTGTCAGTAAGTCTGCGGGTACTTGCGCTTGCTTGAGTATTATGTAATCGCGTTGTTTGCTAAATTAAACTGGAAGAATATTCAAACCTGGAAACAGAATGAATATTCCTCTAAAGAGATTAACTCAAATTTAATTCGAATCTATCATAACTGAAGATAAGATTACTTAATAATATCGGATACCACCCCCCCCCCCCCCCCTCTCTCTCTCTCTCTCTCTCACACTCTCTTCCTGACGTGGTCTCCTTTACGATGTTATACAAGATGTATATACAAATTATATTTATGTCTTCTTTAATCACTGAAAATTCTAAATTGACAGGGTCCTGAAAGAATCCGTGTGAGTTCCTTCATCAACGAGGCTTGTTATAATCCTGGCCAGTTCTACAGCGAAGTAGCCACCGTGTATGACGCGTTCAAGAGAGGTCAAAAAGTATCGAGTGAGTCCCATTTGAATCTCCTAATAACAGGGCCATGTTTCATTAAACTTGTCATCAATCGACAAGTTGCAATAACTGTTATAAGCTACTGAAATCATTGCACCTGATTGGCTGAGAGCAAATTTGTCGGTAAAAATCACTGACAAGACACTTGATGAAAGCCCCCCCCCCCCCCTAAGTAAATATTACATGTAGTGTGTAGGAAAATTCGAATGATTTAGTGGATCCCCAACAACTTATAATAATTTATTTATATGTACAGTTTACTTCTCCACTTATCAAGGATAAATGAATTTGTACATACATTTTTTCATATTTTCTGTAACAATATCTGTAATACCATTGTCTTTTCTTTCTGTTGGAAATGAAATAAATACGAATTTGAATTTGAATTCACAGGGGGAGTGGCAGTGAGGGATTCGAATCAAAATTTGTGCTCATAGCTAAGCCGAAAATTGTATGATAAGCAAAAATAATGCAGGGTCATCACAATTTCATTTCATTTTGACTGCCGACGACTCGACGAGCCTCGGAAAAAAATAATATCAAATCGAATTTTGCCAAGAGAAATTTGAAAAGGATGGTATCATACACTCACAACTCTTAAGACATGAACATGGTCGTGTCCAGCCATTGATAATGTTTGTTTTGGGATGCTTCAATACATTGTTTACATTTTAGTCTAGAAGGCTGTATTTATTTTATTTTGGTTCCAGCTTTTTTTTTTTTTTTTTGTTCTTTCAGTTCTCATTCATTTCTTTTACCTGTTGCCCCTGCCCCTTCCCATTTTTTAATTTGTCTTTTTTTGGGGGGGGGATGTGCCTATACTAGTATTCAAGTCACTGGTATGTGATTAGCCATTTATATCTGTAGTAAAGTAAAGTGATAAATCCAAATCAGTTATCTGACTTATCTTTTCACTATCGAGCTAATGTTTGAACTCGGCAGATGTGTATGCAGTGCAAACAACTAGCTGTCGTACATAAACTTTTCGCGAACTTTAGATTCAGTAATGTCGTGGACAGGGTCGAAAAGGAGTCCGCCATGTCCATGGTCCTACACGCTGAATAAATAATATATTGTAGGCAAACGTTTGACGTCATCATCAATTCATCATTCATCTTATCTGAACGCCAGTCAATGAAGAGATGGACGGAGTTTTGCCATGTGGGGGGGGGGGGGCATCCCTTACGCCTTGAATGGTGTTATTTCCACTGTTCATTCACAAGGCTTATTTGCTGTGTCATTTATTTTCTCCTTGAGTCCTTGCCTGAAAAACAGATGAATATACATCGGAAAGGGTATAATATTTTGTACATTGTCTTGTTTTATGACGCAGACTCGTTTCAGTATAGTACATGTATTCAGATAAGGAAAAATGAGAAGTTTCATACAAGATATCATACGTTATATCTTTCTGTGTATATTTTTAAAAAACATATCGTTTTTACTTTTTAATCGCAGTAAATTTCGTTCCCTATATATCTTGAAATTGAATATGCTCCTGCGTACATCTTTTATCTTGATTAGGTAAAACAAGTTGGGCTGCCCCCCCCCCCCCCCCCCTCCCATCCTCCTCCACTTCCACTGATCCTGCAATGTTATACATTTGGTTTAAACTTTTTAAAAAAATCAACACTTATATTCTGATGCGTCGTATTCAAAATATCAAATTTGGCTTTAAACTACTAACATTATACTATAGTTTTATACTAATCCTTTAACGGTCCTCATTTCTCCGTCCCTCTTTAGATGACGGGAACTGCCTGGGAGCCCGTACTGGTCCCAACAGATCATATGAATGGATGACATATTCACAGGTACAAACTTAAATGCCTTTAATCAAACCAAGGAGTTATGTGATAAATCCTTGATCAAACCTATAAACACGACCCATATAATAATAATAATAATAATACCTGGCATTTATAAAGCGCCTTTCCCAAACTGGCTCAAAGCGCTGGATATATATTATTACTGGATATACACTCAACCAAAAAAGTAAGTCCCCCCCTAGCATTTTTGGATATATCTCAAAAAGAATTTTACCGATTTTCATAATTCAAACGGGAATGGATAGGGAACATGAATGGCATATCATTGCCACCAGATATCATTATTGGTGTGAAAAATGCATTTTATGTCAAAATGCGTGGAAAAAAAGTTGCACTTTAGTGATTTGCATTGACTTTTACACAAATAATCAAACAATCATTCATGATTCTGAACTTTTAAGCACGGTTTATTGCATATTTCTCTATCTCTTTCTTTTCATGAGCATACAGTTTAATAGGGAAGCATATTGTACCTGAAGAAATTCCTGAGAATTACATAACAATTTAAAAAGGTCATTTGCTAACTTGCACAGGAAATGTACGCAATAATGCTTCATATAACCTTAAGTGCAACTTTTTTCCCACCAATAATGATATCTGGTGGCAATGATATGCCATTCATGTTATGAGTAATAAAATTTCCTATCCATTCCCGTTTGAATTATGAAAATCGGTAAAATACTTTTTGAGATATATCCAAAATGCTAGGGGGAACTTACTTTTTTGGTTGAGTGTATATGACCCCCATTGCAATGAATGTACGAAGTTAATGAAAATGTATCGAATCAATTTACTCGATTTGCTTCCGGTTATTTTGAATCGTTCTTGTGAACGTTTATATGGGAAGTCAGTCCTAAATTAGGCTTCTGTCCTGGTTTATGTTGCTTGAAGTACATACATGTAATATCCTATTTGTTCAGTTTTTATACAGGTATTTTTTCCGAAAAAATATGATAGATAGCCGATAACATCTAAAAATTTAACTTTATCTTTATTAAACTGATACGTAACATTTATTCATTCCAAAATTAGAAAAGTAGAAATGATAAAGATCTTGCTAGATAACTTTGCCTATTATTATCACATTGTAGGAACTTCGGTATTGGCGATTTGCATATCCCATAGTTCACATTTCATCTGAGTTAGGAAACTATGTTCCTCCTTGTAGGCAAATTTGCAATAAACCTCAGACCGTTGATTACTTCGGGCTTTAACAATGCAGAAGTCTTAAACTTATGTATCTTTTTAGCTTACTTTATTTATTTATCTATATATTGTATTTTATTGTGTAGTATGTTTGATATGATAAGAGTATTACATTTTTCATAAAAGTTGACACGACCTTCACACATGCAGGTAGAAGAGAAAGCTCGACTCCTGGGATCGGGTCTGATGGCACACGGGAACCAGCCCGGATCATGCGTTGGTATCTTCTCTCAAAATAGACCAGAGGTAAGAACTCTCACTGGTGATGATGGTGGTGGTGGTGGTGGTGGTGGAGGAGGTGGTGATGGTGATGGTGATGGTGTTGGTGTTGATGATAATGATGGTAATAGAGGTGTCGTAGCCGAGTGGTTAAAGCACTCGACTGGAAATGCGAGGATCGTGGGTTCGATCCCCGCTATGGCACGTACAGGTATGTTCTTGAGCAAGGCATTTATCTACGCTGTTCGTTTATTGTACATTGAATTGAATACATAAATGGTGTATGGCATATCAACACGTGTGTATGAGTGTGTTAAAAAAAATAAGTTATGATAATGGTGATTATGATGATGCTGTTTTTGACTTGATGTTAATTTAAATAGTAATGATTTTGATGATTATGATGATGACGATGATAATGATGATGGTGGTGGTGTTTTTAGTTTTTTTACTTTATGGTAAGGGGACTGATTTTGACGATTATGATAATAATGATGATGGTGATGAATAAAGATGCGATGGTGTTGATTATGATGTTAATAGTGCTGACAGTAATTTTATGACGATTATGGTGGATTTGTTTAATTTATGTAATATGCTGTATGTTTTTCAAAGGCTGCATGGAAAAGTAGATGTGAGTAGAGAAAAGCTGCTATGAAGAAATGCTGCTATTCTTCTTTTTGCGAACGGATCGCGAAAAGAAAGTACCCCACCTACGACAAACACCTGCACATTGTTTGATGATTATTTTGACATCTTCAACAAAAAGCCATCCAATCTGATTAATTAATTAATTGTTAGATAGCTAGATTCCCTGATACTGTAGATGATAGATTGCTAGCATCAGTTGCCGATTTAGGATTCTTTGAAGGGGTGGGGTGGCGCAGTAGACTGGAAGACGAGATATTTTTTTCACACAAAAAGAGAACAAAAAACAAAAACAAGAACAAAACAAGAACATACCCGAAAATGGCACTAAATATGTTAGCGAACTTTCGATATGGGCATATTTAGAATGTTATTTCCCGATGCCATTTTCTTATTAATCCTGTGCTCGAATTTGAATATAATCGTTCTTCAGTACTTTTTTGTTTAGTTCTTTATTAACGTATGCAATATTGTCGGCAAAGTTGGTGAGATACCCCCCCCCCCCCCCCCCCCCCCTCCTTCACCTCGCCATTGACATTGTCGGGGAATCTAAATAGATCAATCGAACGCCTATTGTACGATGAGTGGTTTGATGGATGATTTTGATTGAAAGAGAGATGAAAGGAGTTATGTAGAGGTGTCGTCGACTGGAGATGTCAATGTCGTGGGTTCGATCCCCGCACGGCACAAGATATTTTATCTACATTGCTTTTCTCCACCCATGTGTTAAAGGGGTACCCGTAGGATGCGAATGTAATTGTGGTTTGATCAGCATTGTGAGCGTCTGTAAAAAGACGCCTGGCTGGATTGCTCCCAGGAGTGGAGAAGATGCATACGTTATCTGCGGGCAAGCCATGAATCCGATGACCGGGATGTCTGTAAAGCACATCGTACATGTAGATGATATATAAATCCAGAATATTATTATATAATTACTTTCTGATGATTTGTGATTTACTTCTTGAAGAGTTAAGTGTTCATTGATGGATTGCTTGCGCGATGAACGGATCGATGGATGGATTGACAGATAGGAGAGATCGGTTGTTTGATTGGAGCATTATTGAACTGGATAGAAGTATGGATCGCTGCTTTGTGATCATTTGAATCAATAGATAACTAAAGACATGCGTGAATTCATTTTTTAATAAACTAGATTAAACGGATTCTATGAGATATCATATTTCACCTCATAAATTAAATTAAATAGATTATAAATCAAATAACTGACCGGAATATATATGATTTATATCACTCCAGTGGACAATCACAGACATAGCATGCGTGCATTACTCCATGGTATCTGTGCCCTTGTACAACAGTCTTGGATGGGAGTCCTGCCGGTACATCGTCAACAAGAGTAAGTTCAACGTTTTTTATTTTAACAAAACATGCGTGTTAATGTCTTATTTCTGTTATAAAATAATCCGTCTTTGAGAGCAAAAGTAATCAGTGTGATCATGATTATGTACATGTACTGTATTTCAAAATGTTTGTTTGTTTGAGGTTTTGTTTCAGCAAGAGTTTAATGAGAATTGTTTTGCGATGATCGTTCATCGTTCATCACGAAGATGTAAATCTATTGATTCAGAAATGATTATTGGTGGTGGTAGGCATGATAATATTACAACAAGATATCGACAACAATGTCAAACTATTGCTTCATTTATTAGAATTATGATATGACCAATGATGGGGTGATGACGGTAAAGAGAGATCACCGCCACCACTGTTATTATCATAATCTTAAGCATTATATGATTAAGATTATGATGATAATAGTGCTGGCGGTAGTGATAATGATGAAGACGGTTGTGATCATTATGATGACGATTATAATGATGATGATGATGATGATGATGATGATGATAATTGTCTTGATGGTGATGATGATGATGGTAACTGTGTTGATGGTCATCATCATCATTTTGATGATGCTGTGGTGGTGATGATAGTGACGATGATAATACTGAGAATGTAGAATGGATCGAGTCACGAGGTGTTTGAGATACATGTACTAGTGGCTCTGCGTTCGCCATTTCGATGCGAAATAATATTGTTGTTGTTGTTGTAGTTGAATATGATGGCGCACTTCAATCTCTCCAGATTATACGCGCCAGCCACTGTCGTCAGTGGGACTTCGGCTAAGGAAGGCCCACGTATAACGTCGATCCATTTGGTGATTATTAGTTGCATGAAATCATTAGTGAAAAACAAATTAGTACACGAAAGCCGAAGCGAAATAGCAAAATACAATAATCCAGTTTAAGAATTGTGAGATAAATGCAATGCGCGCGATACTAACTGTTCATGGAAAAAGCAGACTAACCAAAACGGTTAGTGGCATGTACATAACATAATAATTCCCGAATATAATCAGGGTTAGTCAAAAGTTGCTTTAGGGTTGGGTTATTGAGTTTTAACTTTCTGATCATTATGTGTCTCTCTTTTTCGTATTTTGAACAATATAAAATGAAATGTTCGATAGTTTCAAATACTTTACACACTTCGCAAAGACCGGAAGAATGCTGATTGATTTGTAACATATAGAAATTTAATGTACACTTACCTACTCTCAGTTGTTGGATCAGGCATTCATCTCTCCGAGACAAGCCTTTTCTGTATGCCTGCTCGGTAACCTTGTCCTGCAGAGCATATAGAAATCTTCCCTTTTCTGAAATTGTGTTGCTGATTAACGTAGCTGGCGCAATTCGAGATGGTTGGAAAAACTTAGAATGGTTATGCTTTTGAAGCACAAACCAGGCGACTAATCTGAGGACAGATCAAAGAAACATAATTCCACACATATCTGATGTGTGTTTATAGTAATCCTCGCACACATTCGCAGCTGTAGAATATATTGCACAAAAGACTGTAAATTCTTCTCCCCCTCCCCCTTTTATAAGTCCATTATGAGAAAGTCTTACAAAATAGACTAAGAGACAATTTATGCTACACTGGCTCGTTAATGCAGATCGTATGTGATGAGAGCTTACAGTAAATGGCTGTCCTTGACCATTCGCGAGTTTTACAGAAGGCCTAATTAATTTAATTATTTCATTTTTGACTACAGGGTGAAGGATAGGTTATGTCTACTGACAGTTAATCTTACAACATTACAACGAAATCCCTTTCTTTCTCCTTTTTTTACGATTAAAAGAAATGTGATCAAAGATGAACAGCAGAGAGTGGCCACCTTTGTCCACCCAGGGAGGTGGTTCACCCCTGCCCTAGTTAGCCCTATGCTCACGGTTTAGTTCTTACAGTACATCGCTCCGACGTTTGCCCCAGGCTTTTATTTCGTTAAAAATGTAGGGTTATAGAGTCATGGGTGCAATTGGATTTTAGTTGAAGTTTAGGTTTAGGGTTATGGTTAGGTTCAGTTTTTGGTCCAAGGTTGAAAGCAAGGAATTATTGAAGTTAGGATATTGACGGCGGAGAAATGTGTCGTACAACTCTTGCACCTGTCCCATAATCACCTGTTTTCTATTTCTAACCAGTGAATCACAACTTTGGTGTTTTTCATCATTTGTAATTGATACATTATCAATTCACTTTGTTTATACAGACACGTCACCAACTGGTGAAGTTTTGGTACCATTTTACATGATGACTCAGGCTAAATTGTATACAAAGCGTGCTATCCGTGGCAAATGCCGAGATCAGGGAAATTGTACATTTTTCCCCTGCCTAGATTTTCTCTACAGTGTATTACAATTTACATCATAGTATATTTGTAGGTTTCATGCTTTCGGTTCTAGATTCGGGAATGAGGAAAAGATTTGATATGAACAAGAGCATACATTCCTAACAATATTAGCGAGAGAATGACAGGGAGAGAGAGAGAGAGAGAGAGCGGGGAGAATGATAGGGGTAGGGTCGGGGAAACAGTTAAAGGTGAATGAAGACATTTTCATTAGTTTTCCTGAAAACGATATTTTTAGAAATGTATACTTTACCTATTAATTGTTATCATTATTACTGTGAAAAGCACCGTTTCCCATATTATTTTTAGTATTAAAAATACGATGGGGGCTATAGGCCTAATGTTACAGTTGATTATGATCCGTTAGAAAATTATTTATTATTTATAGAACGCGCGGGTCTACAGGTGCCCTGGAGCTCAGCAATCTCAGCCCCAACATTCCCCAAATTTGATCAAACTCCATAGAATTTTAGAAGTCCCTAACCTCCCCCCCCCCCCCCACCCCCACCCATCCGACAACAAAAAAAAGGAATATCTTATAGCGCCTGCTTCATTTTGGGTAGTTTATCTATTTTTTAATTAGCATTCGCATTATTTTAGCTTCTTCTTCATTTTGGGTAGTTTATCTATTTTTTAATTAGCATTCGCATTATTTTAGCTTCTTAAAAATAGATTAAGGTCTGATTACCCTACGTGGTACATGCACGGGTACTTGTACCAAGTGTGACAACTCTTTATTGGTTTAAATATATCTTCTATTTCTTGTCAATTTTTTATTTTTTATTTTTTTTGTTTATCTTTTTTGTTGTGTACCAATCATTGTGATAACTCCTTGATCTGATGTATTCCTTCGTCCATTCATAAATTTAAACGAATCAAAGCAAAATCTGATTTGTTTCGTTGAAAAAAACATCTGCAACTTTGTCCGAAAGGTCACTGATTGAATTTTTCTGAAAAAAAGATACTCTCGAAAAAGCATCCACCAATCAGAACTCGAGTGTGTTGTGACGTGTGCAATTATCCGAGAAGTCTTTAAAACGTCTTTAAAAGAACTATGCAAAACTCGAATTCCCAGTGTTAAGGTTGATTCTATAATAATTAGGATGGGGGGTAAGATACATGTGAATTTTGAATTTCAATTTCATACCCGCAGGGAGAATTTCAGGGCTTAGTGTGTTTTACCAAGTTCTGTGATAACTCCTTCTTCATAGTAAGCAAAGAGAAGACCAATCAAAATTTCTCCAGAATAAACAATGGCGGCATTTCCTTGTCGAAACATGGACCTATCTATAGTAGTAGGTCCATGTTAATTCGAAAGAACCACCAAATCCATCAACAAACATTCCCGTCTTGGAACTCGAGCCTTGTAGATGTCAGAAGCAGGAAGTGGGGAAAAAATTCAAGGAAATAAGAAATAAGAAATAAGTTGATTATGATCCGTTAGAAAATTATTTATTATTTATAGAACGCGCGGGTCTACAGGTGCCCTGGAGCTCAGCAATCTCAGCCCCAACATTCCCCAAATTTGATCAAACTCCATAGAATTTTAGAAGTCCCTAACCTCCCCCCCCCCCCCCCACCCCCACCCATCCGACAACAAAAAAAGGAATATCTTATAGCGCCTGCTTCATTTTGGGTAGTTTATCTATTTTTTAATTAGCATTCGCATTATTTTAGCTTCTTCTTCATTTTGGGTAGTTTATCTATTTTTTAATTAGCATTCGCATTATTTTAGCTTCTTAAAAATAGATTAAGGTCTGATTACCCTACGTGGTACATGCACGGGTACTTGTACCAAGTGTGACAACTCTTTATTGGTTTAAATATATCTTCTATTTCTTGTCACTTTTTTATTTTTTATTTTTTTATCTTTTTTGTTGTGTACCAATCATTGTGATAACTCCTTGATCTGATGTATTCCTTCGTCCATTCATAAATTTAAACGAATCAAAGCAAAATCTGATTTGTTTCGTTGAAAAAAACATCTGCAACTTTGTCCGAAAGGTCACTGATTGAATTTTTCTGAAAAAAAGATACTCTCGAAAAAGCATCCACCAATCAGAACTCGAGCGTGTTGTGACGTGTGCAATTATCCGAGAAGGTTCGCTTTGTTACGATTTCCTGCTTTTTCGCGCCAAAGAAAATAACTGGTATTTTGTGTGTATTGGAGGGTATCTCATGCATATAACTGTCTATCGCTTTTGTTGTCAGTGCGATATTATGCACAGTTATATTCTTTACACACACATTTTTATACACGCATACATAATACTAGTTTATAAACCATGCAGTGAGTGCAATGATAGTGGTAGAAAGAATTACCATGTATACATGCAATCTTGTACGTAATATGACTCTGGGTTTGGAGCACCGGGTTTGGAGCATGTTTCTTCATTTACGTTCTCATGCTTTCTCCATTTCTATAAATGCATTGCAATATGGCGCATGCATAATTATGGAGCTCTATATGAATATACATGTACATGTATTTGAACCTAACGTGCCCCCCCCCCCCTTCTTAATCACTGCTCTCTCTCTCTCTCTCTCTCTCTCTCCCTCTCTTCCTCTCTCTCCCTCGCCCTTCTTTCTCTCTTCCCGTCCATCTTTCAAATACTCTTTATATATATATATATATATATACTTTCATTCAATTAAATAAAACGGGGTAAAAAGAGTCAACCAATATCGGTTCGTTTTTTGTGATAAGGGCATGGTAATATTGGTACATGTACATTGCACAGAGTTAAACTCCCATCTCCTAGCTCTAGTACATGTAGGCCTATATTCTACCTGCAGGTGGTGAGGAATATAATTATTAGTTTTCATTTGCAGACTAATATCAATTAAGCCATATCGGTCGCCTAAATTCATTACTGTGTTTTCACATTAACAGAAACTGAAATTTAAGTTTGTGCAAGCAGTCGTTCATAATACTGAAAACATCATATTTTCATGTTTTATTTAACTTCTGTGTTAATACGATTTCCCCATAGCTGCCACCATGATTGATATTGAATGGGTAAGGTTTCGTTGAAAGACTAGTGAAAAAATGCGCGGGCGGGCGGAGAGCGAGAAATTTTCCAAAAGCGGGAGTGATTCATCTATCGGTATCAAACGACGTCTGCAAGCTCACCTTACGACAGTGCAGTTGTCCAAGCTCTCAAAAATCTACCAAAATGGTGAGTATATTTACACTTTTTCTGTTGAAAATCAAATCAATATGCTTTGTTAGTCATATTTATGCTATTCTTTAAAGGAAAATTATATATTATTTAAGGAAATTGCATTTTAAGGATGATTTCGTTGATCATTTTTGGAGTTGCGCAGCTGTCGAGTGCGACGGAGCGAGAGGAAGTTGGGTGTGTCGCGGCTTGCTTCTCTATCATGAAACACGTGGAGATGAATATGGGAGGATGGATGGATGGAAGAATTAGAGAGCGTTTTAATGTGCTCATTCATGCACTAATTTTGTTTTTTCAGTATTCCCTCTCCTTTACTGACAAGTGACATTGTTCGGGAAATGTTCAGTTTTATAATCAATTATATTTATTTTAATTTGGGTAATTCAAGATGAAAATCAATGATAATGACATGATGATTTTCTCACCATGTTCGCAGAAAACCCGGAGTTAGCTGGTTCATTCATGTGCATGAATATTATTATAAACAATTTTGACCTTCATACATGGTAATGCTTTTGATTGGAACGGAAGTTGCATGACATTTGGCATGTTTGGTATAATTGTTATGGGCTATATAGTCGGGATATTTATTTTTGATTTAGACATGTTCTGATGAGTGATGTTACATGAAGATTACGAATCTTAAGTCAGATATAATCTGATAATGCAACACAGCTCTAAGTTTGCTGTTAGATACTCATATCATAATTGTATAGTTATATCAGTGTTTACATGTTTGAATTATAATTTTATAATCTCCTTTATCTGTCAATTACTACTGCCTCTGTTTATAATGATAATCTCCATAGATTAGTAGTCATGGTACTGGTATCGTACAATTGCAATTCGTCCATGAAGAGATTTATAAGCTTACAGTACTCTACATCGCCACTTCCTTGTAATGTCCGTCACAGTGATTAATCTATTTTTAAAAGTAACAAAAAACAATGCGAAATGTTCGCGTGACTAATCTTTGTAGTATACGATATTGATACTTTTGATTTCAATTTATAGAAATATGAATGAATGCTTTGCCGATCCACAATCTTGGCTGTATTGTGTCATCGGATCTTGAGTTGAAAGAAATACTGAAAAATAACCTTCTGATCATTATTCTCCCAATCACGTCTTGCCTGCATGGTGTACAAGAAAATTGTTACCATGTTTTAATTTTGTGAAATGGCGGAGTGGGGGTGGGGTATAATATGATTCCCACGTTTGCCACGTTGTACAAATTCATGCAGAAAAACACGGCTCGCTGGGCAGTTCGGCTGATTGAATTTGTAATTTCAACAGCCAGCACTTGAAAACATGCGGAAAAACCATTTGAAGAGAGAAAAAAGGCATTGAATCCAAATTCGAATCCAAATATGGTGTGGGCGTCTCTCTCTCTCTCTCCAGAGCTGCCAACCATTCCGTTTTTGACAGAATTATTACCACTTTTTAACCAATATTACGGCATTCCGTTTTTTCTTCATGAAATACGTTTTTTTTTTCTTTTTTTAAGTGTTTGCGTGTGTTCTGTGTAGTAGTATACGAAAATACAGTGTTGTCTATGACTTCCGGGTTTGAGCTATCGATACACGTAATGTTACAGTCCCACCGACGAAACCGACCCCAAACTGACCGATGGTACGTACATGTACAGTATATCATTGAAATAACGCAAGTTTCGATCGCTCTTCCGTCGTGTGACTGGGTCGTGTGACTGCGAAAACATGTTTTATTCGCATGCAGCGGTGCCCATGTAGCGTGCGACCCATGCAAAACGCATGTAAGCACAGCACCGATCTCTATATGTGGGACAATGTATTACCGCTTGCTGAACTGCGCACGGGCTTTGACACGATCGTGGATTTAACGGAATTATTTCGCGAAACTGGAGAGGATTTGATCAAAATTAGTGGAAAACGGTCACAGAAGTTTAAAGAGGAGTACAAACAACGATTTCCTGTCATAAAGCCAATCACAAAAGGCGTTGAATTTGCATTTTGCATGTGTAAGTTCTCATTTAGATTTTCAACAACAAAAAAAGAAAAAAAATGAAATCCAAAATCTAAAGCATTTTTATCAAAACCAGTACGGTGTAGCAGGTCATACAATATTCCTGACACTTGTATAATTTTCCTTCTAGTTCTATTACATGTACATGTATATGTTTTTGAAAATTTCTAGTTCTATTACATGTACATTTATGTTTTTTGAAAATCAACCTTGGAGTTGGACTCTGTCTCTGGAGTTGGAGATGCTGATTTAATGGCCTTTAAATAATGCCCCTCCAATCCTCCATAGTGCTATTTTCTCAGTTTCAAGGGGACGTTGCCCCCTTGAGACTCCCATCAGGGCGCTGCCCCTGAACCCCCCCCCCCCCCCCCGGGGTGCCTTGGCGGCCCCCTGGACCCCGGCCATATTTGTCCCTCTTTTTCGATTTCAAATGTTGGCAAGTAATGAAGTATGACTATGAATATGATCCAAGTAATGCGTGACTGTGAGCACACATCAAAGGGAAAAATGTGACGAGACATTTCAGCATAAGAAATGAGCATTATTTCTGCAATGGAAGTATGTCGCGCAAGGTTTTAAGTTTTGTTTGAAGGTATTCCTTTTTTTTGCTGTAAATTCCTTTTTTTGGCCATCATGATTCTTTTTTTGGTTGCACAAGGTTGGCAGCTCTGTCTCTCTCTCTCTCGCTCATCCTTTCTTGCTCCGCTCTCTCTCTCTCTCTCTTTCTCTCTCTCTCTCTTCCGCTTCACAATTTCGCCACTTTTCTATAGCAAAAAAAAAAAAAAAATCACGCCTCTAATGCCCTGTATAGGAGTAAGGACAATGAACAATGCCTCCAGTATTTGATACTAAATGAGAAAAAAATGCGAGAAAAAGGAATATCAAACAAGCCTTGAAACCGCAACTGGGAATTCTATTTCCTTTTCTCTGTTTATTCAAGCGCAGAAAGTATGAAGGAATCCAAATATGGTGTGATATACAAAGGAAGAATCCAAACTTTGGTGTTTTCAAGGGAAGGAAAATTAAACTGCATCAGTGGCTGGCATGTTCTCTAGTCTATATTTTCAGACTGTTCTTGACAAAATCCTTTCCCCTCCAGACGCGGCTGGCACACACTTCTTACTCTTCTGTCATGCATGATGCCACGTCTTTAAAAGAACTATAAATGCAAAACTCGAATTCCCAGTGTTAAGGTTGACTCTATAATAATTAGGATGGGGGTAAGATACATGTGAATTTTGAATTTCAATTTCATACCCGCAGGGAGAATTTCAGGGCTTTGTATGTTTTACCAAGTTCTGTGATAACTCCTTGTTCATAGTAAGCAAAGAGAAGACCAATCAAAATTTCTCCAGAATAAACAATGGCGGCATTTCCTTGTCGAAACATGGACCTATCTATAGTAGTAGGTCCATGTTCGAAAGAACCACCAAATCCATCAACAAACATTCCCGTCTTGGAACTCGAGCCTTGTAGATGTCAGAAGCAGGAAGTGGGGAAAAAATTCAAGGAAATAAGAATTTTCACATGGCAGGCGGTCAAAATACCCTATACACACGATGGTGTGGCATGAAAACGGTTGTAATTTTCGCGCCCTTTGCAAGCATGCGGCAGTGAAAGGCAGGAAGGCCGTCTGTAATATGTTTTCCAGAAGTTATGTGATGAAATTGATAATGCGGGTATTTTTTGTCTGGTACTCATATTGTAAAATATTAACGATTGTCGTAGGGCGAATAAGAGCGTGAACTCTAGTAGGTCCATGATAAGAGCAACCCGCAACAAAATGGTCTGGTTTATTATGGATATGAATAAAGTACGGCGCATAATGACAACAAAAGGCCCAACATGATATGAATTATGTGGAATATTATTGTAGATACAATCATCGTACGCGGCAAAATATCGGTTTCTTCTTCTCCTTCTCCTCCTCCTCCTTCTTCTTCTTCCTTCTCTTCCTCTTCTTCTCCTTCCTTTTCTATAAGATGCAGCACGATTCCAGACATAGTACCTGTGTAGTTCTGAGGTGAAGGGAAGTAGGAGAAACCATGTATTTCATATTAGTGGGCATTACGTCAGATTGTATGTTATAGTACACGATAAAGTCATGCGTATATGCAGCAGTTTATAATGTGTCCATATGAATTGAATTTAGCAGTTGATATTTCGTACTGATTATAGTCACTCCGTTAGCAAATTATGCGTTAAAAGTTCCATTGTAGATTGGTAGTATATTACAGTCATCTACGTGGAGGAATGTGAAACCGATCGATGGCGAACATCTGCTGCTTATATAGTAGATTTCAAGCTGAAATCGACCCATGTACTTTACACAGTTATGCAGTGGGTTTTGTTTGCAATTAAGGAATCGAAACAAAGCAATCAATTAGGCTGCAGCACTTGGTCTTTTTTCAAGCCTAAATGCCATATTTTATCAGTCATAAATTGAATACAGATCCACATGATGAAAAATTGCCGATGAAAACCTATTACATTATGTATAGTTAAATTGAGGGATATCAAATTTAAGCCTCGTTTAAAAGTTGAAGGCTAGATTTAAGATGTAATCGTATTATAAACAAGGATTGGATTATGATCGACCCTTGAACATAGCGCGAACAGAGGGAAGTCTGTATCATAATTACAAGTTTTTCGTGTGTTTATTTGTTTCATTTTTTATTGTGGGGTCTCCTTTTTTCTTCTTATTGAATGTGTCATGTTGGATATTTCGTTATTTAATATCTCTTAATTTTTTTTTCTTCAATATTATATCTCGATTGCAGCGTGAATGTATCTCAGTCCATGTCGGCCAAGCCGGTGTCCAGATGGGCAATGCCTGCTGGGAGTTATACTGCTTAGAGCACGGCATCCAGCCTGATGGCCAGATGCCCTCTGACAAGACCATCGGAGGTGGTGATGACTCCTTCAACACCTTCTTCAGTGAGACTGGAGCTGGCAAGCACGTCCCCCGTGCGGTCTTCGTCGACCTCGAGCCAACCGTAGTCGGTAAGATGAGAATTCGAAATTTTGTATTTCGCCTTGAAAGGAGGATTTTGATAAATACAAAAATGTGTAATTATGTTATGATACGAAATAATATCCATAAAACAAAAGTTTGATATACAACTTGGTATATATAATAAGAAATGGGAGGATTTAATTGCTTAAGTATGATTCTTTCGTGCAACTTGTAAAAAGGTTTTTTATTTAAAAAAAAAACGTTAAAAAATTCTAATGTAACTGCATAGGTAAGAAATGTCGGGATTGAATTGCATAATGTACAGTTCTTTTTCCCTAAATTATGAGAATAATTGATTAAAAACAGTAATATAATATATATTTTAAATAAAACACAAAATAATGTAACTTCATGTACATGTAAGCAGTGAGGGACTTTAATTGCAAATGTATAATTATTTTATATTCTTTTATATAAATTGGAAATGGATTAATATAGACTGGAGAAAACATTACTTTTCAATTTTCAATCATCTCTTCTAGATGAGGTCCGTACCGGAACCTACCGTCAGCTCTTCCACCCTGAGCAGTTGATCACCGGTAAGGAGGATGCTGCCAACAACTACGCCCGTGGTCACTACACGGTCGGCAAGGAACAAATCGACAATGTTCTCGACAGGATCAGGAAACTGGTAAGTGGAACGACGAGAGATGGCGACATTGCCCTGAATTGGATTTAAATGTATTTATTGCACTATATTTTGTTTCTTTCTGGAAAATGTCTTTATACTTTGCAATATATAACATAACAAACATTAACATGACATATAATATATACAATAAAATTGACAAAGTAGCACTAAACAGAAAGGAGAAAATGTGAGCCGGGCATTGGAAGAAATAGACTGACAAAACATGTAGATGGTGTGTCTAACTTTTTCCCCTTCTCTTTTATTCAGTCTGACCAATGCACAGGTCTCCAGGGATTCCTCATCTTTCACAGTTTCGGTGGCGGCACCGGCTCTGGGTTCTCCTCCCTTCTCATGGAGCGGCTTTCTGTAGACTACGGCAAGAAGTCCAAACTGGAGTTCGCCATCTACCCAGCTCCTCAGATCGCTACAGCTGTGGTCGAGCCGTACAACGCCATCCTCACCACCCACACCACCCTGGAGCATTCCGACTGCGCCTTCATGGTCGACAACGAGGCTATCTACGACATCTGCCGTCGCAACCTCGACATCGAGCGCCCGACCTACACCAACCTGAACCGTCTCATCGGCCAGATTGTTTCCTCCATCACCGCTTCTCTGCGGTTTGATGGCGCCCTCAACGTCGACCTGACTGAGTTCCAGACCAACTTGGTGCCGTACCCGCGCATCCATTTCCCTCTGGCTACCTACGCTCCAGTCATCTCCGCCGAGAAGGCCTACCACGAGCAGCTGAGCGTGGCAGAGATCACCAACGCCTGCTTCGAGCCAGCCAATCAGATGGTGAAGTGCGATCCTCGTCATGGGAAGTACATGGCGTGCTGTCTCCTGTTCCGTGGTGATGTTGTCCCCAAGGATGTCAACGCTGCCATCGCCGCCATCAAGACTAAGCGCACCATCCAGTTCGTTGACTGGTGCCCCACCGGTTTCAAGGTGGGTATCAACTACCAACCACCCACCACCGTCCCCGGTGGCGACCTGGCCAAGGTTCAGCGTGCCGTTTGCATGTTGAGCAACACTACCGCCATCGCCGAGGCCTGGGCCCGTCTCGACCACAAATTCGATCTGATGTACGCCAAGCGCGCCTTCGTCCACTGGTACGTCGGAGAGGGTATGGAAGAGGGAGAGTTCTCCGAGGCTCGTGAGGATCTCGCTGCCCTTGAGAAGGACTACGAAGAAGTCGGTGTCGACTCTGCCGATGATCCAGGGGAAGAGGAGGATGAGGAGTATTAAACACCTCAGCGCTTTTAGATATCAGCCATGAGAGCTGAAGGCTAAAGTCAGCCTATCGAACAACTCATCTACAAAATTTCTTTTCAAATGGACATTTTATAAATTATAATCTTTCTATCACCGAGATTTGAGCAGTAAACGAAATATGCATGAGCCATATTTTCCTGACGATTAAAATTCGTACAGTAACAGAAAAGCACTCGTTATAACACGTCATTCATGTGTAATATTATCAGCAAAACCTAAACAGAACAAGAAATATGACTAAAACAAATTTCCTCTATTTAAAAAGAAAAAAAAAATGCTTATCGAACAAATCCTCATATGAAAAAGACCGATGACTGAGCACTTTTTATTACAGGTTTGGTCCGTTTTTGCGAACAAATAATGTGCAAATTGTACATTTTATATGAAAAATTGTACGTGTACTTTATCTGCAATATTTGGTTTTTTATTACCTGCAATATGAATTTGACGGAATCACTTTTTGGTTTCATATATGTAAGAGAAAACAGTAATATACTTGTTTTAAACCTCATCGAACAAAGAATCGGCAATACAACCTCATGACGATTGTGTCTCTTCTCGTTATTTTATTCATTATTATGTTGTGTTTGAAGAATGTGTGTGTGTTTGTATGTTTACAAGTGAGTTTGTTTAATAGGTTATGGATAACTTGTATTTAAAGAGAGGAATAAAAGTTGTGCTTTCGTGAAAGATGTAATTTCTTAGAGAAAGTTTGGAATTTGTGAGCCGAGTTCCGATTATGCAGTTGAAAGTCGAGAACCACTGTCATATAGTTAAATGTGAGGTTGATTTGGGTTGTGAATTACTTTCGAATTACACGAGTGTGAAAGATGGTGATTGTTGATGAATGCATTAAACTTGATATGTTCCCCCCCCCCCCCCCTCTCTCTCTCTCTCTCTCTTTCTCTTTCTCTTCTCTTTCCGCCGTTTCTCTCTCTCTCTCCCCTTACTCCTCCTCCCTTCCTCCTCCTCCCCCTTCTCTCACTAATGCAAGGTCAGGAAAATTGAAAGCGAGACCAAACAAATCTTTATTGAAAACTAGTATGACATGTACATACACGTATTACACATGCTTCTGTATTTTTTTTAAATCTTACTTTAAGGGCGATGTACATAAAATCTGTATTTTCATTAAAACAATTAAAAATCACACTTTTATCGTTCAGTATGTGAACTTTATACGTTATTAAAGATTTTTTTATAAAAGACACATCTAAATCTAAATTTTAAGGTCAAAGATGACAGTCACAGTCAAAGATTTTATATAGCTTTACATGAAGGTGATGAACTTCTTCCCTAAGCTTTCGTTTTAAAGTTATATGGCATGTTGAATATTGATTTTGGAAGTCATGATTTTGGTGAAAAAATACGAAAAATTAATCAGAATAATATACAATTTTTTGTAAATTGGATAATACAATTGTAGCTAATATCTATATAAATGCCTATGGAGAAGTAGAGAATGTCCAGTGCAAGTTTCCAAATCAGTACTGTACTACATGTATTTCCAGAAAACATGTTTGAAATTGGGTAAGGCAAAGGATATCTATTGTTTTTTTTCCAAAATTTCCTAAAATTATCTACATTATAACTCAAATTCCTAGATTTTCTGCGTATAATAATCTACACACGCCACGAGACATTTTACGCCAGAAAACAGAAGATCAATTTTGTTGAAATTTCTCCGGTATATAGCCTAACTCCCCCTTAATATTGTAAAACATCCGCTAATATGATTTTTAGTTCTGGTATAAATACAAGGAATGGGAGAAAATATTCTTGCACGCCCTGCCATTACCCTTTGTTGTTTTTCTTTTTCCTGTTTGCCTTTGTTTCCGTGCATCTTCATATCATATTTTGTTTCATTCTTATTAGCTACATGTGTATGTCTTTATTGCCGACGCCATATTATGCATTGAATTTTCTTCTGTTTTTTTTTTTTTTTTTTTTTCTGTGTTTTTCTGAAAGGATGCTGATTACGCTTACCGTTTATCCTTTTGAGTATAAATATAAATGTATCTATTATTATTATTAAATGCAGGGGCGGATCAAGATTTTTGTAAAGAGAAAAATAGGGGGTCCTATTTCCGATAAAGTCTGACAAGGAAAGAAATCTTTTCCAACATAAAAAGGGGGATCTAGAATATTGGGGTGGGGGAGTGAGGTTTACCACCGTGACATCCGCCCCTGCTGCACCCTAACACTATTTTTTTAAAATAATCATCCCCATCCCCCTTTCAATATCTCTCCTTTTCTCCACAGCTCTAATGTCGACTCTCGTCGTCGACACCGTCGAAAAAGCGACGTCGATCATCGATCACGCCGATGCGATGCCGTCATTGCGTCTCGTGGTCATCATGGATCTCGAGGCCGAGGGCACGAGTGACCTCAGACAACGTTACAAGGCCCAAGGAATAGAGCTGTGCACATTCGAAGAGGTTTTACTGCACGGAGCCCAAAAGCCATCCGACCTTGTAGTAAGTGGTACAGTAGTTTGGGTGGTGACAGGGGCGTCGCTAGAACATTTTGAATGGGGGGGGGGGGGGGGTGACACCCAAATTTGCCGACAATATCTTAGGGTGTGACTACCAAATTGTGTCGACAACAATACTGCACCCTAATCCCCCCCCCCCTCCACAAATAGTAATAAAAGATGATCATACGGGCTCATTTTCACAAGGGGGTGACGCCTGTGGCCCGAATATCAACATTTCAATTATTTTGACTTCTCGAAATGAAAATGTACAGAAGTTATTTACAGATGTTATATAAATTTTATCCGGGAACCTCACTACCCAAATATGTGTATATTCTGGCTGGCACCTCGCTGCTCGAATATAAAGTGGTGGTTGCCCGAATGTTAGTCCAGATTCTGAACGATTTTATTTTAAGAGCGTTCTCCCCATTACGCGATCTCCCACTAACTGCTGCCAGGATGAGGATTGCGTAATCCCAAATTCGTACGGGGAGTAAATTGGCCATTTTTCTTTCCTTCTGTTTTCATTTCCTTCTTTTCTTTCTGTTTCTGTTTTCCTTTCCTTTCCCTTTTCTTAATTTTTTCTTTTCTTTTTGCCCTTCTTCTATTTTCTCAATTCTCCTTTCCCTTTTTCTTTTCTCCTTCCTTTTCCCCTCCTTTTCCCTTTCCTTTTCTCCTTCCTCTCCCCCCCCCCCTCCTTGCCGACAGCAATTTTGAGTAGGGGTGACAAACCCACCCCCCCCCCCTCTCTAGCGACGCCGCACAGTGGGCCAGAATGGTTCCAAAGTGCGCCAAAATTCACATTCACTGAGTTTTACTTGAAATTTAAACTTAGATGATGGAACTATGGGTATTCAGACCCGTAGAATCCAATGGAAATATTTCCAAATACCTATGACGTCATTAAAATACCGAATTCTGATTGGCGTCCAAAATCCAATGGAAAATAACACATTTCTCACATTACAATGAGTTTCATACTTCAGAAAATTGATAATGCAATCTCTATATAAAAAAGTGACAACGGTGTTAACTTAAAGCTTAGGCATATGGTACGGAGGAGCGACTTAAACGGGGGGGGGGGGGGGGTGGGGCGCCATACTGGAAAACAGGGGCGGATCCAGGATTTTGTATAAGGGAGGGGGCACACAAATGCAGGTTTGTCAATTTTTGGAAAAGGGAGACCCGTAATTTGGGGGTCTTGCCAGCTCTCGAAAAGTCGCTCAGTGGTGGGGGGGGGGGGGGGGGCGACAGGCACTCAGAATGGTAGGTCTGTAAAAAAAAAAAAAAAGATGGAGAACATTTCGAGAGCTTGGTTTTGGTGTTGGACAAATTATGATACAAATCATAATTTCTCCCAAGCCCTATAATTTATTACCTTGTTTACTTCTTATCAGTGTTAATCATGTTTATGGGACTCCTTGCCGTGTAAAAAAAAAAGTCATGCGCGCCCCCACGCGGCAGCCGTATGATGACAGAGAATCCTTCAGCGGTCCAAAATAAACATATTTTCCGGGTAATGCGTCAAGGAAAATCGGCTATAAACATAAAAAAGGGCAGAAGGTGGCAGCCAAATCTGGTATCAACTTAATGCTGAGACATCAGGGAATATGGTGGTAATAAAATTGATTTGGAAATCCGTGGAAATCAAAACGTTCCATATGGATTTATATAAAACACGAATAATCAGGCTATTTTCTAGCAAATTTACCCTATTATACTCACGAAGATTGCGTTTCTTTCCATTTTTACCCCATTTATACAATGAAATAAACTCTCAGGAATATGTGGGAGCAATTATAAATAGATGACTTAAAAACTACATGTTGAAATAACTTATTGATTAAATTGGTCACAATTTGCACTGAAACTCGCAATATATACACCCTTAATATACATGTATATACCGGAGTTGAATATTTTACTGAAATATTCTTTCAAGTATTGTCTTTCAACAGGGCATGACAAATATTATAAAAAAACAAATTGCCCAAAATGACTTTTGGCGCACTTTGGCTTCGCCCTGGCCCACTGTTCGCCGCTGGGCGGTGATATGGGGGATGTCAGACCAAACTTTCTGACAAGTGAATTTTCCAACATGCAAAACAAAAGTCATTATTCTTTTTAACGATTTACCAACATGGTTAAAACTGGTCGTAAAATGTTCACAATTGCCAACCATCGTTCGTTATTTCTTTATTTATTTTTTTGTAAACAACCAAGCAGAAAGGAAGAAGATGGAGGAAAAAAAAAGGATCATCAACTTCAGCGATTTATCAATAAGGGGCCGGGGTAGAGGTAGTTGGGGGTTTGGGTGCTAAATGAGGTGGAAGAATGAAGATGAATAGAGAAACATATGGAGATGGAGTGCGTTTGAAAGAAGAAAGGGGAAATAAGAGAGAGAGAGAGAGATTGAACGAGGTTTTAAACCCTGTACATTTGAAGAAATTTTACGTAATGAGGCAGGATCTGCGTTATGAGTGGTACATGGTGATGTAGTTTAGAGGGGAAAGGCGTAGAAAATACACTCTTAGAAATGTTGGGTAAATGCCACTGGGTAAATGAAGATTGGGCATATAGGTTGGTTAAATCTTGCTCAACTTTTACATGCATTTACCCAACATTGGTCAAAAATAAGAATGAAATTGGTAAAGTTTACCCAAAGGTTGGTCGGACTCATAAGGACCCTCATGTTGGGTAAAATTTGGGTGAAATTTTGCCCAATATTTCTAAGAGTGTAGTAAGATACACTTTCAGAGGAAGGTACGGAAGGAAGGGAGGTTGCAGTGGGAGAAGGAGATGAAGGGGAGAACGAGAAGAAGTCTTGTGTAATACATGTACCTCAGTCACATCAACGAGACCGACCCTAGACCGACAACAGACCGAACAAAACATTGCAATCCTACGAATGGCCAAGAATCGGTCGGTTTTGGAATCGGTGTGGAATCGGTTTGGCGGTGTGACCGAACTATTGCGAAACACGAAGCGCATCGGTTCTCACGTTCAATAATTGGTGTCTGAATTTTAACTGAACGGTATACAGGAGATAAGTAAAAGAAATGAACCATGCAGGAGGGATGGAAAGAAGAGGAGTTGAAGAGGGGCAACGAATGAATTGGCATATATAATATGGGGCGGCTTGACGGGAAGGGGTGAAAAATAATTTATGCGTCATGATTTCTTTTTTTAATTTTATCATATTTCCTCATGTTCAGCTCCCTTTGCCTGATGATATCAACACGATCTGCTTCACGAGCGGGACAACAGGTGAGCTTGTTATATTTTTAGAGAACCAAATGGATATCTTTTTATTTTAGAATTGGGAATCTTTCATTTTTCTCCTAACACGATACACTGGACATACATGGACGGGACGTCGAGGGAGATTCCGTTCCATAATTCATAATTCCATATTTTGTTCAACTAGTAACTAATGTTAACCATGTTTCCCTCCTGCACAAGTATGGGAGAAAATAAAATCATAATAATAATAATGGTGGTTCTTGTATAGCGCTCATGTCCGTCACGTTGTGACGCTCCTGGCGCTTCAACATTATTACCCCATTCATGATGAGCATAATTACAGCCGAATATATAACATTTTAAAAGAAAATCCCTTTAGGTAAATAAGGTAATCGTTAGAAGAAAAGAAAAAGGCAAAAATAAAATTGAAAAAAAAAAAACAGTTTGATCACGATAACGACAATTTCGATTAAAGCAAGATTTGCATGTTTATAATTCTGTTTTTATATCCCTCTCTCTGTATGCGTAGGTTTGCCGAAAGGTGTCCCTCTCAAGCACAAAAATCATATTGCCAACCATGCAGCTATATTTTCGACATATCAGGTAATTTCTTCTCTTGAGGGGGGGGGGTGTTGATAGGGTAGAGTTAGGGTCATTAATTTTTACAATAGCCTCTCTAGATCCAGGTGTATTATACCTGAGGAGCGTTTCATCAAGCATTTTGTCAGTGATTTTACTGACAAATTTGCACTCAGCCAATCAAATGCAAGGATTTCAGTAGATTTCAGTTGTCCGGTAAAATCACTGACAAAACGCTTGATGAAACGCTCCCCTGGTATGATATATTCATTGCAATGCGTTGATGAAGTCCTGTCGGATCGAACGACATTACAATAATTTCTATTGCTCTGTGTAAGCATAATCATAGAAATAAATCTGAAATGCACCTTACAAAATCAATTTGAATCATTTCAATTATTGTTATTTCTATCATTAATATTATTATTTCTTCAAATTGCGTAGACCATGTGCTAGTTCCAATTTGGTATTTTGTATCTTCTATAGAAGTATTTTCAAACATTATTGACATTTATTGTTCTGCTAAAGAAAGATGATAGATTGTTTAATAACATTTTACATACAAAAATAAGATAAAAACTTCCATGTTTGTCTAAACTTTTAAACAGGACAGTGAAATGATGGATCATACAGACGTCCACCTATCCCTACTGCCCGTAGCTCATGTATACGAGAGAGGCAACATCGTAAGTATTCTTGCTACTTGCTAAAAATTGATTATGATTTCATTTTTAATACAAATCTAAATAAATACTGTCTGATATAAATATTAAAACATGTTTCATGCAGTATTCCCACTCTAAATTACACCTTTCCCTATCGTAGTTTCCTCGGGATTTTTTTTTTAATTATTATTGTTTGCGTGTTGTTTGATTGTTTTACGAGACGATCAACTTCGTTCCTTTTCATGATTATTTCTCTGAGAACTCAATGTACAGTGTATTTCTTCTTTTTTTTCGTTTGCCCTTGTGTTATGTAGATGTAGGGTTTTACAATCATGTTCAAAAGATCAGACCCTGGCGAATTCGGGAACCGATTCAAAACACGCTGAAAGGCCGACAGCACCGATAATAGACCGAATGGAAAGAATGACAGTAATACTAAGTCACACCGACAAGAACACACCAGACCGAACAAAAAGGTTACTAGTACATCACGCCTCTGGCCAAGGATCGTTCGGTTTGGTGTCGGTCAGGGCCCTGTTTAATAAAACAAAGTTGCTCTCAGCCAATCAGATTCAAGGATTTCAGTAGCTTATAACAATTATTATAACTTGTTATTGATAACAAGTGTTATGAAACGGGGCCCTGGGGTCGGTTTTGCGGTGTGACTGAGGTATAAACCGACATCACTCCAAATTATTCTGTCGAAAATGTGTCGGGTTTTGCTCGGTTTTGGGTTCGGTTTGGCGATGTGATTGGGATTAGATCTGAACATGTATCTTATGGGTCCTGTTTCATAAACTTTATTAACTTTCCTCTTAGCCAATCAGATGCATTCATTTCAGTAGCTTGTAACAGTTATTGTAACCTGTTATAGATATCAAGTTTTATGAAACGGGGCCCTGATCATACTTGTAATATTCCCTATTGTTTTTATTTTATTTCACATGATAACCGGTTTTCAGCGGTGACATGACAAAACTCATTGGCCCGTATTCTGAACTCCGGTTTAACTTAAACTCCAGTCTAAGTTAAACCAGAGCTTTAATCAAAACTGACTAAAACCGTAAGTCCAGTCTAAATTTCTGTACAAAGTTAAGCCATACTAGACTGGAGTTTAAGTAAAACTGGATTTCAGAATGTAATTTTCCAAAACTATGGTTCAAAGGGCAGTTTTAGACTGAGTTTAAACCACACTTAGACCGCGGTTTAAGATAAACCGGAGTTCAGAATACGGACCATTGAGTCAGCTAGCCGCTTTATAATCTCGTGATCATAATGTTTCTTAGCGTTTTCGCATTCTTATTTGTTGCAGTACAATGTTATGATAACCGGTCTTCAGATTGGTTACTTTAGCGGTGACATGCTGAAACTCATCGATGATGCGCAAGAGCTCAAACCAACCGTCTTCGCAGCGGTGCCTAGACTGTATAACCGACTCTTCGATAGGGTAAGCGCAATTCTTTTGATTCATGAGATAAGATTTTTTTTCAATTTTCAGTATATTCCTTTGTTCAGTCATATTTATCATGCAAAATAAAAATGTTATGAATAATTCCTAGACTTTACAGTCGTGTCAGAACCCACTCTGAAGCCCCTTTCTCAGTTTACCTAGTTGATGTCAAGTGGATACTGAGTGGATACCGAATGGATACCGAATGGAGGCCGAATGCAGGCCGAATGCAGGCCGAGTGCATGCAGTGTGTATGCCGAGTTGGACGCAGAGTTAGGCCAATTATAAAGCTAGCTTGCGTCAATCCGTAGAAAACAAAGACAATCACTCACAATAGCCAATCAAATTTCCAATTATTCTTACTGACTGAGCAGGGGCGCATTTAGGACTAAAAGTCAGTTAGGAATATAATTGCAAGGAGATTGCTTTGCCTGCATTTGCCAGCCTTCTGGACATAATATAATTCAGAAATACAGAGATTGGTACCCTGTTAAAGATTGAAAATGTTTTACTTACAGGTACTACACAAAGATCAATGCAAAATTTTTTACTGCCAATTCTCTTCCAGATACGAACAACTGTTGATAGTGGCAGCACCATCAAAAAGGCAATATTCAACCACGCCCTCAATCAGAAAATGAAAGATCTAGAACAGTGAGTACAGTTCCTTATTACTTAGGGCACGCCGCCACACCGACTCTTAACCGATTCCAAATTGACCTATTCTTGGCCTTTCGGTTTAAAGGGCCCATCTCATTGGTGGAGACGTCGCCGCGACTCGGGAGATCAAAAAACTAAAAAACTTAAGGGGGTATCTCAGTGGCCTGGAGACTAGGTGGCGACCTGGTGACGAGTCTCCGCTGGTTGCGGAGACGTCTCCGCCACGTCTTGGCGACGTCTCCTGGAGACTAGCCGGGTCTCCGGGGAGTCACGGGAAATTCAAACATGTCTAATTCTTTTGGAGACTTTTCCCAGTCTCCAGCCGCTCTCGCAGACGTCTCCGTGACGTCGCAGCATCGTCGCCGCATCGTCGCCACAATGTCTCTTCAGCCTCTTTGGTCTTCAGCAGGTCTCGGAGACGTCGCGGAGACATGACAGAGACGTCTCCCAAGTCGCGGACAAAATTAGTCTCCGCAACGTCACCGCGGAGATGTCTCCAAGACCTGCTGAAGACTGGAAAAAGTCTATAAAAATCGAACATATTTGAATTTCCTGCGACTGCCCGGAGACCCAGCTAGTCTCCAAGAGACGTCGCGGAGACTCGAGTCGCCACCTAGTCTCCATGCCAATGAGAAACCCCCATAATGTAATATTTGTTCGGTCTGCTATCGGCCTGCTATCGGTCTCGTTGGTGCGACTGGGATATACCACTTTCTGGGTCGATTGGGCTTCCTCCCCAAGTTGTAGAGAGTTCCTTCCCAAACGAACATGATTATGACGCTTGATCATCAGATTATTCTTTTATGCAACAAGCATTTTTTTTTCAGTGTCATAGGCTGCCGCGGTCCCCTTGACAAAATAAAACAAAACAAAATCAAAACAAAACATGAAAAACAAGTCTGGGAATTTTTAAAAAAAGGAGCGGTATGCCTTTCGGAGCCTCGGGAGGGCCGGCGGGAATCTCTCGGGAGCAATTTTTCTTGATATTTTTTTCTCTGTACTCTTTGAGCTAAAAACTACCTTTGATAATATAATACAAATTTATGTTTCCTTTTGTTAATAACAGGGGTACACTGAGTCGAGATACCGTATGGGACAAGCTAGTATTCAAAAAGGTTCAGGTGAGTAAAGATTAATATAATAAAGTGCAAGCGTATTGATCAGATATGAATAGAATGCCATGTCCAGCTGTGCAATTAGAGTACCCTAGTAGTGGCGGCTAAAGGATTTTGTAAAAGGGTGGTCCAATTGCCCTAAGGTATGATCGACAAAACAAACAGAGGGTTATCTAGCATAAAAAGGTGGCATTCAACTTCCAAAAAAATATTTTTAAAAGGTAATCGGATTTTAGGGATGTTGACTTCCATCCATATATTTCAGACCAGCAAAAAAAATGAGGGGAGGCTGGATCCCCGTGACCCCTTCCTTCCTGGATCCGCCCCTGGAGCGCTGTTGCTTTCATTAGCCTTTGCCCTGCAATCTATAGGTTATGGACACAATGATTTTTTTTTTTTTTTTTTTTTGGGGGGGGGGGGGGGTCTAGGGTTCAAATATACAATGTAATCCGTCGTAAATTTCCACGAGACGTGGCATTAATAATACACTATTAAACTGGATAAAGTGTGGCTGCATTTGTAGGAACAAAACTCCTACGAACCCCCACGTTATCATTGTGTTACCATTGTCCTTGTTAGGTAAAAGCTTTTACGGACAGTACTTGGCCAGTTTTTCTAGTCACTGAAAAAAAAATGTTTCTGTGTTGCTTAGGATATTCTGGGTGGAAGGATACGTTACCTGTACACGGGTGGTGCCCCGATCTCCGGCGAGGTCATAACCTTCCTCCGATGTGCATTCGGCTGCTTGGTAAGTTTGCAAAATAATTAAGTTATTGTAGTTTTTTATGTACTCGGAAGAAGAAAAAGGAATGTGGTGTGATAAAATGATTGTCCCTTTTAGCAAGAGATATGTGCCGCCTTCAACGTTGAGTTCCTAGAGTTTTTCAAATTCCTTGCATAAATCTTAAAAATCTTGCGTTCTAGTTTAATACATCTGAGGCCTTGTGCATAAACAAAAAAATATATAGACAAGTCCTAAATACGCGATTCTGATTACTCGAAAGTCATATTACATTTCTTTTTGGTTCTGTTTTGTTTAGGTTTTTTTGTTTGTTTGTTTTTTGTGACTGCCACATTTATACAAATGGCATACCACTTATTCACATATTACTCTGATTCCTAGCCAATCATGCTTGTGTGAGGGTGTGTGTGTGTGTGTGTGTGTTGGCAAGTCGTGAACTGAAATTTTAAAAATCAATGCAAATGGGATTTCACGGCGTCTCGAACGGGGGGAGGATGCGACACTCCTTTTCCAAAGGTTTGTTCTTCAAAAGGTCATTAATTCCCAAACACGAATTTCCTATGTCACGGGATACATACTTCCGAAAATATAGTTATGGTTCATAATTCAGAAAATGTGTTGTAGTACTCCTAAGGTTCATTATTCCAAAGGTTCATAATTCTGAAATTGTTAAAAGGTTCATAATTCCAAAAACGAATGGTTCATTATTCCGAAAATTACTTCAGGTTCTGTTTCATTTTTGGACTTACGAACCTTGGGGATTACGAAACTTCTGAAAAACAAACCTCTGGATTAACGAATCTTCAGAAATATGAACCTTGGGGAAAACCATGTAACCATGTAATCAGCTCCTTTTCGATGCAAAATCTCATTTTTCACAGTTTGTGCAAGCGTATGGTCAGACCGAGACAACAAGTTGTATGACACACACCCTGCCGTCTGATACGACAAACGGTCACATCGGGCCTCCCGGGGGTGGGGTAGAGCTGAAACTCGTCGATGTGCCGGAGTTGGATTACTATGCTGCCGAGAACAGAGGAGAGGTATTGTCATGGAAACGATTGATGTAAATGATGTTGCGGCTGATGTTGAAGATGATGATGATGATGACAATTTTGATGATGATAATGATAATGACGATGATGGTGATGATGACAGTGATGGTGATGATGATGATGACGATAACGAAGATAACAGTGATGATGATGATGATTATGATGAGGATGATATTGACAGTGATGACACACACCCTGCCGTCTGATACGACAAACGGTAACATTTGGGCCTCCCGGTGATGGGGTAGAGCTCAAACTCGTGATGCGCCGGAGTTGGATTACAATGCGGCTAAGAACGGAGGAGGGGTATTCTAAAATCAGTTGCTGATACATGTAATGATGTTGCCGCTGCTAATGTTGGTGATTGTGATGATGATGATGATGATGATGATAAAGGTGATAATTATGATTATGTTGATAATAATAACTATGTTGCTGATAATGACTATGTTGATGGGGATGATGATAATTTTTATGATTATGACGAAGGCAATGTTGATGATGATGATGATGGTGGTGGTGGTGGTGGTGTTGATAATGAACATATTATGTGGATCATGATGATGATGATGAACGGCCAATGATAATGTTAATGATAACAACGATCACGATGATGATGGCGATAATAGGGATAAGGACCATGATGGCGCTGTCATACTTATGCTCCTTCATAATTCACGCTTTAAATTTTTTCTTGGAGCCAACCTATTTACAAACTCACACAGATGATCTACATATATTACTGTCCTATCATTTACATGCAAACTTTGTGCAGGTAACTTGTTCTTGAATACCGTGTAATATGAAAAACACTGGAGTGGAAGTAGCAGGCTTCCTGGGACCAAGGAAATTACCTTATGTTGAAATTTTGTTATTTGAAGGCTGGGGGATGCTAATTTAGAGCTGGGACTGGCGAATTTACTTTGGTATAACGAGAGTTTGTTGTATATAAAACTTTCTGTTTGTGCGAATGTTTCTTCGTGTCAGATTTGTGTGAAAGCAGAGAATGTGTTTGATGGTTACCTAGACAACCCTGAGCTGACGGCAGAAGCGATAGATGAGGACGGCTGGATGCATTCTGGAGATATTGGAGAATGGACAGAGGTACAGCTCCAGAAAATCTTTCTTTCTTTCTTTCATTTATTCATTCATTCTAACTTTCTTTCTTTCATGATTGCTTTCAGCTAAAAGTTTATTCAGTAGAATTTGTGTAAACAGCAAACATTAATCAACTTGTTCAGGTGTTGTGACATTCATATATTTTGATTTAATAGAAACGGGTTTCACCAGTTTTATATGTCTCTATTTATTTAATAATGAAACATTATTATATCGTAACATTTCCTTTGAAAAACACATTTCCTATTACATAAACTAAGGTTTAATTATCCCTCGTTACAAAATGTGCCCGTTGGTTAACCTTATGTTAATTGGAAAATCGCTTTATACGTCAGCTTTAAAAGATGTTCGTACATGTATATTCAATGTGATGTAATGATGGAAGTCACGGCTTGTGCGACTAGACTGGTCGTTGAGTATTATTATGCAGCTTTAAATTCTGTTCTGCAGATGCCACGTCGGAAGTCCTTGACCGTACTGTGCCTGTAAACAATTAATAGTAATGTGTATGAAATATGTACTGCATTTTTTGGTGACAGTCTGGGACTCTGAAACTGATCGATAGGAAGAAACACATCTTCAAGATGGCTCAAGGGGTGTACATCGCTCCAGAGAAGATTGAGAACACTTTGGTGAGGAACCCACTCGTCATGCAAGTCTTCGTCTATGGAGACAGCACTAAGGTCAGTCAAGTGTGTAAATGATGAGGAGGAGGATGATTAGAGGTATGATGATGATGGCAATGAATATAATGATGGATGATGATGATAATGATGATGATGACGACAATGATGAGTAGGAGAAGGACTAGGGGTATGATGATGATTACAATGAATATAATGATGGATGATGATGATGATGATAATGATGATGATAATGATGATGATGATGATAATGATGAGTAGGAGAAGGACTAGGGGTATGATGATGATGACAATGAATATAATGATGGATGATGATGATAACAATGACGGCTGATGATGAAAATTATGATAATAGCAATGATGGTTGATGATAAAGATTAATGATGATAATGATAGATGATGATTATAATAACAATGATGAAGGATGATGAAAATGATAATGATTAATGATAATGATGGATGATGATGATTATAATGATTGATGATGATAATGATGAGTAGGAGGAGGTCTAGGGGTATGATGATGATGACAATGAATATAATGATGGATGATAATGATAACAATGATGGATGATGATGATAACGATAATGATAATAATGGATGATGAATGTGATGAATGATGTTGAGCATGAGGAGGGGGTGAGGAGTATGATCATGACGTAGATGATGATGATGATAACGATGACGAATTTTGTTTTTTTAAATCAGGCCAGCCTTGTAGGCATCGTAGTTCCTGACCCGGAATCATTTCCTGCATTTGCAGCCAAGGCTGGGGTCAAGGGATCACTCCGTGAACTTTGCCAGAATGAGGTAATACATTAGCATGGAATAATTTATTTGTAAAATTTTAGGGCATGACTTGGTTAATTATTCTAATTCATTCTATTTGGTGGTGCCTTTCTTTGTATGCCTTAGCTTAGGAATTGAGGGTGGGGATCGGAAATGGTTGAAAGTAATTTCATACCCGTTGGTAATTATGACTACATAATGAAAACATCTTTTTAACTTTTGAGATAAATACTGTATACATCTCGTGCAGTGCGGACCGGCCATGGGGAGTTATATATTTTGGCTTGAGGGCCGGTCGATTTGTGGTTTGAGTAGCGGTTGATATCTGTTGAGTGGGCTGGTGAATTCCAATTCCCACATCGAATGTCAGTCCAAGTCCGCCCCTGATCTCATGCATAATCCTGTTTACATATTTTTATTTGAATAGTTGAATACATGTAGTTCCTTTTTTATTCTCTCTGTTGTGTTCCTTTGCTTGACTTCACAGAACGCGAAAGAGTTGCTCCTGGCACGGCTCCAGGAGTACGGAAGGAGAAAGGATCTCCTTGGCTTCGAAGAGATGAAGGATATCCGACTCCATGACGAACCCTTCACCGAACAGAATGGTCTCTTAACACCCTCTCTCAAGAACAAGAGACCCGACATCGTGAAGGCGTTCGAGGATGAAATCAGAGATATGTACACCAATCTGGAATAGAGATTGGTGATTGAACCCTTCACCGAAGAGAGTGGTCTCCTAACACCCTCTCTCAAGAACAAGAGACCCAACATTGCAAAGGCATTCGAGGAAGAGATCAGAGATATGTACACCAGTCTGGGATAGAGATTGTTGATTGACTATGTTTATTTGTTAATCCATCGATCTGAGTACTTTATGTGAAGTTGAGGTGCTTGAGTTGAGAAACAGAGAGAGAAAGAGAGAGGGGGGGAGTGACAGTGTGGGTGTATGTTTCTGTGCGTGCGTAAGGGTGTGCGAGTGTGTGTGTGTGGGGGGGGGTGAGGGTGTGTGTGTGTGTGTGTGTGGGTGTGAGAAAGAGAGAAAGAGATAGAAAAAAAACAGCATGCGTGTGCCTGATTGTGGATGAGGATGTGTTTGTGGTTGAGAGAGACAAAGAGAGAGAGAGAGAGAGATGTACCAAAATACAGCTTTAAATATGTATGTAATATGTATATAATTATGAAAATATCAGATATATAGATGACAGTATCGTCATCATCAGTGGCCTAGTAGAAGTTCGAAGGCAGTGACTTAATAGGGAGGGTTCATAAAGAGGGGGTGAGTGAGAGATACAGATCGACAGAAAGAGAATGAGGAGAAAGCAGATTCAGTGTCATTTAACTTCAAAGAAAAGAGGGAATTTGGAAAGATGAAAAAAAAAGCATGAGTAATGATATAGACATTATTCAGGACGCTGAAAACATTTAGATATGAAGATTTATTTGATATAGGTCTCTGTACTTTCTGTCTGTTTTCTTTGCTGCAATTTCGGGATATTTGGAATGAAAATGAAGGTTATTAGCTCCAGTATCACTTCATTCCAATATAATGACATATTTTTAAGGGATAAATTAACGGGAGAGCATGAACACTGTTAACGTTTACCCATCACCTGAAAAAGAAAAATTGTGTACAGCTGGAAAAGTATAAAATCAACCTCAAAGAACTTTCTCTGACATTCTATATGTCAACAGTTAAGGAGTATGAAGGAAATAAAGGATAACATGAAGATGCGCGCGCGGAACCCATCTCCGAGTTTGGTGGTTTGGTTCCGCGCGAGTCCTTATCTTGGAGAGCGCGTACGCGTGTGTCGAGAAGTCTACACACGAGTCGCTTATCTAGTGAAATTAAACTTGCAATATCTCTTTATATTTCAAATATAGTATTTAACGACAGGGCTCCTCTAACAAACAGAACGAAAATTTGGTGATTTTATACCCTTTAAAGAAAATGGAGAGGGAGTAGAAAGGATAAAAGAACAATGGAGAAGACTTTAGAAGGAAAGCTGAATCAGAATTTTTTTTTTCTTTCGAGGACAAGCACAAATTTGTATTTTAATTGTACAATATGAATATCTCATTTAAAAAAATAATATTGTATAACTGTAAGAACTACAGGGGTGTGCAACATTTTAGCAATCATCATGATATTCGCAAAATCATAATTCTCCAGCGCAGCTTATAACTCAGGAAACTATATATATATATATATATATATATACACTCATATTCAACCAGAGGCTGACCCCCGTGATGAACCCTAAACCGTCGTTTCACCCCAACCACGGAACCATATGAGTTACACACCTTCATTAACATAACACTATATATACATGTATACTGAACGTGCGGTATTATGTGCATCTTGCAATATTCTGAAATATTCTATCAGCATACATGTATCCGATGATAATATTCAAATCTGAGGGGTTTTTTGACAAAGCAAATTAAAGATAAAAAGGATACGAATGGTGTTTTTAGGAAATTATTTGGGGGCTACTTTGGGTATGTTCCTCCCCCCCCCCCCCAAAAAAACAAACAAAAAAACAAAAACAAAAACAAAAAACAAACAAACAAAAAACAGAAACTTCACTGCCGTTTGATGAATAGTAGGAGGTGGGACAGAATACAAAGTTCATGACGAAGAGGGCTTGGTTAGTATTGAACCATGGAAAATAAAATTAAAACCCCAACCGATATCTTTTGACCCTTGCCGATATGATGCAAATAGCTGCAACTATTAAATGTATAGCTAAGATACCAAAGTGCCCTTCATGTATATTTTTTAAATAGTATTGTCCACCGTTGTTTGGTGCATTTGATACATGTAAATATATAGTTTATATTTTCTTCTCCAAGACGAATAATGTTCAGCTAATTGTTATACTGTATTTTGAGAGGTATACAACACATGAATACTTAATGAGTGATTAAACTGAGAAAATATATGAGAATTTCACTTTAGGATAATAATACTATGATGCGAGATTTTGTTAAGCAGAATGAATGTGTCCATTGATACATGATTACAGAATTAGTACATGTGAAATGTAAATCAAGATACGGTAGGAGTTATGTGGAAAAGCATACAGACGAAAATGCTACTTTAGATTTATATTTCGCCGAGAATCATTCTTGTACCTCCCTTGATCCTATATTCACGAAAACTGGTGAAGTGAACAAGTATTATACGAGGCATGCTGTAAAATCATGAAACCATAGTTGCTTATAATAATCATACATATTTCCTCTCCTTTTTTACCAAAATTATTTGTGCCTGCTTAATACGAGTTTGTGAATATAGAGTCTTGGATGAATGCAACATGGGCAGCTACTCCCCGGACAATAAGGAGTTTTCGGAGGTTTCAACTAGCACGCCGTCCTAGATCGTCCCAGCTACAATGGACTGCTTTGTGTTGACTGCATACAAAGTAGGTGAAGCATGAAGCTAACAATGGGTGAAGTGAGGTTCACGTTTCAGAGAAGACGGTAAAACCATGTTTGACGCGTTCTCGATCTGACTAGTGGACGAAGGAGAAGCCAGTGGACGGGTGAGCCGTTCTTGCACAAAGCGCGGTATGCAGTTAACACAAAGCAGTCCATTCAGTCGCGGCTCTCTACACTGCGATTAACTGCCCAAAAGCTTTCGCTCCTTCCTGCTTAATTTGCATAAAATAAACAAGTTGTTTACGTAAAACCGCTACCGAAGAGTCAACTAAATTGTGAAATCTCTCCCTAGAAACAACCAAATGAAATGAACTAAACGTCAAATTCCAGAATAAGAGTTGCTCTAACCCATAATTAGTATCACTCGTAGTCAAATCATTTTTTAATTTGTGAAAACTTGGAGAAATGAGGAGCCATATTTTTTTTTTAAGTCTGAAAATGTAGCATTATTTTTCACATTTGCTGTCATTGCGCAAGATCAAAACTTTCACATATGAAAAATCAAAGTATATTGAGGGAATCCTCGAAATATCTTTTCATAATCATCCGTCGAACGGTTATGTCGGGAAAAAATCGAAGGCAATGCATTCATGAACCCTCTACCGTTCTTCGCGTGTAGTCCCACGTATAGCGGTGCATGCAGGCTGGTTTCAACTCGAGTGTATGCTAAACAGGGGGCGTGTCTTGTCAGTGATTGTTACCGACAAATTTGTTCTCAGCCAATCAGATTGCAAGGATTTCAGTATTTTTCACGTTAAGTCTTCGATTTTTGATGGCAGTTTTACACAAAACTACTAACTGCGCAAACTTGAAACTGCCCAGGGAGTGAGACTGGAGTTTAAAGTTTAGCAATATGTTATTTGTTTGCATATTCATTTCGTCCCAGACTTGTGTCGGGAAAAAAACAAAACCTCATTTCTCGGCCCTCTGAAACAGAAAAATACTCGTATCTCAAAAAATACTCATCCGTTTTCAGTGAAAATTAATATGAAGCATAATATATCCCCATTTCCTATCTACTCTGGAATTTTCATGATATTTAAGGCCCGAATGAGGGAGATACGAGAATGTGAATTTTCGAGGATTTCTGCTCCTCGCTCAGCGGAGGGCTTCGATAGCCGTTAGGAATTCAAAAGCTTTGACGACTTTACAAAGAAGTTAATTGGGGTGTAGAGCCGCGCCTGCATTGTAGCTGGGAAAATCTAGGACGGCGTTCAAGTCCACACATTCTAAAGCTCACTATTCACTCCCGTAGGACAGCTACCAACCGGACAATTCCCATCCGCACCAGTATACCATTCGGACAACAAACGACTCGGCAAAAATTATTTTTCTCTACATCTTTTAACTGATGTCTGTTTTCCATGCTGTCATTGGTATACCGGGGAGAGAACTTCAGAGTTTTCGATGAACCATAATCAGGGTACTATTATTGTTTCATTAGTAATTTTTTTTGATAATTTGAAGGAAAAAATGCAAATCAGTGTCGCAAATTAAATGAATCGAAAAGTCCTGTAATGAAGTGAGTCAAATTATGAAACTAATCGTTTTGCTCGATTCTATTATGCAAAATGTTCAATGTTAGTTTATTTCTTAATATTAATATTATCGAAATACCCTGTAATGAAAAATAGGGTTGAATTGTGAAATTAATCTTTTTGCTTTATTTTTAAATGCAACATTTCAATGTGAGTTTATTTCTTCGTATGAAAACATGGGAAAATATTGTCGAATTGTAAATGTTTTTTCAATGATGTTTAAATTGTACATTGTTTGGAATTAAAGAAAAGTTAATGATGTATATTAAGAAGACGTATATTGTTGTGTCACAAATATTGTTTTCTCGAATTAGATTTGAACAGATATGTGAACACGTTACGAGTGAGGGTAGAGGAACGAAGAGGGAAATAAGAGAGATACAGCTGAAGAGTTAGAGATGACCCTGATCGGTTAAGAGTAGGCATTTTGTCCGTCCGTGACATTAAATATTTTATGGATTATGATTTCAGTCGGCGACCATGGCAACCAAATTTTATCAAATTGCAACTCCTTGAGTGATGCCCTTCACAATGAAACATAAAATAGCTCTCTTCAATTAAATACTTATTTTCTACAGTCATTCAAACTCTCAAAAGTTGTCAAATGTCCGTCCGTCCGTGACTAACCGATCTCGCTCAGATACAGAGTTAAGTTAAGATAGATATTTGAAGAAAAAAAAAGACCTTGAGAGGAAGAGAGCGATTATAAAAAAAAAAGAGAAAGAGAATGGAAAATTGATAAGAAAACGACGTGGGAGGACATGGAGGAAGAGAAAGAAAAATTGAAGAGTGAGAGATGGGAATAGAAAGAGAGACGGCCACTAAATCAGATAGACTCCGAGTTCAACATAGTAATGAGGAGGGTATACATATATACATATACATTTATATACGTGTGTGTGTGTGGGCGTGTTTAGCCGTATGTCCGAGGACATTTTCGGACAGAGAACAAAAAAAAATCATGAGAACGATGGTCCTCGGAAGCCGGACAATAGTCCTCGAACGTCGAACAATGAATTTGTGCCTTATTCCGTCGACTGTCCGAGGACGAGGAACAATAGAGGAACAATACTTGTCCTCGGAAGTAAAGCCATGTAAACCTGTGTGTATGTAGGTGTGTGTGTGTGTGTGTGTGTATATAAATGAGAGAATAACCAGTTCGGGGTTAGCGCATGGTACAAAATGACCCCAAATATCCACAGATATTTTAGACACGGAGGGTCCCTTTATGTGCACTTCAGAAAAATAACCCTGGGAGTGATAGAGGTGCCTCATGAATAGCTTTTCTTCTTCTTCTTCTTCAGATTACATCTGCCTCCTTCAGGGTTGAAGATTCTTGCAGATGGTTTATTTGGAGTGTGTGTGAATGGTGGATTCAGGTGCAGTGTGCAGAAAATATACAGGTGCAAGTAAAAAGTCCCGTCTGTTTTAGCTCTGGCCTTCCGCCAATCTGTGGCGGAAGGCTATTGGAGAAGAGGCCTTAACTATGCTGGGGGGAAGAGCATTCCATGCCCTTAGCGTCCTTGGGAAGAATGATTGTCGATGGTGCTCTGTCCTGCAGTGTGGTATTACGTAGCCATGCCCTTGTTGTTGTGAACGGGTTCTTACTGGTCCAGTTGATGGTGTGACGTAGTCTACCACCGGAAAGCTGACAAGATTGTGGTGTAGTTTGTACATGAGGACTAGTCTGGAATCCTCTCTACGTTTCTGGAGTGTAGGCCATCCAAGTTGCTCAAGCATGGACGTTACACTTGAGGTGTTGTGGTACCTATTCAGCACAAATCTGGCTGCCCGCCTCTGGATCATCTCTATTTGGTGGATCAGATGTTTAGCTGATGGATCCCAGATTGCAGAGCAGTATTCGACAAGAGGCCGTACTAGCGCTTTGTAGGCAGTGGCTTTCAGTTTGGGTGCATTGATGTGGAGGTTTCTACGAAGGAAGGCAAGGGAGGTGTTGGCTTTGCGGCAGAGGTTCCCTACATGTCGATTCCACTTCAGGTCCGTTGTTATAGTGACACCGAGATACTTGGATGCAGTAGTCACTTTCAGTGTCGAATTGTTCAAGGTATAGATATGGTTGGCTGCATTCCTCTTCCTAGAGAATCTGATGACCTCACATTTCTGGGTATTTAGTTCCATCATCCAGTTTGATGCCCATTCGCCGATTTTGTCAAGATCCTCTTGTAGCTGTTGAGTGTCTTGTTGGTTCTTGACAGCAAGATAGATGATTGCGTCATCAGCAAAGAGTCTTATTGGAGATGAGAGTCTGTCCGGCAGGTCATTGATGTAGTGGATGAAAAGGCAGGGTCCCAGGACAGAGCCCTGGGGTACGCCTGATACGACATCCACAGTTGACGACTGGTACCCATCAAGGACAACTTGCTGTTTCCTGTTATCAAGGAAGCTTGAAATCCAGCCGTTGTTCTTGTCACGGATGCCATAGAATTTCAGCTTATGAAGAAGTCTTTGATGACCAACCTTGTCAAATGCCTTGCTGAAATCCATGACTAGGACGTCTGTCTGGAGGTTTTGATCAAGGTTCTTGTGCAGGTCAGAGATGAATCCTAGAAGTTGCAGTTCACAGGATTTGTTCTGTTGTTTCCCCCTTTAAAAAGAATACTTCCACCTGGATATCATGGAATGCACCATTAGTGCATAATTGAATAATGATTACATGACATTCATGAGCACATATCGAATATTAGTGTCAGTGGGTTTTAGAATTTGGTACAGATGACCTTTATCTGCTCATGCTCAGATTGCATCTCCGAAGTGGCTTATTCTCTCATTTCCTTTCACATTGTATTTATTTCCACGAGAGTTGCCAAAGCTGTTGTATATGTTTTTTCCTTACACTTGTATATTGTAAGTTGATTGCCATACGCCGTTCATTGTCGTACTCGGTACTCAAAAACTGCTTATAAACAAACCAATGTCACGAATATGCTTATATCAACATGATAAATATCTTGATAAATATTAAAACCATTCGGATCTTCCTCCCCGAGGCGTATTGACCAATATAACCCTCGTTGCACTCAACGGTGTATTACTAAAAAGAACCTTTAACCCCAAACACCGCAGCTCCAGTCACTGAAAACAAAGTACATGCAGAACTTGACGGAAAAACAGTATTTATTTTATGTGCCGTACTTATACACCACAGCACGAATGTCCATTCAAGTGTAGAGCATTGTTTGTGCAATACTGGAGGGGTGTATTTCGACCAATATAGCCTACAGACTAGTCACAGCTGAAGACCTAGAACTTTTGTTACTACGTGGTCCTGTACATCAGCTCCAGAACGGCGTAAGTCTTTCCGTATTTTGCAAGTGTTCTAAGATGGTAGCTATTAATTCACCAGCTATATCGACACAATGACACCAATGTTAATGTATCTACATGTAGTAGTCGAAGTGACATTTCATCAACATAGAAAAGTTCTTTCCGTTGAAGTTTTTGATTTAGTTTGGTGTTTTTTTTATTTGTGACCCCATCATTGTCTCCGAATAATTTCAGCTGTGTCGCACAAAAAGTAACTTTGAATATTTTGCATAATTTGCATAAATCCAAATAGCCACGTGTAAGGAAATGTTAAACATCCCAACTCTGACAGTGTTGTTAATACATTATTGTGCAATGAATGAACCCTGTCATACAATACAATAGACCTGTTTACTAAGTGATTCAAATTTATGGACGTTTCTTTCCTGGGGACCTAGTAACGAGGTATTCCATTAACCTGTTATTAATGAATGAACTACAATACTTGGAATCCAGTTTGCATACATTACTTGTTGCTATGTCTGGCAAGCCTCTGGCAAGCTTTCAGGTTGTCAAGAACAACCTTTCTGTCAAAAGTATGCATAAAATTTGAATCACTTAGTAAACAGGTCTATTCCCTTGTTATCGTCTGTTCGTTGCATCACGTGTTACAGCATTGCATAATATGAACACAATGGATTTTGATATGCAAATTATGCAAATTGCTGAAATTGTTCTGTGAACACTTACGATTACAAATCAACAAAAAACTTTTACAGAAAGAACTTTCTAGGTTCGCTGTTGGTTGTATAGGAGGGTCAAATAATGACGAGGAAGGCGTAAGAGCAGTATGAATTTAATTAGTAAATCAATAATTTATACTGAAACAATTAAAATAGATCGTGAAATTGTGAGCTTTTATAGAAGAGAGTCCGCAGTGTTTTTGGTTGGATGGAGTTGAAGAAATGCATGTGCACATAAATTATGGGTATACATCTCGAAAAAACAGAGAGCCCGGCCCACCCCCCCCCCCCTCACTCACTCCCTCACTCACCCCTCCCCCCCCCCCCCCCCTCACTCACCCCTCTTCCTCCTTTACTTGTTTTTGAGGGTACGCCGTGTAGGCTCTCTCTCTCTTTTCAGAGTGGCTTTGCACCTCACTCCTCTAATAGTAATCATGCACAAGCTGTTTTTGTATGAAGATCGTTTATTATACGGAATTGAAAGAACTGACATAAATTCCAGTAATATACAATGTATTACAGGCGCAGGAAAGAATGCAAAAATATACGTGACCGCTAATTCGTTGTATTGTGCAATGACTAGGCACCTATATAAACATAGACCTGGGAATGTACATTCTGCAGTGATCTTTTCATTATGTGTGCATATATTTAGCTCTTTTGTAAAATGGCTCAAACATCAATGTGCAGTGAGCCGGTAGCTTCTGGTATAGTAAAGGTTTTGAATGACTGTTATTTTTATCTTTTGTTGCAAAAATGCTATTTTGGTATACCATTGATTTCGTCATTGCTGAATCATATTGTTAGTTTATAGTTAGAATTATTACAATATTATATTACCGGCTCTATCATTGCGTCACTGAATATGTTCTTTCCCCGAATATTAGTATTTTCACATTTTCTGCAGGGGCTACGGCCATTTTTGTAAAGCATTCAAATTTATTCAGGGTAGTCTTGTGACGTAATAATACATTCTCTATACATAGTCTATTTCCTATGTTGAATTACAACACTATAATATTATTGTTCGACCTAATTTGCATCAATTCTGACTATCAAAATACAATAAAAATTAAAAAGGAAAAATAGTTTCCGCATATGTACGGAGTGGCAAAGATAGATTGCAAAAATAGCTTTTAAACCTACTTTCTACGTCATACATACACACACGGACAAAATATAGCTGTCTATTTGATTTTATATTTTCAGAATGTAGTTGAAAGGGCGTGCAAAATATCTGTACAAGGGTCGTTTCGTTCAAGTGGCATTTCGAGGCAGCGAGCATGACTCTACTGATAATATTAGTGACAGTGCCCGTTGTGTAAAATGGGAGTGAAACAATGAGGAAAAAATAAATAAATTTTCAAAAAATCAAATAAAAGATTATATTTATTTCTTTACCGCCTCAGGGGGATGGGGGCTCATGATTCAATAAGTTGTCAGCGTCATGTCCCGAGATCGCGCGTTCGAAAGCAAATTTGCACATGGCGATTAAAATTAATGAGAGCAAGTGGTATATCTAGGGACACGGGGAGATTCTCCCTCCCTCCCCCCCCCCCCCACAAATATAATGAAATAATTACACTACAATACTGTAAAAATCATATCATATTTAAATCAAAAACATAAAATTTCCAAATTTAAGGGGAAAAAAAGGATGACGGAGTTTATAGTCGCACTATATACCCTCGTCCACGCAAATAAGGTACAGGAAAAGGTGGTTTCCTTGTTCAAATATAGGCATGCAGATATCACATTTGGCTCTGATGTCCCCCCCCCCCCCCCCCCCCCCCCGACGCCAATGTCAATACCCTGCATATAAGCTAGTGATGAAGACTAAATAATGTTAATGCAGCTGGTGTTAGCGAACGTATTGGTAGTGGCGGAGCGTGGGGCATGGGTCTGGGCCCTGTTTCATAAAACTTCTAATCAACAACACGTCAGAATAAATGTTATGAGCTACTGAAATCAGAGTATTTGATTGGCTGTGAGCAAATTTGTCATAGGTCTGTTGCAATCGTTCTTGTTAACAGGTTTTATGAAACGGGGCTCTGCTTTGGTGAAAATGCTATAGGAACCAAATTGAGGGGGGGGGGGTTCGGAAGGGATCATTTCTTCTCTTTCCTGCCATCGATTTGGTAACAAAAATAATTTTCAGCTTTATGGAAACTAACCACTCCTCTCGATTTTATTTTATTATAGGAAATATTAAATCACTTTCAAGGTGTTTAAGAGTCACAATTTTATGCTTTTTCAAAATGACCACTATTGACGATTCTGGAAAATGTGTTACACGACATATTTATTTCATTTTGTTTTATCCTGAAAATGAAAAATGTGGGCGTGTCTCCCAGACTACAATTAACTTCCTGTTTCTATCTGGTATATCACCATCCAGTTACCTCAACAATTTTCATGAATAATGCGACATACACGGAATCTCCTTATTGCTTAAAGGGGAAATCCGCCCTGATATCAAGTTGGTTTTAAAAAAAGGAGAAAACATATGAAGAAACAGATAAATGAAAGTTTGGGCGAAAATCCGATAAGAAATAAGAAAGTTAAGAATGTTTGAAGTTGTAATCAATCAAAGACAAATTGCCAACTCCGTGACGTATCTTGCGAGCGGCTCTCCCATTTGCCCTGTACAAAAAAAAATCCTCTTTTTCTAAAACAAATATTTAATTATATACATGCAACCGAGATTTAATCATTGGCTTCATTGCACATATGTTTTTACACAAAAGCTGTATGAATGACAAATTTATTCCTTCATCAACAACTAAGGAAATGACAATTTACGAAATTTTCTGTAATTAAAACCAAATAGGAGAGGGGCTCGCAAGATACGTCACCAAGTAATTATTTGTGTTTGATTTATTACAACTTCAAAAATTCATAAGTTTTTTATTTCTTGCGGGACTTGCTCAAACTTTTACTCATCTGTTTTTTCCATTTTTCTGCTTTTTTTTCAACATGTTCAAAGCAACAAAATACCAGACCTGACTTCCCCTTTAAAAAATGTGTTTACAACATTATACAGAGAATTCCGAAGATGGCCGAGTTCTGTATTCGTCTACTCGTAAAGGGGAAGCCCCTGTCCCGGCGGCTCGCATCTGTTAGGAGAATTCTGGGTAATACGTCTTATGCTATTACGCCATCGCAGTCAGTTCGACACGGGTCAGACTATTTCAGGTCCATCTTTCCAGTCAACAATCAAACAATCGTAAAAGATGTAAGTGACTTTCCTCTCATCCCCATTGTCATCCCCATTCTCCTCCTTCTCCTTTTTCTGCTACTCCTGCTCCTTCTTCTCCTTTTTCTTTTCGTTCTTCTTTTTCCTTTTTATCTCATTTTTCTTCTCTTCTTCCTCCTCCTCCTTCTTCCTCTTTTCCCCCTCTCCTCCTTCATCATCTAAATAATCATCATCTCTTGTTAATATTATTATGATTGTCATTATTATTATTATTATTGTTATTATTATTATTATTATTATTATTATTATTATTATTATTATTATTATTATATTATATTATCATTATCATTACAACTACTGCTACTTCTACTACTACTACTACGACGACTACTATTCCTCCTATAATAATAATAATAATAATAATAATAATAATAATAATAATAATAATACCTGCATTTATACGGCGCCTTTCCAGTTAGAAACTGATCAAAGCACTTTGCAGTGCATTATTACCCCGGCCATTGGATCCAGTTACGATTCTGGGCAGCGTTTCATCAAACGGTCATAAGTACAAGTTCGCCGACATCCTATTAAAACGCGTGTATTAAAATTAACATGCGTTTCAATGGGATGTTGGCGAACTTGTACTTATGACGGTTTGATGAAACGATGCCCTGCACTTGTAGTGAACATTTTCTACTTCACTAGGGAGCATTCCAGTCTGGTGGCCATTTTACATGCACACATATACTATTCCAGTCACAGTGACATTCGCATCCAACCGGCCGGGTATCCGTCGCCTGGGTGGGCATGGTGCAGAGCGGAAAAAGACATAAGTGCCGCGGCGGGACTTGAATCGCGAACCACGTGATGCACAGTCCGGTGACATATCCTCTAGACCGACTACGACTTCTTCTTCTTCTTCTTCTTCTTCTTCTTCTTCTCTACCTCATTATGTTTATTTTTAAAACAAATTCCGTTGCTTTTATGTTATCCTGTAGGGCCCTGAAAGAATTCGGGTTATTCGGAGGAACGAAGAGCAATACTTGCCCACGCAGCAGTACAGTGACGTCACAACACTTTATGAGGGGTTTCAACGAGGAAAGAGGGTCTCGAGTAAGTATGTCTCTTCTCTTTTCCCGACACCTCTACACGACATCGTAAGACCCCACCCTTCCTATTTTTGAAGGAACAGGAAAAATTGATTACAACTTGTAAGGACCCAATGTAAGATACTATGTAAGTGCCACTGAATTGGGCTATCCGCCATACTATTCTGATTTACCACGTATATTTAAACTTTTAATGTTGTTATGGAAACAAACAAACATGTAGTCTACACATACATTACCCCTTGTATCATCCCCACCGACCCCCACCCCCCTTCCCCCTCTGTGGAGGATTCTGCTCCTTGTGTATTAAAGGCCAAGTCTATACCCTAACAAAAAGTTGATTTGAATAAATAGAGAAAAATCCAACAAGCATAACACTGAAAATTTCATCAAAATAGGATGTAAAATAAGAAAGTTATGGTATTTTAAAGTTTCGCTTAATTTCGCAAAACAGTTATATGCACATCCTGCTCAGTATGCAAATGAGGGAACCAGTGACGTCACCCACTCACTATTTCTTTTGTATTTTATTACATGAAATACGAAATATTTTAATTTTTCCTCGTTATAATGTGAAACAAGGTTTGATTCCTTGCTGAGCATGTGTAATTGCCATTGTTGCAACCTATACATAATTCATTGAGAGCTTCCTAATTGTGAAATCTGCAGAAATTAAAATATTCTATATTTAATAATATTTATGGATATGTCATTGCTTTTCGTTTTCTTAAGCTAGATTCTCATTTTATCGCTACTGTAGTGTATTGTTCAAAGTACTTTTTATGTCCATTGATTTGAAGACAAACAAAAACTAATGTTTTATTTCAAGCACACATGAAATCGATTAGCATCCAATGGATTTAGGTAAGACTTGACTGAATGATATCATATCTTTTTCCTGGTTTTCCCCCCATGCTTATCTTTGTTTCCCCTCAAGGTGACGGGGCGATTCTCGGACATCGGAGTGGGCCTGGCCAGCCCTACACATGGATATCCTTCTCTCAGGTAGATGATATTACTAGGGGCGTCGCTAGACCATTTTAATGGGGAGGGGTGTTTATTTGGAAAATTTCCGGCCAAAGAGCCTCACATTTTTAAATTTCCCGGCAATCTGCTCTACAAAAGAGTTTCGAATGTGTTGATCAATCTTTCTAATTTTAAGCAAGCAAATGAAGAAAGGAAAAAAATCATTTATTTTCAACATTTGCCGATAGCCTACAAAAATTGCGAATTTGCTGACAGAAACTGTTATCGTAAAAATGTAGCATAGACCGGGGTTTATTTGAATTTGTTTTCCCCTTTCACAAAATCCCCTTTTTCAGAATTTCTTTTTATCATAGTGATGAAAATGCAAATCGGTTTAATTTGAATATCTACTTCTAGAAAATAAACGTAACCATAATACAATGTAATAGTATGGTTAATATTATCTTTGGACAGGTGGAAGAGAGAGCTCGCCTGTTTGGTGCAGGGTTGGTGTCTCTTGGTTGGACAGGTGGAAGAGAGAGCTCGCCTGTTTGGTGCAGGTTGGTGTCTCTTGGTAACCCACCCGGTGGTGATACGTTTATTGGTATATTCTCACAGAGTAGACCTGAGGTAAGTATACCCCAGTCTGGGCATCTCGCTAGATCATTTTGAATAGGGAGGGGGCGGAGTGGGGTTGTTTGACAGATGGAAAAGAGAGAGAGAGACAGACAGACAGACAGACAGAGAGAGATCGCCTGTTTGGTGCAGGGTTCAATTTTAACAATTTAAAATTTGCAGGCAGAAATTTCGAAAGGGGAACAACAAACTTTCTATCATATTCATTTCTGAACCATCATTTCAAACAATATTATCGAAATTAATTCAATCGTATGGATTTTTCTTTCTTGTTCCTTCCAGTGGACTATCGTGGACTTTGCGTGTATCTGCTATTCTATGGTCTCGGTACCTCTCTATACCAGCTTAGGAAACGACGCCCTCAAACATATAGCAAACCAAAGTGAGTACCCGTCACGAGTATAGCCCATCAGTATTATATTGCGGCTACAATTAGTTTTGGCATTTTGTCATCAATTTACCAGAGTTTGGGCATGCTTCTATCATGACTTGTGTCGTAGTCGAGTGTTTTATCATGACTAACATTTGACTTGGAGATGTGAATGTCTTGAGTTCGAACCCGGCGCGGCACTGTGACTAGTGTCCTTTGGCAAGACATTTTTACATTTGCCACTCTCCGGTCTCCACCTAGGTTTAAACTTGGTACCGGTAGGAAGGAATTCCTGGAATGCTGTGAGCACCGAAATCGATAACCTACCTAGAGCCGCCGGGTAATATTGGAGTGCCTTATCAGCACCTTGCGTGGTAGATATGAGCGCTGTAAGATATCCAATGGTATTATTATTGTTATTACCATCATGTTGTCGAAATTCGTCAGTTTGTTTTATTTGAAGAAGTGTATTTTCACTTCCCGAAATATTAACGGGGGGTGAAATTTAAGTTGAGGACGGACGATGATGATAGGGGAAAGGGGAGGGGAGACTTGCCACTCGCATACACTTCGTCATATCGTTTTTCGAACTGATAGTATTGTAGAATCTAGATTTACTTTTGTGAAAGATGCGTTCCACCATTAAAGGGAAAACCAAACATATAGACCACTATCCTGACTATGTGTGAACATTTATTTATTACAATTAAACAATGTAGACAAATATTCAAATTGACAAAATCAATTGCTGGTTCGAAATATCTGACAATAATATTCTCGTCTTCTAAGAATATCACATTGTCGTCAGGGGGAATATTATACATGTATTTCTTAGAAGACGAGCTATAAAACCTCAGAAATTGCCTGACGTTTTCCCGATTTTACGAAAATGTATGTTTCTAAATAGACTTGACGGTGGGGAAATCGATTTCCTTGACTTTAATGTATGACACTTGCTGATTTATTTATTTATTTTTTATTTATTCTTTTTCCGTTTCACATAAACAAAATATAAAGAAACATGACATGATAAATATAATACAGCAAAGTTGTTAGAACATGTGTCATATAGAATACGTGAAAATATCATAATTCTTGAAAAAAGGATCAGCAACATAACAACACTTTAGCTTATAATAAGTGTAAAACGGAGGGACTTGCCAGAAAGAAGCAAAGCTTGTACAAGAGGCAAGCCCCTGAACTTAGTTTCAATACGTTTTAATCCAGGGGAAAAAATGAAAACATGTATAATGAACACATAATATATACAAAATATAAGAAGTTATACAAGTATAACTGATAACAAATATAATAACAGGGGGCAGAAAGAGAAGGTGCAGGTAATTATGAAAAGACAGACTGCAGGGGTACGTGTATGGAACAGGTCAGGCATACGTTTAAAAGCATTAATACTAGGGGATTCTTTAAAATCATGAGGCAGAGAATTCCAGTATGCAGATCCAGAGTAAACAAATGAGTTCTTTGCAAGTAAAGTTCTTGTTAATGGTAGATGATAGTAGTTTCGTTGTCTAGTTGGGTAGTAATGTATAGGCCTAGAAGTATTCTTGCGGAACATATTAGAAAAAATTGCGGGGAGATTGTCTTTACTTAATTTGTACATGAATTGGCAGAGTTGGAAAAGATAAAGTTAACAACAAAATTATTCATACCCCTTGGAAAATTCTAGTTTTTTGCATTTTTCCTAAAAATGAATGGTTAAATGAAGTTACTTGCACATCACTTGAATACATTTAGTTATCATCTGCAAATGAATGCCGTTTCCGGTTTCACCTCATTTGCATAACAATAGAAAAGGTGAGTTATCCAAACTGGGCGATGTTCAAAATTATTCATACCCTTGGTGATTTATTGACTTTGTCAATCAGTATGAATCCGATCCTTGTGATTAATGCTTGTAATTCACTTTATTTCAATACACCGTCACATGGCTTCCGGAGGGGTCTCTGCTGGGATATCAGGCCAGTACCTGTTCTCCAATGGCTCAATCTCCTTGAGGATGTGTCCACACATGCCTTCACCTGACCTTCAGGGAGTTCATTAGATTTCGTGTCCTACAGGTGATGCAGTTATCAACTTCATGAGGACTGGACTATGATATTGAAATTTTCGGTCATTCCATGCATTTTAATGAAAATTCTGTATCTACTTATGAAGCAAAGCACCATTCCTGAAGAGCCCTTCTCTTTTGCACTGCCTGTGGGAGGGTTCACCTTTATTCATTGCCCCCATTCTTGATCAGAGTGCTCAGGAAGGCCATGTTGGTGATATTAAAGTCATTTCATGACTCTAACGTCAGGTCACCATGAATAACAGTATGTAACCTTTGAGTACCATACACATCCCACATTGACTGTTACTGTATATCAATCTTCACATGGTGTATTCTTTGTATCTTTGGTATGAAAGCTACAATCCTTGATATCAAAATGAATGTAAACCAAATTTATACCATATGCCCTCCATGTTACCAGCTGCAGTGCACAAAATGCTACCACTTTGACAGTGCACTGGAACATAAAGATCAGTATTTTAAGCTTCACTAGAGTACCCACTTGCAGGTGTCCATATCAAAAATGTGTCAATCAGTGTAACTGAATAAACTGATAAAATTGGCACCATCCAACCTTTAGACAACTACCATGGCCTCCCTAAACATTCTTAATAATAATGGAACAAAAGTATCAGGAAATACCTTCCCTTGACAGTGCAACAGTGAATGCCTCTAGGAAGTCTCTCCTGGAAGAGTGCTTTGTTTCAACTTAGATACAGAATTGTCATTAAAATGTAAGGAATATTAACAAAAATATCAATATCATAGTCCTATCTTCATGATGTCTAAAACTACACCACCTGCAAACACAAAATCTGCTTTAAATCCATCGAATCCCCTGAAGACCAGGTGATGGCATGTGTGGATAACATCCTCAAGGAGATTGGGCCATTGGAGACCAGGTATTGGCCTGATATCTCAGTAGAGACCTCCAGAAGCATTGTGACAGTGTGAAGAAAGTGTTACGAGCATTAATCACAAGGACTGGATTCATACTGATTGACAAAGTCAATAGATCACCAAGGGTATGAATAATTTTGAACATCACCCACTTTGGATAATTCACCTTTTCTATTGTTATGCAAATGAGGTGAAACCAGAAACAGCATTCATTTGCAGATGATAACTAAATGTATTCAAGTGATGTGCAATTAAATTCAGTTAACCATTCATTTTTAGGAAAAATGCAAAAAACTAGAATTTTCCAAGGGGTATGAATAATTTTGTTGTTAACTGTATATGTCATTTACTTTAAGAATATTGTTTTCAAAGAATAATATATTTCTAAGGGTTTCCTTTTTTCGTTAATAACCAGCGAATATGTCAGTGCTGGTGTGCGACGCCTTGACGAAGGCAGAATGCCTACTGGAAGATGCAGCTGCCTTACCTCATCTCAAAACTGTCGTGGTTATAGATCTACCTTATGAAGGCGCGGAAGAAAACAAACGCAGATTCGAAGCGGGGGGACTGAGGCTCTTATCCTATGATGACGTCATAGCTCAAGGAACGGCACATCCTTGCGATCTAGCGGTACATTTAATTTTTTGAAATTTCGAAGGATATTTCCCTCTGTTCAAGTTTCTTGTTATGGTAGAATCAAACATCAAGAGGAAACTAGCAGGAGGTTTCTAAAACTAAGAAAAACCCTCTAATTCTATCAAGAAAACAAGGTGAAAATGAGAAACAACACTTTAGAGGAGAAAGAGAGAAGAAAGAGGAATTTGAAAAAAATGAGAAACCTGCATGAAGAAAAAAGATATTCGTAATTCTATATATTCTTGAAAAAATGCTACTTCTAAAGTTGAGTCGCTGGAGTTAAAATAGAATGTATATTGAAGAAAGAATAGAGGAAGAATGGAATTGAGGGCGATTGAAAAAAAAAGAGACGAGAACAAGAGCAATAATGGGAAATAAATATGATGCCGTGATAGTGAATAAGAGCTCGGCAAAGAGTGAATATTGGAAATTAGGAAGAAGAAGAAGATACCATCGAATGCGATACATCTCATTCTACAACGATCTTGCATGGATAATGTACCTTATGCAATTAAGGTAGCATTCGCAAATAAGATAAATATAGTAAAAATGTGATATTTTCTATTTTTCTTCTTTCCTCAGCCACCGAAGCCGACAGATCTGAACACAATCGTGTATACAAGCGGAACGACTGGTAAGCATAACTGGTAGGGGCGCCGTAAGCCATTATAAAGTGGTTCGTCTTCTTTAACTCATCCCCCCTAAAAATCTCAAATCAATCAAGATACAAATTCATGCATTCGCAAATGATAAATCAGATACGCGTGATGCATATGGACTTTGGGTGTATTGGCAGAAAAAAAAGCAACACGATCCCAAAGACTTAACGTTATCGTTATCGGACTTTGGATCCCGAGTCATTTAAAGGGATACTCAACCGCAGATGGTGGAGGATTTTATGCCGCGAGCGGACACGTGTGATCGTTAACCTGATCATGCCGTTTCCCCGCGGGAGCAAACTTCGAACAGGCTGTTCGCCGCGCAACATGCACGCTCCGCTTGAGCTCGAGCTCTCGTGCGAGATTTGGTCGCCTTCGTGCAGTCCGAAAAGTAATCCTAGTAGTCCAACGGACGCGTTCGACGCACAAACTTTGTGTACGAGTGAATGGGGCTTACGCAGTCCTGACTTTCCCCACGGCCGCCTGGTGGCGTATCCCTTTAATCATGTCCTTATGCAATAGTCGATGGATGTCTTGGAATCCATACAGGTGATGTGTACTACATTGGAATGGTGAACACAAACTTTTCTTGATCTTCTAAATCTTTTCACTTTTGTTAAATTCAGGAACACCTAAAGGAGTACCGCTCACCCAAAGTCATCATATCGTGAACCACGCATACGTACATTCTGCCTTTGATGTAAGTAATGATTCATAATTAGTAATGATAATCAAATGCTCAGGGCCAATGCAGTTTCATAAAAAAATTGTTATCGATAACAACTACCTCATGTTTATGACAAAGTCGCTCTCAGCCAATCAGATTCAAGGATTTCAGTAGCTTATAACAATTACTGTTTTATGAAACGGGGCCCAGTTCTTGTAAAGCGCATATCGTATATTTATCATTGTCCTAATGAAGGCGCTGTATCTTCAAAGAATCAATTCTTACCGGTACCTATTCACTTCGCCTGGGTCGAGAGTGACAGTAGTATATTAATTTCTTGGCAAGGACGTTCGGACTGAGGCAGGGATTCGAACCCCGTACTTTGTGATCTGCAGTCTGGTGACTTATCCACTTGACCAAAACTTCAAATTAGAGGTGAAGAGTTGTCCTCGTCGAGTGGTTCAAATACATGGCTGTAAATATGAAGGCCGAGGGTGCGATCCCGGCAAGGGACTAATGTCCTATGGCCATACATAAGTCTACTTTAATCTCCCACCCGGGTATAGTAAAAGTGTAATTGGTAAGAAATGATTCCTTTAATGCTTTGACTATTGAGCCGGGTGGTTTTGGAGTGCCTTGAGCACTTGCATGCATAGGCGTACAAGGCGGGGGACTGTGGGCCCCCTGAGGATTTTGAATTTGCCGATATTCGGGCAACCACCACGTCATATTCGGGCAGCGAAGTGCCCAAATTTCTTCATAGTTGGCTACTGATGTGTTCAATTATGTAATTTTTTTGGTCATTTTCACTTTAAAAATTAGAAACTGGAAAGCTAATAATATATTGAGGCAAAAGGTGTCAGCCCCTCGCGGAAATGTGCCCATACACATATGCTTGCGTGGTGGATGTGAATATTATCGAAGAATCTGTGGATTTCAAATCAAATTTAGCATGAAGATTTGTCACTTTCTTTAATACTCTCTGTCCAAGTAGATTCAATCTGTCTTTGTATTCCTTCATTCATTCGTTCATTTTTCTTTCTTCATTTAATCCATGCACTCATTCATTATTTTTTTCTGTATATTTTTATTTACGCTTATATTCATTTATTCACTTTCTTTCATTGATTCATTTCACTCGATCATACCGAAGTGTGACGTCATCAAATTTTGATTTTTGTATTTCAGTATTTTTATGACCATATTTAGGTAGAGCATGATGGAAAACGTTCACACATCAAATTTGACATTAATCAGTTCATGGTGACCCAAGGTATGGCTATATGAATATCTAATTGTTGGAATAGACTACCTAGTGATATCAGATTGGAAAGAACACGATCTAGATTTCGGCATTCTATAAAGCTTTTTTTATTAAAAGATAAATAAGTTGTTTTTGTTTTTTTGTTTTTTTTAGTTTTTGTTTATATTTGTATTGAGTTATACTAATATGTCTATTTAATTCCTCATGTTTGTTAGATTATTTGATTACACAACTCATTATACCTAGGGTTAATCTTAGACTTTAGGATTTTTACGTTTATATAGTTATTCTCATTGTACAGTTTACTTAGTTAACATATTAATTCAGTACATTATACCTTTGACCTGGGGCCAGGCTCGACTAGCACATGTGCTATTTTCTGGTTCCATTTTACCATAAATTTTTGCTTTTGAAGTATTTTTGATTTGTCATGTTTATCATGTGTAAAATGTTATACCGTTATATTGTAATACATGTATGTTCTTCTTGTTGGTAAATAAATCAATCAATCAATCAATCAATCAATCAATCAATCAATTAGCCCCACTGAAGTCAGTGTAAATTGGCCTGGTTCTTAACAGTTTAGAACCAGGCCAATTTAACACTGACTTCAATGGGGCTAAGGAGGTACTCATGCGGCCATATCTCGGGGCCCAATGAACCAATTGCCATAAAATTTGGGCTCTGGATGTTTTTCACCATGTTCCTTTGAGATATGGTATAAAAAATGTCAAAATGAAAAAAAAATAGCTTTTTGTGACGTCATCACTTCGGTACTCTATACCTCTTTGCCTTAGTTAATTAGTTTTTATTCATTCCTTATGAATAAATAATTGATTCATTAATTTATTTGTTAGTTCATTCCTTCTGATACCCCATTCGTTTTCTTGTTTTGTAGTGTTTTTTTGTCTTTTTCTGTAACACAATATTTATTACTTTTATCAATCATAGAACTTACGATCAATTCGGATCTTATGCGATAGGGCAAAGATGATCCAAGTGCAGATTTTATTTTTTTTCGTTTTCTTTCAGGTTCCAGCCTTTGGAAACCCCGACGACTACCATTTAAGCTATCTCCCTCTAGCGCACGTTTTTGAAAGGGGAAACATGGTAAGTGATTCTGAACTATCCAAACATTAGTGTTGTGACTTCGATTTTTCACATATTTGAATGTCTAAATTGGGGGGAAATGGGAAGGAATACCATGGTATTGATATTTAATTTTCAATATCGTTATGAGAACGAAATGTCGGTCGATGGATGAAGGTGTGTGTGTGTGTGTGTGCGCGTAGGTGTAAATGCGGATGACTTGTGTGGGCGTAAAGTGATGTGTAATGTGGGTGTGAGCATGGCTCACTTGTAAACAATAACCAACCCGCATGACCTGAATGTACTTCATTTTCGACAAATATAGGAAACGATATAGAAATGATAGAGATAGAAAGAATAAGTGTCTATTTTACACGTTATAGATTAATTCTAGCAAAAATACACATTTTGGATGAACATAAGGCCAGGTAGACATCTTATTTTTTTTTTAACTCTAAACTAATTTATTTCTGAAGCAATAGAAAATGAATGGAATTATAGTAATATTCTTCAAAACTGTGTAAGTACAGGAATATGTGTTGCACTTTCTCTTTCAGGGTTCCAATTATGGCGAATTTTCACGGGATTTGTTTTAAAATATATTTTCCGAAATACAAAGAACATTAGATCAAAATGCAAAATTATAGACCATATTAATAATTCTTTCAATCATGGGTGTCTTGCAAAACCTCAAAGAATGAAGTTCTGAAAGAACCTTTTCGCTGGCTTCTTGATTATTTTCCATTATGTTTGCTTATTTGATTTATTTCATTTTTTTATTCTCCACTCATGGGCTGGATTGCCCTTGTCAGCTAATAGCTGATTTTCATTCGAAATCAAAATTAATTGATGTACATGCCCCTCAACACCTACCCCCCCCCCCCCCCGCCAAAAAAAAAAACACCGAACACCGAACACAACTGGCATATCCAAATGAAAAGTTACTTGTTCAAAAAGAGAATGACAGTGCACATGAAGACTACATATTTCCCGCATATTAAAAAAAATATATTGTAGGCGTCATTTACATCACAAGGAATACTGCACAATGTGGTACTGGATGGGTTCATGATTTCGCTTGAATTCTAGATTGGGGAAACTATCATTCCATGTTTCTTTCAACATTGCTTACATGACAAATAGGGGCTAACATTTCACAGAGTAAGTAGGTAAGGATATACAGTAGAATATAACATGCAATCGCCTTTTAACTTTCATAATTATAAAGGTCATAAATTGGTGATGTATACTTTAAGAACTATTTTTTCAGCCTGTATTTCTCTTCCGTTCCTCCATAGGAAAAAAAATGGTGTCTTAACTAAAACTTACAATTCTACACTCTCTACGATATCCCGAAATAAGAGCAGCGGCGAAGTGAATTGGGCTGCACACGGAGACCCACCGGTTGCAGGTGCACATGCCCCACCCCCCCCCCCCATAAATTTTGAAAGGGGGCTTTCTCCTTCCCCACCCCATGGTGGATATACGTCACTGCTCTTTGATTATGGGGCACAGTCTTTTAAATTCAAATAAATTTATTATTATCATGTACTACCAAGTATATACGTATATATCGATATACTGATAAACAAATATAACATGATTTTATGTTTCGCTACTAAATTTTAATTTACACCATACCTTACCGTTCGGTTTATTATCATTTGCTTGCGTATTGATCAAAATAGGTTCATCGTGATTTTAAAACAAATACATGGAAGCGTTCGTAAAAATGTAGACATAAAATGTGAAGCAAACTCAATGAATTTCGTCAAATACATGTTGTTATTTCCACTTACAAAGACGTCTTTCCACTATCTTTCACAAGCTCTGCAACCAGTAAAAATACAACCATTGGCGATATTTGGAATGGCAATTTCTACTTTGCATCACATCGCATTTATGGAACTGGGTACCATAAAAAATATATGTTTGTAATCTAATTATTTTCTCTAAAGTTGTAGATCTACAGGTTAACTCTTAAGTATTGCTTAGGCTAGAATGTGTGATATGTTGCCATAAATGCTCTTTTCATTGTAGGTGAGTACAATTTAATTCCCAACATCTCATCTCTATGAACTGAAAATTTCGTGAAATTTATCTTAGATTTTACAGGTATTTTCACCCAGTGTCGGATCTAAATAGGGGGAAAACCGGTCCGTGCCCCCCCCCCCCCGTTTTTTGAAACTCAACTGCCATACCTTAAGTACACAATAAAAAAAAATGCCCTTTTCATTGTGTACTTTTACGGCCCTGTACCCCCTCTTTTACAAAATCCTGCATCCGCCCCAGTTTCCAACCTTATTCTCGAAGTAAAATTGCCCTTCAAGAATAGACGGGTTATAGACACCTCAAAAATTACAGAAAGCTTTCTTTCAAACTTTGTTAAACACAAATTTCATCAGGGCGAAATGGCAACCAATCAGTGTCAATACACCTCTGTGCTATGGCTAATTTGAAGATGGAATTTTTAAAAATGTTTTGTAACATATTTTGCAAAAACAGCATGAAACTAAAAAGCAGATTCATGTGCATCAACATAATGCTGCAACGTGTCTGTGTACATCATTTGAAAAAAAAAGGAAATGGGGAAACGCCGTCTTAAAGTTGCCTTAAACAGAATCTCCTAAATAGCGCCATCTTTGAACAGGATTTGGAAACATCTGTGTGTCTTATTTCTTTCAGCATGCACCATTGTCCATAGTAGAAGCTTAATATGTTTTTCAAAATGGCAAATTTCCTTATTTGCAAGTCATAAATCATAGTTTTAAAAAAATGCTGTGTTTATTTTCCTAGCGCGTTGTTAGTTAAAATTCAAAATAAAATGCAACTCATCTCTAATTATAATCTTAAGTTAGGAATGACCGTAAGATGGCGCTGTTCAAAATCTACCAGTTTAATGCAGCTTTAAGCCATATGACTGCAGCAGTAGTAAAATACACGTTAAGTATATTGACACTATATTTTGCTTGGTCTTCTCACATTATTTCAGCTTACAATGATTACCAGCAAATTACCCTATCAATACACAACCCGAAAAAACACAATTCTAAGTCGAAGCAAAACGTTCTCTTCTCTCTCACATTAGAGCCGTCCTCGTCGGCCCTATCAAGCCAGTAAGTGGGCCGACCGGCACACAAACCATGGACCATTGGTCCGCTAGAGCTCTGCACAAACCCTTGAGGTATCTCGCCGGCCACAACGTAGCTTTCGTTGATTATGATAGCATGGGCCACATCAACAACCTAAAAAAAAGGAGACCAAAATATAAGACCCACTTTAAAATAAATGCTGATTTTCAATTTAATGCAATTCATTTCAAAGTACCATTTATTTCCTTCCAGAATTTCTTTTTTTACATTTTACAAAATATTCTATAAAATATAGAGTACGCCTATACAGAATAAAAGAAACATGATTTTAAGTAATACAGGGAAAAGGGGTTAATCCCAAGTTCAAGCTGGAGCTTGTGCCGGGTACGCCTGAGTACACATTACACTCTAATTTGATACAGATCATTTAATCAATAACTCAATTAATACCATATCGATTTTTCAAGCCCATCTCACACGAGGCGCCATTTCAATTGCGTCATTACCTGCGCTAATCGAGCCTGCGAAGGCTATTAACCCATACGCCAGTTACTAAAAGTTTTGTTTGCATTGTTCATTATCAATCTTCCATGACCCACAAAAGACCGTACCAGTCATTGACGCGGTCCTCGATCACGTCAGTACTTGCGTTAATGAAGCGTGCGAACATAATTAACCCATATGCCAGTTATTAAAATTATTGTTTGCGCTGCTCATTCTGCAATCACATTTTAAACGATATCACTCTTTCATGACGTGCAAAAAGACCGTACAAAACATTGACGCACTCGTAGCGTCAACAAATGACGCTTTGTGGGAGCCCGGCTTTAATAAAAACAAACTTTGGGGCCACTTACATCTCTGTCTGTTGCAGACAGCTCCTCACTTACGAGCTTCCAAAAGTCGTCACGCAGGGGATATACCAGGCATACACCCTGATCCTTCACGTAGGAAAAGACGAGAGCCTGAAGGGGGGAAATGGAAAATTTGAAGTCGTAAATTGTTTGCTAGTATAAGAAATAGGTGTTATTTTTTTCGTCAGGCGTCATCATGATCATGCCACTTAAGTCAGGGCCTAAACTCTTATTTTTCTCATGGAGTTTTTAACAAAAGTGAAAGTGTTTGACCAAGAATAGAGGCATCAAATTGCATGTTTAATCATACAAACATCTTTGAGAGTCTCGAAAGGAAATTTAATATTAAGGGAAATTAAAAAATACCTTAGACCAAATCCACCAGAACTTGAATGATAAACCAGAAATAATAATACGCTAGTTCTTTGGTTACATGTCGTTTTTACGAAGGTTCATAATTCCGAATGTTCGTTTACGCGAAGGGTCGTCCTTCGTATTACATGTCGTTAGTCCGACGGTTCGTAATTCCGAAAATGAAATAGGGTTCATAATTCCGCAAAAAAAAAGGGTTTCATATTTCCGAAGGTTCGTCATTCCGAAAATTCATGAAGGGCTCTTATTGCGGAATTATGAACCCTTTTTCATTTTCGGATTTACGAACCTTCGGAGTAATGCATCAAAATATGTTCGGAATTATGAGCCCTATTTCATTTTCGGCAATATGAACCCCCTGCTATGGGAAATTTATGTTTCGGAATTATGAACCTTTGGCAAAACGAACCTTGGGAAAAACGAGTGCCCCTCAGTTCTTTGGTCACGTCGACGAGACCGACACCGGAACAACAACAGACAGAGCAAAAATACAATGCCTGATGGTCAAGAATAGGTCGGTATTGAGTCGGTATGGACTATGGAGTCAGCTTGGCGGTGTGACTGAGGTATAATTTTCACTCCATTTTCACCCCTGGGAGTCACGTCGGTGATCACTTGTGTTACAGTGAATATCGAGTCAATATCTAGTGCTCTCTACAAAGAAACGATTGAATTTCACTCTGTTTTCAATGTATTTTCGCTACCCGTAGAGTGACGTCAGTGATTTTTTTTTTCGGGAGAGCAGGGGCGGCTCCAGAATTTTGTAAAAGAGGGGGCATTAATCTCAGATAATTTTCTTACAAGGAAAAAAAAAGAAAAAGAAAACGGTCATCTCACATTATCTTTGTCCATTAAAATTCTCTGACAAGCAAAAAAAAAAGGGGGGTCATCAGGTTTAAAAGGGGGAGGGCGCATTGTACAAGGGGCAGGGGTCAATATGTACACTTTGGTTTAAAAAAAGGGGTACAAGCCAGAATGTACCTACCCCTCCCTAACTTCGCCTCTGAGAGAGAGTACCTACCCTATCATGATCAATCACCAGAGTGGCTGGGGAATCTCCACTGATGTTGCCTGGTGTCAGGACCATGACTGTATTCGATTTGTGGTCGTAAGTGAATCGTTCATGGAGAATCTGTCCATCCTTCGTTTTCAAATCTCTTTCTCGCCTCTGAAAATAGATGCAATATTTATCAACATGATTAGCATAGATAGCTTTTACATATTTCTTTTAAGAGGGGCCGAGCAAATTTGCCGATAACTTGAACATAAATACATTTCCGAGACATTAGAAGGTACTGATGTAATGTAAAAAAAAAAAACCCGGCTCCTTCACTTTCGTTTGAATAATTTGGTTTGTCGAATCCAAGCTGGTAAGATGCTCAGTTGCGTGCTTTCATAGACACACAATTTTATAATCTATAATCCCAGAATATCTGGTATATCTAGAAAATATCATAAATCGAGAAATCGACTAAAAGCAATTTACAAAACAGACACTGACACATTCATCGACACAGACAGTCGGCTAGATTGAGCGACTAAAACTTGCCAAATCTTTGTCCGTCAGCTTGCGGTTATCGGCCTGTTGAATTGGGCATGGCTGCTTCTCGGCTGAGGCGATGCTGCCGTATCTTGCAGCAAAAAACACGCAAACGGTTACCAAGGTGATGAAGAACACACTAAGAGTGATGATCTTAGTGATCTTGACGGCATCACTTGGTTGGCCTTTGACCGTGATTGCTTCGGGTAGCTGACAGATGGTAAAAAGCAAACAAGAGTAAACTAATATTGATCCTCATAATAATCATCAACATGAAGTTTGAAATCGTCAATTTAAATCAATTTTTGCAGTATGTTTTTAGATATTTTTTTCAGTTAAATGGTTGGCAAACAAACACGATTCAAGGCATTCCGTTTAAGTGATAAAATCCACATAACAACTCAACGAAAGTCCAACATCATCAAACACGCGAACATAGCCAATACCATCTTTAAACAACCTCCACTATTCATCATCATCAGCAGCAGCAACAGCAACAGCAACACAACTCCCATGGCCATAATACCATGAATGCCCGATCATGGTCAACAACGCAACCCCTCTCATCGACATCATCATAATCATCACCATGACCCCCCCCCCCCCCCCCCAATATATTCATTATCATCGTCAACAACAACGGGGTCCCCTGGCTGGCTGACACCTACTATCATTTTCGTCGTCATCATCACCAACATAATTATCATCAAAATCATCATCCTCATCATCACCAACAACAATAAAATCGCAATAATTATCATCATCGTAATCATCATAAACATCATCATCATCACTATCTATAGAAACCAGGGATTCCCTTCCAGTAGGAGCCAACAGGCCATGATGAAGTGGGAGTACAACCTTGCTAGATCTACTGCATGTAACAGAAGGGAATACCTGCAAACAATGGAACACCCCCTAACAATAAGCTATCCCTGCTGTCATATCTCTGCAATATCTTCTGGATTTAAACCTGCGCACCAGAGCCCGTGTCATGCGAAGGCTTAGAAAAGTGTAGCCACGGGACTAGAAGGAGTATCACCATCACCACCACCACCACCATCATCATCATTAACAACACAACCAAATCACCATCCTCACCACCATCAGGATCTGAGAAACCAACTTACCAACTCTCCTTTATCCATGACCATGATGACTGCAAATATTGACGACTGGATATTCAGCTATGAAGCAAAGACCTTCTCTGATCTAGTACTTGGTTCTGATCGGTGCTTGCCAAAGATGCAAAGACTAACAACATGAAGACTCCCTGGAAGGCATCCTCCTTATATACACATTTCAGCCAAAACTGTTGACATTGATACATATGTTAATATGAAAACCATCTGCAAGGTTTATTGCCGAGGGACTTCTGTCCTCCTTGGCAAATGTCCCGCGATTGTTTCATAAGGATTCTTTCCTGTATACTTTGGCAAAACTTTTAAGAATTTGTATGACATTAATAGAACACGAGAGATTAATATGCTAGCAAATGAACATAATGCCAAATTAAAGCTTCATTGTCAAAAGTATAAGGCCACATAAACAATAATAACCAGCTTCAAAAAGTGCAGTTAAACCTATATCAACACGTTCCAATTCATGTCCACTAAAATAATGTATGGCTACCCTGAGCTAGCCAAGCAAAATATTATAACGTGTATGGAGGGTTTAAAGAGAAGTTTGAGTTCTGGTAAAAGTGGACATCGTGTAGAGCTTTCTCGCTGATCTTGCTGGAAATCAAATGTGATTTCCAGCAAGATGAAGTTAATTTCTTATCATTTATATACATCAAACATCTCACAATACCCATTTATTCTTACGAACTACATATTAAAATCTTCTCGAAAGTTTCTTTCATAATTTAAGTCGCCTCCGACTTTGGCCTCGTAACACATCGATCAATCTTACAACTGATCAATTGCATAGACATTAACAGAGCGCTCAATCGCAAAATAGCAATCAATAATTTGCTAACTTGTATTTTTGTCTAGAACTCGACTTTATCTGTACGATTAGAAGCCATTTGGATCAGGTAATGAATAATGGATATGTTAAAGTGTAAGCAATACTTGCACTAGAGTAATTTGATCACAACCTAAAAAGTAACGTGTTAGGATAATACCAGGGAAATGTAATTAAAGTTACATTTTCCTGATAATACTTTACGTGACATTTAGCTCCTTTAATCATATCGCCTTCCACTAGATTTACTTCGGAATTTCAGATTTTATTTTCCTGGTGTGGTTGTCTGTGTGTGTGTGTTTGTGTGTAATTAGGCTTTACTGACAAACCTTTACCGTCACTATCCGAAAGACGTGACTCAGTTTCGAACCGGGGTCCGATCGGAATCAGTTTTGTAAGTAAAGACAGAAAGCTAACAGTATACCGCTTATAGTACCTGTACCGCTAGACCAACTTACAACTCCCTGAAGTTTTCCTTGTAATTGCTTTATAAGTTTACCTTGATACTTTTGACTGATTGTTCCTTTAAAAGGTGTTGGGTTTTGTTTTTTTGTTTTTTTGTTTTTGTTTTGTTTTTTGCCTGGTGCGTGTCCGTAGCGACAGGGATTTTCCCCTCACTAGTCCCGTCAAAATAGTGCATTCACCCATGGCCCCTATACTAAAAGTTTTCCAAAAAAACATAACTATTGATGATATTTATCCCGTCAAAATAGTGCATTCACCCACCTCGAATTGCGAAAGAATTGATTTTGCTGTTATGCATTTCAGAATGGCCCCTTAGATTCCATACTAAAAGTTTTCAAAAAAATCATTACTATTGATGATATTTTATCTGCAGATGACTTGTGTCCATTAATTTCCCTGGCCTGGAACAAAATGTGTTTTTTTTTAATCTTGATTTATTTCAATGTGGTACTATGATGCAAAATTTAATATAAAACGTATTAATATTGGTCTCTTCATGGTTTTCCCGTATTGTACATATTAAATTCATGATATCGATTTGATTTATTTGTTTATATTTTTGCTGACCTTAGAAACAATACTCTGACTCAATTTTCTTGTTTCAATGGGATAGGGGAAATATGAATATTTGTATTATTTCTTTCACTTTTTCATCGTTTTTCCAGCAGGGCCAGCTACAGGTTTGCATTGTGGCGAATCCAAAGACGTGTCAGATAAGAATTGAGAAGGATGGGGAAGATGTTTCTTTGTCGGTTGAATAGATGAACGGAAGTAATTTCCTTTGATAAGCCTAAGCGGTGAAAGTTGGGCCAGTCCCCCCCCCCCCTTCTTCTCTCTCTCTCTCTCTTTATTTATTTATTTATTTCTGATATATATACAGGGTAGCACATTTTCACCAATAGTGGTGGTATTCCATGAGGCCCTGTTATATAACAAAGATATTATTTTGTCTTTGGATGCTCGCCTTTGTCATGGATCATCGAGGAGAACTGTTACATAAGGGAGGCTTGGAGGCGTGACGGTGATTTATAAGACAAATAATGCTTTTTAAAAGAAGACAACGTCCAATCTTAAGTATAGTTTATATCATGATTGTTTTCTGTGTTTTATCATTTGGAACCCTCGGTAAAAGCGGATGTGCTATCTATAATGGCACAGTTAAGCAGGGGCTTTCCATCCGTTCAGTCTTAAAACAGACAATACATTCAAATCATATATCAAATCAAATAATGATATTGTTTATTTCCATAAAGTACCACGGAATGATACAAGGAGTTCCGGCGGGATTTTTCCAAGGCGATCCCTTACTTCTACTGGATGATCTGCAGACTCTAAAACCTACCATCTTTTTCGGTGTTCCCAGGATCTTTAATCGAATACATCACCAGGTACGTATCACGCGCACAATATACGATAAAGACCAGCGACTTTGCCTCAAAAGAAAATTAAAGTTAGAGATCGGTTTCAAATCGTTTATCATCAGTTGCCTTTTCAAAACACCCGCATGTCATTTTCATATGACGTTTTAGACGTTTTATGTTCAAGACAATCTAAAATCTATTTCATGTAGATGTTGGCTCAGTTGGTTCGAGCGCCCGCCTCATGAATGTAAGGTCGTGGGTTCGAACCCCGGCCGAGTCATACCAAAGACTTAAAAAATGGGACCTTCTGCCTCCTAGCCAGGCGCTCGGCATATTAGAATGGAGAAGGGGTGATAATAACATATTATGTTATGCAGGGCCCGCTGGAAGAGCAGTTTGATAACTGAAGTGGCTACCCTGGGTAAAAAAAACGTTATTATTATAATTATTATTATTAAATGCACTCTGTTATGTTTTTTCAAGTAGTAGTAGATGACATAAAAGCAGATGGCCTGTATTACTGAAATATTCCTCTGCAATTAAAGCATTATCTGTAGGTTTTTAAACATTATCAAGATTTGCGTTTGTGTTGAAAATTAATGCAAATAACTTGTCCTCTTCGATATGCCTATCTAAAACAGTCCTTTTTTTCGTTCGTTTATGTTCAGTGGTATCTGCAGAAGATATCATTCCATTTTATAATATTTCATAGGCAATATAATCAAAATTGATCTATAAATAGGCCTATACACTTTGAGCTTGTTACCTTTTCTTTGCGATATTGTTTTATTGATCGTATTTCTTATCCAGGTGACGTTGGGAGTAGCTAACAGCAGTCCAGTGAAACGTTTCATCTTCAATTTGGCGTATCAACAGAAGCTGAAAAAACTACAAAAGTAATGTCTTTTCTGTTTCTTCGTTTCATGATAATGTATAATGCGGATGATTTTTAGTTGCAAAACAATTAATGTCTTCAGTTTTGAAGAGCTTATTAATAAGGATGCTTAGCTTATTCACTAATATTTTTTTTCAATCACTGTGTTTTCCCCCGACTGACATAATGTTTTTACGTAATGGTGTCTTAGAGCCCTTTCACACTCACTTCGTTAGAGCGCTCTAACTAAGAACGGTTCCTCAGGAGCGGTTCCCAGGTGAGTGTGAATGCTCAAGTGGTCCAGGAAGCGTTCTTCTGGAGCGCTCCAGAAGACCACCTCGCGAGGTGGTCTTGAGGAACGGTTCTTAGTTAGACCGCTCCAACGTGGCAGTGTGAAAGCAAAGCGATCCTAAAGCGTACTTCAACCGGAAGTGAGTGTGTGTGTGGCGCGGGAAATCTCGTGTGATTTTCCTTGATTGTCCTATAAGTGCAGGCCATCGATAGAAAGAAAACACAAGGAAATATGGAAGAGGAAATGATAGAAGAGAAAGGGAAAATGATAGAATGAATGAAAACAAAGAAAAACATAAGAAATTTAAAGAAAGAGAAGACGATAGAAAGAAAACATAAGGAAAGATAGAAAGAGGAAATGATAGAATAATGAAAAGAAAGAACAGATAGAAAGGGAAAATGTTAGAATGACTAAAAATAAAGAAAGACAAAAGAAAACAAAGAAAGATAGAAAGAGAAAACGAAAGAATGATGAAAACAAGGAAAGATTAGAAAGATGAAATAACAGAATGATAAAAACAAAGGAAAACAGGGAAAGATTGAAGAGAAATGAAAGAATGATAAAAACAAAGAAAGACAAAAGAAAAAGGGAAAAATAGAAAGATAAACGATAGAATTATAAAAACAAAGAAAAAACATAAGAAATCTAAAGATAGAAAAGACGATAGGATGATGAAAACAAAGGAAAACAAAAGAAAACAGGGAAAGATATAAAGATAAGTGATAGAATGATAAAAACAAAGAAAAACAAAAGAAAATAAGGAAAGATAGAAAGATAAAACGATAGAATGATAAAAACAAAGAAAAACATGAAATATCTAATGAAAGAAAAGACGATATGATGATGAAAACAAAGAAAAAAGAAGAAGCCTTGAAAAGATATAGAGATATAGAGATAAATCAGGCAGGCAGTATACGGTTTGTTTTGCGCGCGAAAAAATTGACCCGCTTACCTGAGCTGCCATAGCAACAAGACCACTTTGACTCGTTGAGCGATTTGAGACATAAAAAATGCGCGGAGTGTGAAAGCAAACGAAGCGTTCTTCAAGAACCGTTCCTCTAGAGCGCTCTAACTTGGAGCGGTCCAGAAGTGAGTGTGAAAGGCCTCGTAGTCGACTGGAGATGCGAAGGTCGTGGGTTAAACCCAGCTTGGCACTTATGTCATTTGGCACGACATCATTGTACATATGCCACTCTCCACCCAGGTGATAAATGGGTATGGTATAGAAAGAAATTCCTTAAATGCTGTGAGCACCGAAATCGGTTGCCTAGGTAGAGCCCGGTTCATGTTGAGCGCATTCAGCAGTGCACCATCCATGGCCGCGTGGTTGATGTGATCGCTGTATCATATTTTGATTAGACATAACGAGGACCTTGGGATATCATGAAAATTACCTTGTTATATCCGGAATCTCCTTATATCAGGGTAAAAAAAAAAAAAAAAACATAAGGAATTGGGACCAGCAAAATTGCCCTATAGGTTGGGGCGGGCTTACGTAACTTCCGGTTAGCAACCCTTAGATCGATGAAAACAATATTCGTGTTTGCTCGAATCCTGCTCGAATACTGCTCGAATACTGATCACACAAACTGGTAACAGCTTTTGACTCTTATCAGGCCCATGAGCCTCAGCATTCATGTGCTGGTCGATGATTAGGTCGAGCGAGCCATGTTTGATGGTCTGCTGATCATGCAAGAATTGTGTTTTCATCGGTTGTCAATGGCATTGAACGAAAGTACCCGGATGACCGCCCCGATCTATATCAAGATCTATAACCCGATAACTACTTAATTATCTGATTTCCATAGGCTGCATACAGGGACCGTAGGCTATGGGTTAAGTGCGCAGATTTAGGCCCATAGGTTTAGGCCACTGAATTATGGAGTCCCAAAATTAATGTCACCCTCTTAGTCCTACACGAATCACCACAGTTCTGTAACTGAATGCAACCTGTCTTCATGGAATTGATTTCTGATGTTCATTTCACATCAAAAAACAGTTTGGTGTTTTTTTTTTCAATTTATTTTGTTACATAATTGTAGTAATGCATATGGAACTTTGTGTTGCCAAATTGCCTTCCATCATGTCCATAATTCAGGCCAAACTTCGGTCGCTTTTGAGAGTACGTACCATTATATTTAAGCAACAGTAAGCTATATGATACTCGATGTGATTATTCATAAGGGGTGAAAGTGGTGTGTTTCTCACTAATGACATTCAAAATTGTTATAAAAGATGCAGACTAATTGCTTTACATACTGAGTATACTGTACTTATCATAAAGACTTATGTAGGCTTATACATGTATTTTCTCAAAGTTCATTACAAAAGGATTGAAATACTTACAAAACAGTGAGTCATGCAGGTGAATCATTCCTGTCACGAATGTACATAATTATACACTTTATAATCAATTATTCCGACCAATTTTGTTTTGTTTTGTTGTTTTTGTTTTTGTTTTTGGCTTTGTTGTTTGTTTTGTGTTGTTGTTTTTTTGGTTGTTTGTTTTTTTGTTTGTTTTTGTTTGTTTTGTTTTTTTGTTTGTTTGTTTTTTGTTGTTTGTTTTTGTGTCGTTTTTTTTTTTTTTTTTTTTTGTTTGGGGGGGGGGGGGGTTGGGGGTTTTGTTTTGTTATTTGAATTACCCGAAACTTATTGATACCATTTCTCTTCTATTTTGCAGAGGTATCATAACAAATGACACAATCTGGGACAAAATAGTATTCAAGAAGATTCAGGTAAGGACAGAAAGATATTTTAGATTCTTGAACAAGTGCAGTTAAGCACGGCAATCAAGTACGATATAGAATAGCGAAAATTAAAATACAGGCGTGATGGCTGAGCAATGGTCTCGCTATATAGCACCCTTTAGTCAGGCATTAACCCTAATGATCAAGTCCCTCGGATAGGACCGGAATCCGCATAGGTCCCCCGGTTGCTTCCTTAGCTTCCTTGCTTCCTTATTGCTGTAATTCATTTGACGACATCGTGGCATTGAAATAAAGGAATAGTAGACATTTGTATTCTCTAAATGGCAGTTATTTTGTTATTAAATCAGATTAGTTCAGATTTCATAAAGCTTTCCGTTTATGAAAAAAATTAAAGGCACATATTTGGGATGTGAGAATCTTAAGGGATCACTTCGTTTTCGAGTTGAATGAGCTCCTACAATTATATTCAAACCACACCGAATTGGCAACTTGATCCACTCTCTTGAGAATGTATTCCACTATTTTGAGCACGGATTTCTACCCCAACAACGAAGTGATCACAATGCGACTACCAAAAGAGTGCATTTCAATGGTGTCTAGTTCGAGAGTAGGATAATGAGATAATAAGTATAGTTTGCATGTATCTAATCTATTGACTAATTTCCCTTGAAGGATATCTTTGGAGGAAGGATACGCTTTTTATTCTCCGGTGCAGCGCCCATCTCGGCGGAAGTGGCTACTTTCTATCGAATCGCGGTGGGGTGTCCAGTAAGTTTGGATTCTTTAAAAAATATTGAGAACATGCACTTGCCAAATAAAGGTTAAGATAAATTGAAAGCAAGATGGGCAGAGAGAAAAGGAGAGAGAGAGAGAGAGAGGTGGAATTGTTCATAGACATTTCAAAAGATATTGGACTAAGCATAATATTGTTAGGTTACAAACAAAATGTGTATCATTTAGCGTGGTCGAAAATGATTTGCCCTCCTTCTGTGCATGTATACATGTACAATGTACTTCCATTTGGGAAACGCACCTGTACAACAAGATATTAAGCAGATCGTACTAGTAATTTGTTTTCTTCCCCCTCATACTAGTTGGCATGTTTTAATGGCGTATTTATTCCTCTATCATTTTCCCAGTTTTTTGAGGGTTACGGACAGACGGAAACCACGAGCGTCATCACTCACAGTATCGACATCGATATGACGTCAGGCCACGTGGGTATACCGGGTGGTGACATGGAGATCAAACTGGTCGACGTCCCTGATCTCAACTACCAGGCCCAGGATGATGAGGGCGAGGTGGGTAGTTCACTCATTTACTTACAGGAACGGCTCCAGGATTTTGTAAAAGTGGGTCCTTTATCAAGCATTACGAGAGCGGGTCTAATTTGAAAAAAACAACAAACGATTCTGGCAAGCAAAAAGGGGGTTCGGGTCCTCGTGACCCCCTCATCATCGAACCCTAAGATATCTTAATTTTAAATGGCAATTCATATAAATGTAACAAATTAAACATTAATCCACATTTGCCACTCTCCAACCAGGTGTAAATGTGGTACCCAATATGCCAGAGCGCTGCATATTTGGCCGCCAAGCTATGACCGGGGTAATATGTGGGAGCGTCAGGAGCGCTATACAAGAAACCACCATTATTATTATTATTATTAAAATGACTATTTCACCTTAAATATGCTTCTTTTTCCTTTCACAATTTCTTCTTACAGATATGTGTCCGTGGAAAGAATGTATTCACGGGGTATTACAAAGATCCAGTGAAAACCAAAGAAGCTTTGGACGAGGATGGATGGCTACATACGGGTGATATTGGGAGGTGGAATGAGGTAAGTTTCAGCTAACAATTGAACATTTCGAAAATCCAACATTTCTCAATAATTATCGATATAAATTCATTTCACTTTGCAGGTTGGGTCTAATAACTTCTTGGAGGAAATGATGATTATTGTTGATCTAAGAAGAGATTGATGTGATCATTCCAAGAGTTTTATATATAATCTGTTATAAATTTCTAACTACTTAGACAAACTTTAGTTTGAAGTCTCAAACTTGTGAAAGTGTTTCAATTAAACTTGTGAACTTTTGACCACTGCCTCCAATTTATGATAAAATATGAAATTTATGATGAAAGATTATGCGCGCACCCAAGCACAGATTTACAATAAACTTTCCTCGTTGTTGTTACGAGAAATGTGGTATGCTGAATTAATATTCTTCACAAAAACATCATCATAAATAATTGCAACGTTTAACACTGTTGAGCAATGCTTCTCTCTTTTTTCTTTATTTTCCCCCTTTTTTCTGTTTGTTATACTTTCAAGAATGGTACACTCTCAATCATTGATCGCAAGAAGCAGATTCTTAAATTGGCACAGGGTCTCTACGTCGCACCAGAAAAAGTCGAGAATTTCTACGTCAGGCTCCCGCTTCTCATGCAAATCTATGTTTATGGTGATAGCATGAGAGTAAGTGAGATTTCATTGAAACTAATTAGAACGTCATGAATGTATAGCATTTTTTTTCCAGGATGATGACGTCATTTAACACAACAAATCTACACCAGGCCTTCGCTTCTTGTACAAATCATTGTAAATGGTAATAGTGTGAAGTGTCATTCGTGGAATATTAGATTATCATAAATAAACAGATGTTATTGAGAAATGTAAGATAGGGGATGAGTGAGATCAATTTGACGAAAACAACACAAACAGAAGGGGTTTTCACGTATGGGTTTGAATATTTCCTAGAAACATGGATGTAACCTTGCCTATTATACGCCGAATTAAAATCATAATCGAATCAAATTGAACAAATGTCTGCACAAAATAAGGATATGCAGTATTTTAAACTGCACAAAATTGAATTAATTGCAGAATGAATTCATCCATTATATTGTAATCTTTATCATCAAGCGTTTTTTATTCATTTATTCATTATTTATGTTTGTTTCTGGTTATAACTCATTACTGGTCCTTTGTTTGCTCCTCTCTCTCTCTCTATCTCTATCTTTCTCTTTCTCTTGGGTGTTTTATTAAATTCATTTTTCCTGGACAGTCATTCATTGTAGGCATAGTGGTTCCCGATCCACAAGAGTTGGAAAAAGTAGCCAAGTCTGTCGGAATCACCGGATCCTTAGAAGAACTTTGCCAAAATGAGGTATGTAAGATAAAAGCAATATTAATTAATAACGTACATTTATATAGCGCAATAACTATACACATATACTCGACTGCGCTTATCATAAAGGACCAATTGCTTGATAATCAATTGTTACATAGTAGTTCATTACACAAGTGATATACACTAAAAGGAAACTACTGAAAAGCTTCTACAAACAGGTGGGTTTTAAACTTAGTCTTAAAAGAGCGCACTGACTGGGAATTCCTAATGTTAAAAGGAAGATTATTCCAAATCTTAGGTGCTACGCAAGAAAAAGCTCGATCTCCCATTGTCACCTTAGTCCTGTAAGTTGGCGTTTTTAGAAGCAATGTGTCATTTGTACTCCTGAGATTATATGAATGTGGATTTGATTTTAAAGTAAGTAATTCAGAAATGTAATTTGGAGATCGACCATTTAAGGCCTTAAACACAATCAAGAGAATTTTAAAAGCAATACGCTGCCTCACTGGCAACCAATGAAGTGTTTTTAAAAGAGGAGTAATGTGGCAAAATTTTGAGGAGTTACAAACTAGTCTAGCGCAGGCATTCTGTATACGTTGAAGCTTCATTGTATGTGACTCTGGTAAACCAAGCAGTAATCCATTGCAGTAGTCAATCTTACTAATCATACTATCATAACCATTATACCTTCAAAGGTGATTTCGGTCGTCAGTGGCTCCAATATTGTAACAGAAAGAGGGAATAACTTGTTTGAAATCCAAAGAAATTTGTATTTGGAATCGCATATATGATGGAATAGATAAGCTTCTTCACAAATAGACCAACTCCATAATCATTTGAATATAGCACCATATCATCAAAACATTTTTTTTAAAGCAGTGGTAATACTGTTATTCTATCATTATTTATGTCTAGAAAAACTATATCCCAAATTCATGTTTAGTGTGTTATAATAATCTTTTTAAATACATAACAATAATGATTGTAAAACTTTTTCAGTCGCTAATATTCAGATTCATTTATCTAATATATTGTCTCTTAGAAGTACAAATGAAACAGCTCCTCTTAAATATTTAAGTCATAGTATCTCCTAGGAAGAAATTACCAAAAATGTTTATTCTGAATTTAATTCAATAAGTACGATATAGAGAAAAACTTTAAAGTAAACTGAACTAATTCAATACATGCTTCCTGAATGTCAGATTATTTTTTTTAATTGTCACCGATAAATTGTTTCACTATCCGCTTCTGAAAATCGAAACATGTAACACGTTTTCACTTTTCATTTTGCAGAAAGTAACGGGAGAAGTACTAAAAGTACTTCACCATCACGGGAAGGCAGAAGGACTCCAAGGATTTGAGCAGGTTAAGATACATTTGACTTCTTTGTTTCTCGTTGAATCTTTTACGAAACAAAGTCAAAAGCTATTAAAGAGTTAAATCACGGAACAAGGCCTATGAAAAAAAAATATTACTCTCATCCACTTTTTCTTTTAAATCTCACATTTTCATTCAAAATAACTTTTCTCGGAGAGAGAACATAATTTAGATAAAATATAGTATTATGGGGAACAGTGTTTTTAAAAAGGTACAAGTGGTTGTGAAAAAGTGGAAGTTGTGATGTTTGCGAGCATGGTGATGTTTGTGATGGTGATGGGATGATTGTGGTGGTGGTGGTGCTGGTGCTGCTGCTGCTGTTGCTGGTGGTGGTGGTGGTGAGAGTGGTGGTGGTGCTGGTGGTTGTAGTTGTTCATGATGCTGGTAGTGGTGTTGATGGTTTTGATGTTGGTAGAGGTGATGGTGAAGGTACATGGTGATGGTTGTCGGTTGATGTGGTGCTGGTGATTGTGATGGTGGTGGCATTGGTTCATGGTGATGCCGGTGTTGATGGTGATGTTGGTGGTTTTGATGTTGACAGTGGTACTGATGGTGATGGCTGTTGGTTGATTGTGATGGTGCTGGTGGCGGTGGCATTGGTTCATGGTGATGCCGGTGTTGATGGTGATGTTAGTGGTTTTGATGTTGACAATAGTACTGATGATGGTGGTGATGGTCGTTGGTTGATTGTGATGGTGCTGCTGGTGGTATCATTGGTTCATGGTGATGCCGGGGTTGATGGTGATGTTGGTGGTTTTGATGTTGACAGTGGTACTGATGATGGTGGTGATGGCTGTTGGTTGATGGTGATGGTGCTGGTAGCGGTGGTATTGGTTCATGGTGCTGCAGGTGTTGATGGTGATGTTGGTGGTTTTGATGTTGACAGTGGTACTGATGATGGTGGTGATGGCTGTTGGTTGGTTGATTGTGCTGCTGGTGGTATTGGTTCATGGTGCTGCAGGTGATGATGGTGATATTGACAGTGGTACTGATAATGATGGCGATGTGGTGGCAGTGGTGATGTTGGTGTTGGTGGTAGTTGTGATGGTGGTGTTGATGGTGGTGTTGGTGATGGTGGTAGTGATGATGATGGTGGTGGTGGTAGAGGTGGTAGTGTTTCATGGTGCTGCAGTTGTTGATAGTGTTGTTGATATGTTGATGTTGGTAGTGGTTATGTTGGTTGTGTTGGTTGTGGTGGTGGTGGCGGTGGTGGTGGTGGCTGTAGTGATGGCGGCGACGGTGATGGTCGTGGAGTTGATAACTAATGCATGTCTTAGACTTTTGTAAGATGTTAATTCCAACAATTGAAATCAAAATATTATGTTTCTCCATACAGGTACAAGCGATTAGTCTCCAACCCGAGCCGTTTAGCGAACAGAACGGCCTCTTGACTCCAACCCTGAAGACAAAGAGATCGGAGATACAAAAGGCATTCCAGAAACAACTGGACCAACTCTACGCGAATAACAAATCAGTGTAGCCAATTTAACCTATCTCCATCATAATCGTAATAAAAGAATGGATTACAAGTTTTTCAACCTATTTCGGGTCAAGGTGAAAGCGTAGCAAGTCCATTTTTTTTCTTTTGGTCAGTGTCACTTATGTTGTACAGATCCTAAAGTTAAATATTTGAAAACAGCAGCTGAAAAGGAGTCTTACACTGTTTAGCTTTGGAGAAAGCTGTTTCTATTATCTCTCTCTAAAGTTCTACTGTCTTTGTATAATTCATTTTGGAAGTTCCGTAAATTTTATTTGGCAGCAACGAAAACACAGTTAGTATATGACGTTGTAGATCGCTAGACCTTTCAACAAATTGAATTTGAGATAAAAGATGGTTGATAACTCTATCAAAATCGCAAACTTCATTATGGTCATTATTATTTCAAAATGCATACATTGCACGTTGGAATAAGAGCGGGCTACTGTGCACTAAACGAAGTAGAACAGTTAAAGTACATAGTGATTACCATGATTACAGATTGTCAGATATTTCGCAGTCCAGAATGGTGCCTGAGCTTGCCCCTCATGATAATAAAGATGACCGAATAGAAATTGCAATCACGGGTTGACAGGTAACTCCATGACTCCAAATACTTTAAAGATCTAAAAGCGACTGTATTCTAACAGGGTTATTAGATTAAACGTGAAAGTTCATACACTTTACCTATTATGGTACAAGGTCAACGGGTAATAATGAAATTACATGTACTTATTTTCCATATTTATAATGCATTCACAGAGAATTTTTTCCTTTCATATCTGCTTCTTTCAACATCAGTATGTTTATAATAATACAGATGATGTAAATAGTAATTATGAAATTATGGGCGTGATGAAATATGAATTATGAAATTGTTCTAAATCTATTTTCAATAACACCATTCCTTCAATGATGCACCACGACGGAAAAAACGATTTTGCCCATTTATTTTCAGTATCTTCAAGCTTTAATCTTGTATTGGGTCACTGTTATTAGAAAAATTGTTTTTGCCTTTTAAAATTTTACATATTCATTAGAAAAAATTTTCTGTAAATCTGATGAATAGAGTGACTAGTAATCGACTATTTTGTTGCAATTCGCAGAATTGTTCTATTCTTCTTGGATGTCATATCCAGTATTATATACCTTACTTTAAGAATGTTTCCTAATCCTGTCATCTTATTGGTTGAAAGTGAGGTCGTGTTTTAACCATGCCCGCAAAATGAACTATGCCCACGGGCATAGTTAAATTTTGGTGCGATCCCCATTGGTTTACGTGTAAAAAATTACTTTGTGCGAGCGCGGATACCATAATTGCAGTGGGATTTTGTTGCTAAATTTATTTTACTTGCGACGAAGACCGGCAATCTATCTCGATTTATCTCTGATTTTTTAGTTTATTAACAATTTGATGATGATTTTGAAATGTGAAAACCCCATGATTTGTAAGTCGCACATGTAATATTTGACTCCTACCTGGCTTTGTTAAGTATATAAAAGATATATTTACTGCGTCAATATTTTAGGCACAGTTGTTTCTATAGGCTCCATTGAGCCTATATTAACAATTATGCTTCTCATAGCAGTCAATATATCTATAAAATGACCACAATCAATAAATTCCTCGAATATTATTCATATTTTTCTAAAGCCTTTCCTAACATTAACTCGTCAGCTAACACATACGTATTAAAACAGGGATTTGAATCTCCCTATAATGTTTAAACGTTATGACTTTACAAAATCCTAGCATACTCTTGATATCCCAATAGTAGGCATAAATTATATTCTCTTATTAAAAATTGCATATGAGTATTATTTATAACGTCATGCTAACAACTTAAACCGCACAATCTAATAGTGATTAATGTCTTCAAGAGTTTTTTTCTATAGCTTATTGTCTTTATTTTCACATTCTCTTTCTTTTAAAGATAATTTCAAAATTAAATAAGAAAGAGATGGCCACTTCGTTTACAATGACGATTTAACATTTGAAATATATGTTCAGGCATGTGAGACTTCCGCGTTTACGCGAATTTCCGCGTTTTTAAAATCATTTTCTCGCGTTTTTATTCTCTTTCCGCGCTTTTGTAACTTTCGGAGGCAATGAAAAACCATAGATTCTCGTATCATGCTACGTGAGCAATTTGTATAAAACGCCTGGTAATAGAGACTATCAAAATCACCCAGCATGCACCGCGCGGGCAGTGGCTATCGTGCGTGCATTATATGACTGCACCGGGCGAGTGATCGCTTCGCGCGGGGGAAACTCTGGCCGGGCGCCCGGGCCCGGGAGATCGCCGAATTAGCTACGCATGTGGGGATTCGTGCGTGTATTGCGTTGCATGGATCCGCTGCTGGACTTCGTTTTCGAGTGCAAGTGGGACTTCGTTTGGATATATTTTTTCTGCTTTTCAAACACAGTTGTGCCCCATTTCGGAACTTGTTTGTAACTTTTTTTACTGATGTTATAACTTCACAAAAAAATGAAACAGAGCCACAAGAAGAATTGAAGAAGGTGTTAAGTTGGAGAGACTAGGATAGAGAAAAAGTGTGTAGTCTGTGAGTATCAAAATAAACAATGAATTTTGAATTACATGTAATCTAGAACTGTGAACGTGAATAACACATGTAAATAAGTAATTTCTGTGTATTCTAGGGTGCATATTTGTTAGTGTCTCAATTACTATTTGTGCTTGTCATGCTTGTGGTCTATCATAACACACCTAGGCCTACCCAGAAACAGTTTATCCTAATTCCTAACCTGAATTTCCTCTCTGTCTTGGTATGCACCAGATTGCATAATTTCCAATTTTAAAATGCAAGAGCTCCCTACCGTGGGAGGGGCGTGCCCACCGCCCTATACCCTATCTGCTCGGTCGCTTTGCCCGGTCGCTTCGCTCGCTCGCATTGTTTACTTTCCTCTTTTTTTTTTTTACCTCACTCACATGCCTGAATGTTGAAGAATCAATCCTAAAATGTGACGGGTAGTCGGAATATAATGGATGATGACAATGGTTTTGATTTTATATTACCCATCTAGTTGTCACGGTTATGATGATATCTATGATTTGGGGGTTATCCATTCCGCTTTAAGCTCTGAAGGTTTTTTTTTAAATACTTCTATTAATCAGCTATCAATTTCTTCCATTTGAAATAATTGTTATATTGTGTCTTAGTACAAAACCGGAGTAAGCGTAGGTTCAGCTAATTGGAACATTCTATGGACGTATACTTCATACCTGCGAGATTATACTTTTGATTGAAATTCACATTTATTTGATGTCATGTGGATGTATAATTTTAGAAAAATTGTATTTCCAGTTATTTTCTTGACATTTAATTCTCTCGTTTATTTTATGTCTATTACTGATGCTAATTGTAAATAATGTATGTAATTAATGTAAAAACATATAAAATACATGATGTATATATCTCACCGAAAAGTTTGATTTGAATCAAAAATATATTGTAACTGTGTCTTTTATTAAAAGGGAATTATTATTCAATCAACATTATATTTCTCTGCTTATATGACTTTATAAATTTCCATCTGTTGAAAGATGATCGTTCTCTATCTTTCTCTCTATTTCTCCATCCCTCTTTTTCTCTCTTGCTCTCCACCCCCTCTCTCTCTCTCTTTCTCCCTCTTTATTTATCCCTCCTCCCCCTCTCTCCTTCTCGTCCATGTCTGGGATTTTATACTTGTGAGCAAATATTATCATGATTACAAGCAATGTGAACGCATTTAACTCTTGGCATACTAAACAAAGGTCAATCGTACGACAAGATGAACTATAATAACCACTCTTAATTTTTTCGTTTTCATTTAGGGTTAAGAGAAATGTCATACTATATTTAACTTATCATATTAAAGGGTAACATTTAAAAAACATTACCCCGGAATAATCGGATTTAAGCAATTTTGATTAGTTCTTGGGTTTTATTAGAGTTTCTGTCGTTCACTCTCTGTGTATATCGCGGCCATCCTGAATTCATATACCATACAATACCAAATTCCTCCTAAACAAACAGGAGGAGAAACGAGTATCGTTTTTTGATTGGTCTAAAACACTTCATAGATTAATTCTATAACAGAAAATACAAATTTAGAATAAAAAGGCAATGCAGAGATCTTATTTTTACTCTAAAACTACTTTATTTGCAAAGCAATACAAAGTGAAAGGAAATACAGTAATATTCTGCAAATATGTGTAAGTACATGTAAATATGTTACACTTGTCTCTACATGGGTTGCAAATCATGGGATTTGTAACAAAAACGTTTCGAAGTATTATCGGTATATGTCCCATTAATATCCAATCAAAACTTCATGGTTGTGTGAGCAAGCCAGCTTAATTTAAAAAAAAAACACTCATCAAAATGTTTCAAAGCACTTGATAACGATGTTTATTGCCTCACTAGAGCATAAAATGTTGTAGGAAATGTGATGATGTACAGAGAGCAAAGCCTGTTCTTGTTACTGTTTTTTATTTAAAAGATTATGGAAATTTCTAAGCCTTTTCACAAATCACAACTTTGCTGATACCAGCCAAAACAAATACCAGTTCTTGTCACCCTTTTCCACCAAAACTGGCTTTTGCTCGCTCGAGTGTGAGATACTGCCACAGTTCATGGTGTCATTTGGTTAAAATAGACCCTAAGTTATCCGCAGGAATCAACATACACTAAAAATATTTTGAAATAAAATTTATTTGGGGAGACACTCTCCAACTGTTTTTCTTGAACGCACTACATAGGGTGACGCAAATGCGTAGTATGGCGTAGTGACGCGCAAGTATACGCAAAGGCTATTAAAAATGTGATAGGGTGCCATTATATTTCAAGACACATGCTTTATTCATTGCAGACAAGCAGATTTTCATTCCTAACATTTCAATCTGTATGAACTGACAATTTCATGGAATTCAACATATAGATTCAGAGATTTTTACAGGCAAACTTCTCCACCATTACTCTGGAAGTAAAATTGCCATACATGACTATGGAGAATAAACGGGTGTCACACCTTTAAAATTGCAGAAAGATTTATTTCCAACTTTGTTCAACAAAAATGGTACCAGGGGTAAATCTATTTTTTTTTTAACAACGACTTTAAATATAACGCTGTCCAATGCTTAATAGTTCTTGGTGATAATTATTTTTAAATGTTTTGTGACATATTTTGCAAACCTCACCCTGATGTAACATTATGTATACACATTTTCTTTTTAGATACAAGAAAATTGGGAACGCGCGCCGTCTTAAAGCAATATGACTATATACTGGTTGTAAAATACACGCTAATGATACAATATCGCTTGGCCTTTGCGCATGGTAGTTAACATTTCTGCATGAAAAAATGGGCAATTTAGGGGATGTTCGCGGATTTGAAAAAAAATTGGAAAAGGAAGAATTTGCAAGAGAAAAATCCTATTTTCACCCTGTTTTTGAGAAAATCAGTGTACTTTTGTTCATGCATACTCGATAAGGCAATACGCATAATACGGTTATATATATATATATATCCATTTTTGTACCTGTATTTCCGCAAAGAGGGGTCATATTTCTTGGAAATATTTGTTGAAAGGATGGAAAGGGAGGGTTTTTCAACTCCGCCGACGATCATGCGTTACGACTTTCAATATAAAGTGACACCACCGGGCACGTACTGCAAGATCAAGTTCATTTGAGCTTGCAGTAATTAATAGCAAGTTTCCTTAGTAAAACATATCCCATTAGCACACACATAGACATAGAAGCAAATTCGTCTTCTTTCTCTCACATTAGAGCCGTCCTCCTCGGCCCGATCAAGCCAGTAAGTGGGCCGACCAGCACACAAACCATGGACCATTGGTCCGCTTGAGCTCTGCATAAACCCGCGAGGTATTTCGCCGGCAACAACGTAGCTTTCCTTTGTCAGGATCGCGTGTGCGACATCAACGACCTAAAAAAGGGGACAAACATTATATTAGAACCCATTTCAAAATAAATGCTGTTCAGTTTAATGCAATCTAATACAAAGTAACAATTATTTCCTTCCAGAACTTCTTTTTTCACATTTTACAAAATATTCAAATCAATATGAACTACACAGAATAAAAGAGACACAAAATCCCAAGTTCAAGCAGGAGCTTGTGTCGGGTACGCCTGAGTACACATTACACGTAGGCTTCATGACAAAATTAACTCTGTTTCATTGTTTATCATATTTACCTGTACAACCTTATCATTTAGTTACATAGTTATGTACATATTCACGCTAAGACCGCCTAGTGATGCAAAGTAAAACAAACGAATCAGGATCATTTGAATGTACAGTACAACTATTTCGTAAAGGCATTACATAGATAGGCTTTCATGTGCATTTTTTGTGATAATGGCATTTGCCACCAGTGGTATTGCGCCAGATCGAAAAAAGGTTAAACAGAGCAGATAGAAAATAAAGAAGATGAGAAAAAAACATTTCAGACGCTTCCCGTCGTCGCTCGCTCAGATTTTGTTGGATGATTACCTGCGGGGACTACTGAGAACATATATACAACCAATGATCCTAAAGCTCGAAACGCAAGAGATTGTGACAGAAAACAAAAAGTAAAAACGGAATATCTAATCTAACAAGTAAATTGATAAAAGAAAAATAAGCTGTCATTGCGGAATCTAACCTGCATGGGTCTCACCGATGTATCATTTTAATTCAATAAATGCTATTTTATTTCAACATTCAGCATACTGCCAGTGCACGAAAAACGTTTACGAGGATTATGCGGGGTATTGTTGAAATTCGAAATAGGCTAAAGATACAGATAGATTTTGACATGAGAAGAAGAAGTGTAGCCTTTTAGTATTTGATGCAAGTTCAACAAAGCACTTAATACGATATCGACTTCTTAAAAATAAACTTTGGAGCCACTTACGTCTCTATCTGTTGCAGACAACTCCTCACTTACGAGCTTCCAAAAGTCGTCATGCAAGGGATATGCCATGCAGACATCCTGATCCTTCACGTAGGAAAAGACGAGGGCCTAAAGTAAACAAAAGAAAGTTAGAAAACGTAAAAGGATACAGAAATATTTCATCGCTTGGGTAATCATAACACAGTTCAAGCATTTAAAATCCCTAAAATTTAATAGGCTAGCTGTCATCCACTCCTGTGGACTTTCTCAAGCTAAGTGATTCTTCACTTGGCTATTAAATTTTTAGGTTGGTAGAAGCTTAAAGGTAGTGCATAGTGTAGGGGGTTCAAAAATAAATTTTATTCATTTTTTGATATAACACTCCCTTTGGGGTACCTAATCAACCCTCCAAACCGCAAATTCTAATATTGTTTAGTTTTCGAGATATTAACGTTTTTCTATTTAATGTATTTTATTGAAAATTCAGGGATCGCCTTTTTATCGGGGGACCCCGATAAAAATGCGATCCCTTAGCAACAAAGGCAGAATTGCTAAGCCCTATATCTCAGTTATTCTTAGGCCGATCTCCATGAAATTTTTGGAGTATCTTCATGTGAGACTACTTCATCATATTATTTAATGACGAACTTGATTTATTATGTAAAACCTTTATTTTGGTGGAGGAGAATATCTTTGCCAACGATTGCGCTATACAGCTCGAGAAAAGAAAACCCTTTATATCTCTGAACCTTGACCGATTTTAACCGGACCAACGACCATTATCTTCTTCGTCAAAAAAAAAATCTTCGTCAGACACACTTAAAACATATGTCATCATGGTCATGTATTCAGGGCCTAGATGGTTGGTCAAATCGGACCTGAGAACGATTTCGTTACGACAAAATCGGTCTTATCAACTGCCTCATTTCTATGACAAATTTGCTCTCAGCCAATCAGATGCAAGGATTTCAGTAGCTTATAACTGTTATTGTAACTTGTTATTGATAACAAGTTTTATGAAACGGAGCCCAGAAAGATAGGAACTTTATTCATTCGAGCATTTTGAGATCTTAATTGAAAGTTAAAAAATGTAACTCCATGTCCACCACAACTTGGATAGTCTTATCAACTGCCCCATTTCTATGACAAATTTGCTCTCAGCCAATCAGATGCAAGTATTTCAGTAGCTTATAACTGTTATTGTAACTTGTTATTGATAACAAGTTTTATGAAACGGAGCCCAGAAAGATAGGAACTTTATTCATTCGAGCATTTTGAGATCTTAATTGAAAGTTAAAAAATGTACCTCCATGTCCACCACAACTTGGATAGTCTTATCAACTGCCCCATTTCTATGACAAATTTGCTCTCAGCCAATCAGATGCAAGGATTTCAGTAGCTTATAACTGTTATTGTAACTTGTTATTGATAACAAGTTTTATGAAACAGAGCCCAGAAAGATAGGAACTTACTGTATTCATTCGAGCATTTTGAGATCTTAATTGAAAATTAAAAAATGTACCTCCATGACCACCACAACTTGGATGGTGAATGGCAAATTGGAAAAAAATATGTATAAAAGAAATGGCAATACCATGAATAAAAAGTGGGTAAAATATTTAGAGCGAGTGATAAGTAAGGGGGAGAGAAACAAATGGCTCGGGGAGGGGCTATCATATGTGAGGATGGAGATGTGGGAGGCGTGGGTGAGGCTGTCTGTGAAGATGATTATGATTACCCCCCCCCCCCCCCCCTCCCTCCCTCCCCCCCCCCCCCCCCCCCCCCCCCCCCCCCCCCCCAGCCAAGAACATTACCCATGGGATGCGTGGGTGAGGCTGCCTGTGAAGATGATTATGATTACCCCCGAAAGCCAAGAATATTACCTACAGTATCCCATAATCTGTCTGTTTGGAGTCGGTATGGGATCGGTATGGAGTTGGTTTGGGCGATGTGACTGTCTGTAGACCAGGTGTTTACAAAATAATCCTCAGGAATCTCTATACCTGGGTGTTACCGTGGTGTCACCCTGGTAAGATTAGGTATGGAAAATGTATGAGTTATGATTGTCTACCTACCCGATCATGATCGATCACCAAAGTGGCTGGGGAATCTCCACTGATGTTGCCTGGTGTCTGGACCATGACTGTATTCGATTTGTGGTCGTAAGTGAATCGTTCATGGAGAATCTGTCCATCCTTCGTTTTCAGATCTCTTTCTCGCCTCTGAAAAAAACAAACACACAAAATAATGCAATATGTGTTGGAGTGATTTGCTTTTTCATATCATTTTTTCGAGGGGCCGAGCAAATTTGCCGATAAACTGAACAGAAATACATTAGAATGTGCGATGTAATGTAAAATTATCCTCGAAAATCACTAAATGTCTTTTTCCTATGCCCCTCCAATTGCACAATTGTTAGATTTCGTAGACACTATATTAATTTTTCAGAAAAGTGGTGCTTAAAGTTTAGATTCACACTTTACCATGTTGACAGAATTCCTGTTATATTCTATATAGACAAAGATGGTTAAAGAATCCTGTATCGGGAAAATGGATAAAAGCACCTTACGAAGCAGACATTAACAATTACACGCAGCACCTAAACGATTAGATCCAGTGACCAATATTGACCTGTTGACCATCACAATACATACCAAATCATTGTCCATCAGGTGGTGGGCCTGTTGGACTGGACAGTGCTGCATCTCAGCGGAAGCGATGCTGCCGTATCTTGCAGCAAAGAACACGCAAATGGTTACCACGGTGGTGAAGAACACACCAAGAGTGATGATCTTAGCGATCTTGACGGCATCACTTGGTCGGCCTTTGACCGTGATTGCTTCGGGTAGCTGAGAAGTGGTCAAAATCAAATGAAAATAAAATAAGTTTCATCCCCGCCGTAATCATGGTAATCATCAGCATGAAGTTTAAAATTGACAGGTTAAATTAATTTTGCAATATCCTTTGCGATATTTGATTCAGTTAAATAAGGACGAATAAATCGTAGGCAAACAAAAACGATTCAAGGCATTCCGCTTAAGTGATATAATCCACGTAACAACGCCAGAAAGTCAAGACCAACATCATCAACCACGCGAACATATAGCTCCTGCCATCGTTAAACAACCTCCACTATTTATCAGCAGCAGCAGGCAGCAACAGCAACACAACACACATGGCCATTGTTACCATGAATGCCCGATTATGGTCAACAACACAACCAATCTCTCATTGACATCATCATAATCATCACCATGATCACACAAATATATTCATTTTCATCATCAGCAACAACGAGACCCACTTGCATTGTCATCATCCTCACTTATCGATTTCGTCATCATTAACAACATAATTATCATCAACATCATCATCAACATCATCATCATCAACAACAACAAAAATCGCAATAATTATCATCATCGTGATCATCATCATCAACACAGGGAGTTTCTTCCAGTAGAAGCTTGTAATGGCTCTGTATCAATTAACCGCCTCAGTACAGCTTGAGTTGGACATGTTGGAGGGTGCAAAGCTCTACTTTAGAGTGGGAGTACATGTATAACCTTGATAGATCCACTTGATGTAACTATCCCTACAAACCACAAGATCTTCGGAACTTCACCCTGCGCGCCAGAGTCCGTGTCTTGCAGTGACAGGGAAATGTGAAGCAACACGACAAGCAGGAGAATCATCATCATTATCACCACCACCACCACAACCCCATTGCCATCCCCACAGTTACCACCGTCAGGACTGCACCCACCTCCTAGAACCTATGTCATACAGTGGAAGTGGAAAATGTAGCAACATCATCCCCATCACCACCATCACCATCTTCATTATCATCACCACCACCATCATAATCATTGTCATCATCACCAACACAACCACCGTCATCACCAGTCATCATTAACACCACCCCACGACTGCTTTCCTCACAGTTAACACCATCAGGACTCCAACCTGCATGCCCGCCGGAGCCTGTGTCTGGGAAAAAGAGAAGCGACATGCACGACTAGCTAGTAGGAGAATCATCATCACCATCATCACCATCATGATCACCACCACCACCGCCGCCGCCACCACCACCACGGCATCATCTGTCATCATCAATACAACCGCACCACCATCATAACCATGATTTGAAAAAAAAACTTACGAATTCTCCTTTATCCATGACCATGATGACTGGAAAGATTGACGACTGGATATTCAGCTGTGAAACAATGATGTCCTCTGATCTGGTACCTGGTTCTGATCGGTGTTTACCAAAGATGGAAAGTCTAACCACATGAAGATTTTCTGTAAGGCATCCTCCTTATATACACCTTTTAACCAAAGCAGTTGGCATTAATCCCTATGTTAATGGGTTAACCATCTGCCCGCATTGTTGCTGAAGGACTACTTCTGTCCTCCTTGGCTAATGGCCATCTATTGTTTCATAAGAATTCTCTCCTCTCTTCTTTGACAAACACTGATAGGTTTCATGAAATTAACTGAAAATAGGAGATTAATCTTTTATCGACATGTATGAAGATTATGCCAAAGTAAGCTTTTATGTAACAGTATGAAGGCCAAATAAACAATTATACCCAACTTCAAAAAAGTACAGTTGAGCTTCTATCAACATAATAATAATCAATCTTCTCTAACAAAATATAAGCGCTGAGCAAGCCAAACAGTAGATGAGAAGTGAGTATGATGTGTTTAAAGAGATGGTTGGGTCTGGTAAAAGTGAAAAATAATTTGTGAGCTAGCTTTCTCATTCTCTGTATTGCCATGTGGATGAATATCACAGTAGAAATGTCTCATGAAAAGGATGACTCTTGAAATGTTCTCGTATTTTAAAATATGACTAGAAACAGCTAAGAACTTTTGTAAAATATTGATGGCACATGTGTGTTTAGTCCTGTGAGCATGGTGAGCGGTCCATTTCATCCATCCTTAATGGCAAGTTGCTCTGAAAGAAAGAGGAGAAAAATCAGAAGAGCAGATTGGTGAAAGTTTGAACGAAATCGGACAAGCAATAAGAAAGGTGTAATCACTATACATATGGGAATTTCATATTGGCCGAATAGGTATTGTCACTGCGATGTCGTGGCGGACAACTCCCCCATTTGCTCCAACATACAAAATGACTAAAATGCCATTTTCTTCAAAATTTATTACTCAGTAGGATCTTTTTCTTTCATGAGGACCTATAACAATAATCTCCAATCTCCAATATATTTTGAGTACTGCCCCGAGGGAGAGTTGTCCCCATGTATGTCACAATCAACTCACCAAATTGCCAATTTGAGATTCGTATAGATAGTGATCTCATTTTTCAAACATCCTTAACTTTCTTATTCCTTGTCCGATTTCTTTCAACCTTTCACCATCATCATTTTTCTTATTTTTATGCTTTCACACAAATCATCTTATTACCAAGGTTGGATTGCCCTTTAAGAATAATTGTGTAGAGTGAGGTTTTTGATGTCTATAATTGATACAATAATTTACTCAATCTGGCTGGAAATCACATGGGATTTTCAGACCAGTTTCAATCGAATATGATCATTACAATCTGAGACCAAGGCATTACTCAGTTTCGAACCTGGGTCCGATCAGAATCAGTTTGCAGGCGAAGACAGAAAGCTGACCGTACCGCTAGGCCAACTCACTTTTCCCTAAAGTTTTCCTTGTCTACCTTGATATACCTTCAAGTGATTTTTCCTTTAAAAGCGCAAATATTGAAATATAAATAGCATGTACAGCGCCGGATGTGTGTAGGTAGCGACCGGGATTTTCCCCTCACTATCCCGGTCAAAATAGTGCATCCACCTAACTCTCATTGCGAAAGAATTTATTTTACCCACAATATACTAGTAGTTGTCAAAGAATTTATTTTGCTGCGGTGCCTTTCAGTATGGTACCCTAGATTCCCGACTAAAAGGGGTTTTTTTTGGTTGATATTCATCATTCTATTATAGAAGATTATTCATAATAATTTATCAGCAGATATGTCCACTATGATCCCTAGAACAGAAAGAAAGCTTTTTCAAATCTTGAATTGTTTCAATCTGGTAATATGATGCAATGAAATTAGAATATTGATTTTTACATCGTTTTTGCGGAAGCTATTTCCGTATTTTGCATATCAAATCCTCAATGTCAATTTAAAAATTTGTTTATTACTTTACTGACCATATTTTAGGCAATGTGATAAGCCTTACGTGATGCTCTTTGGATCTCCTAAAAGCTGCTATAGAATCTGTTTTTCTTATTAATAAAGAAATACTGGTGATAAGATTTTACGCCCAATTTAAAATCTCTTATGTGATATCATTATACAAAGTCATGTACTGCCAAATTAAAAAGGAAAATTCAACAGCGATTAATTCTTCAAAAGGTTATATATTTCTTATTCATTTTCTGTTTTTGTAAATCTTTTTCAATGATTTTAAAATGAACCGAGAAAGTTACCTTTAAAACCACAATTTAACTTTTTAAAAGATTAATTATGTCGAAAATCAGACAAGAAGGTAACGAGAAGCTAAAAATGGCTGACCACAATCGTCGGCTTTCCTCAGAATTACTACTCTAGCTATCATGATAATATTTTTACTTTTAAGGTTATTCGCGCTGCTATACAAATCAAACTCTGAAGATAATTTTTATCAAATATGAACATTGAATTCCAAATTTTTTTCTTTTAATTTTTCAAATGCTGATGCTTTGTGTAAACAAGTTATGTACTTGATGAAAAAAAATGTGTAATACATCTCAAAAGATATTATCTCTGCTTGTATGATTTTATGAATTTCCATCTGTTTAAAACGCAATTAATTTCTAATTTATCAAACTGTGTTGATTTATTTCTTTCCATGAAATGTCTAACTTATAGATTTAAAGATTGAAAAGTCGCAAATCTCCAAGGACTCCAAAGGATTTGAGCAGGTAACGATACATTTAATTTCTTTGTTTCTCGTTGAATCTTTTACGAAACAAAGTCAAAAACTATTAAAGAGTTAAATCACGGAACAAGGGCCATGAAAAAATATAACTCTCATCCACTTTTTCTTTTAAATCTAACATTTTCGTTCAACATAACTTTTCTCGGAGAGAGAACATAATTTAGATAAAATATAGTATTATGAGGAACAATGTTTTTAAAAAAGGTACAAGTGGTTGTGATAAAGTGGTAGTTGTGATGTTTGCGATCATGGTGATGTTTTTGATGGTGATGGTGGTGGTGATTAAAGTGGTGGTGGTGGTTGTAGTTTCTCATGATGCTGACGGTGGTTTTGATGGTTTTGATGTTGGTAGTGGTAATGATGGTAAAGGCGGTGATGGTTGTCGGTTGATTGTTGTGGTGCTGGTGGTACTGGTTCATGGTGCTGCAGGTGTTGATGGTGCTGTTGGTGGTTTTGATGTTGACAGTGGTAATGATGATGGTCATGATGGTGGCGTTTGTTGTCGTGATCATGGTGGTGACAGTGGTGATGACTGTTATGTTGGTGTTGGTGGTAGTTGTGATGGTGGTGTTGATGATGGTGATGGTGATGGTGGTGGTGATGGTGATGATGGTGGTGGTGGTAGAGGTGGTAGTGTTTCATGGTGCTGCAGTTGTTGATAGTGGTGTTAATATGTTGATGTTGGTAGTGGTTATGTTGGTTGTGTTGGTTGTGGTGGTGGTGGCGGTGGTGGTGGTGGCTGTAGTGATGGCGGCGACGGTGATGGTGGTTGAGTTGATAACTAATGCATGTATTTTGTAAGATGTTAATTCCAACAATTGAAATCAAAATATTATGTTTCTCCGTACAGGTACAAGCGATTAGTCTCCAACCCGAGCCGTTTAGCGAACAGAACGGCCTCTTGACTCCAACCCTCAAGACAAAGAGATCGGAGATACAAAAGGCATTCCAGAAACAACTGGACCAACTCTACGCGAATAACAAATCAGTGTAGCCAATTTAACCTATCTCCATCATAATCGTAATAAAACAATGGATTACAAGTTTTTCAACCGATCTGCTATGACATTGACAAGCAAAGTCGACATCCTACTTCGGGTCAAGGTGAAAGCGTAGCAAGTCCATTTTTTTCTCTTGGTCAGTGTCACTTGTGTTGTACAGATCCTAAAGTTAAATATTTGAAAACAACAGCTGAAAAGGAGTCTTACACTGTTTAGCTTTGGAGAAAGCTGTTTCTATTATCTCTCTCTAAAGTTCTACTGTCTTTGTATAATTCATTTTGGAAGTTCCGTAAATTTGATTTGGCAGCAACGAAAACACAGTTAGTATGACATTGTAGATCGCTAGATCTTTCAACAAAATGCATTTGAGATAAAAGATAGTTGATAACTCTATCAAAATCGCAAACTTCATTATGGTCATTATTATTTCAAAATGTATACATTGAACGTTGGAATAAGAGCGGGCTACTGTGCACTAAACGAAGTAGAGCAGTTAAAGTACATAATGATTACCATGATTACAGATTGTCAGATATTTTGCAGTCCAGAATGGTGCCTGAGCTTGCCCCTCATGATAATAAAGATGACCGAATAGAAATTGCAATCACGGGTTGACAGGTAACTCCATGACTCCAAATACTTTAACGATCTGAAAAGCGACTGTATTCTAGCAGGGTTATTAGATTAAACGTGAAAGTTCATACACTTTACCTATTATGGTACAAGGTCAACGGGTAATAATGAAATTACATGTACTTATTTTCCATATTTATAATGCATTCACAGAGAATTTTTTCCTTTCATATCTGCTTCTTTCAACATCAGTATGTTTATAATAGTACAGATGATGTAAATAGTAATTATGAAATTATGGGCGCGATGAAATATGAATTATGAAATTGTTCTAAATCTATTTTCAATAACACCATTCCTTCAATGATGCACCACGACAGAAAAAAAAAATCGATTTGCCTATTATTTTCAGTATATCTTCACTCTTGAATCTTGTATTGGGTCACTGTTATTGGGAAAAAAAAATTTCATTTTATAATTTTACATATTCATTAGAAGATTTTGTCTGTAAATCTGCTGAATTTAGTGACTAGTAATCGACTAATTTTTTTGTTGCAATTCGCAGAATTGTTCTATTCTTCTTGGATGTCATATCCAGTAAAATGACCACAGTCAATAAATTCCTGGAATATTATTTATATTTTTCTAACGCGTATTAAAACAGGGATTTGAATCTCCCTATAATGTTTAAACGTTATGATTTTACAAAATCCTAGTTTTCAAGTTTAAGGCAATACAAGTACGGGGTACTCTTGATATCCTAATAGTAGGCATAAATTATATTTTCTTATTCAAAATTGCAAATGAGTATTATTTATGACGTCATGCTAACAACTTAAACAGCACAATCTAATAAGAAAATATTAAACATTGATGATTTACATTCATTTCAATTGGGACAATTCATGTACAGTTATGTTAATTTACCCTCTCATTTTCAGGATTTGTTTTTGAAAAATGATAAAGTACATACCGTCAGCCTTATGCCAAAAGGGCCTTAAGGCCATAGACTTTATACAGTGATAAGGCTCTTTTGACGATACTTATTCCACAAGACAATCCGACGAATTTCATTTACCACGGTTGAGAACTCAATTTGCGCAAAATACTTTTTTATGAGGGCCCCAAATTTTGGAATAGTTGAAGTGATGACATAAAAAACTCTCCGTCTCTTAATTCATTTAAAAGGAAATTAAAATTATGTTTTTTGCAAACGTATACTACATAATTTTTTATTAGAGGTTGTCCCTTTTTCATTAATCTCACAATACGTGCGCGTATCTCTAATTAATATTCATTTTAAATCACAGTCTCTCTCTCCTATACGCTTCATTACTTTCTTTACCACGCAGCTGTCCCTCTTTTAATTGTATTGTCCTGTCCTGTCCAGTCCTGTCCCGTCCTTTCCTATCCTGTTGCATTCTGATCTCATTGTTAATTGTCTTGCGTCATGTTTCTGTTGGTGAATATCCTTAATCAGTAGTTTATATTAATACATACAATTACTGAAGTTGTAGTGTAGATATAATTTTCTTTTTCTTTTTTATTATGTTTAGTATTAAAGGTAATATGATTCAGAGGGTTCCACAATCTACAAGCAATGCTTTTCAGTGGATCCCTGCATTTCTTCAGAAAATTTTCAACAGGGTCTAGATATAATTTTCTTTTTTTTTTTACTATGTTTAGTATTAAAGGTAATATGATTCAGAGGGTTCCACAATCTACAAGCAATGCTTTTCAGTGGATCCCTCCATTTCTTCAGAAAATTTTCAACAGGGTACAATCTTTTGATTTCTTGTACAATAATTTTACATAATGAATTTCGTGATGTCAACAAAAGTCATTCTCGTATTTTATTCTGTTATATACTTTATAAAATATTGTATGATTCTGATGAAATGAGAAATAAAATTGAAGTGAATTGAATTGAATAGTGATTAATCTCTTCAAGAGGTTTTTTCTATAGCTTATTGTCTTTATTTCACGTTCTTTTTCTTTTAAAAATAATTTCAAAATTAAACAAAAATGAGATGGCCACTTCGTTTACAATGACGATTTAACATTTGAAAAGACATGTTGAAGAATCAATCCTAAAATGTGACGGGTAGTCAGAATATAATGGATGATGACAATGGTTTTGATTTTATATTACCCATCTAATTGGCATGGTTATGATGATATCTATGATTTGGGGGTTATCCATTACCGCTTTAAGCTCTGAAGGTTTCTTTTAAATACTTCTATTAATCAGCAATCATTTACTTCCATTTGAAATAATTGTTATATTTTGCCTTAAGAGTTTTGTCTTAGTACAAAAACGGAGTAAGCGTAGGTTCAGCTATTTGGAACATTTTATGGACGTATACTTCATACCTGCGAGATTATATTTTTGATTGAAATTCACATTTATTTGATGTCATTGGGTGTATAATTTTAGAAAAATTGTATTTCCAGTTATTTTCTTGACATTTAATTTATGATTGTAAATTATGTAATTAATGTAAAAACATATAAAATACATTATGTATATATCTCACCGAAAAGTTTTGATTTGAATCAAAAATATATTGTAACTGTCTTTTATTACAAGGGAATCATGATGCAATCAACATTATAATTTCTGCTTATATGATTTTATAAATTTCCATCTATTAAAAGAAAATGCATTTTATTTCTAATATATCAGAGAGTGTTTGATTTTCTTTACATTAAAAAATGTATAACTAGTAGATATAAAAGTTGAGAAGTGCATCTCTCTTTCTCTCTCTCTCCATCGTTCTCTATCTTTCTCTCTATTTCTCCATCCCTCTCTTTCTCTCTTGCTCTCCACCCCCCCCCCCCTCTCTCTCTCTCTCTCTCTCTCTCTTTCTCCCTCTCTATTTCTCCCTCCTCCCCTCTCTCCCTCTATTCCATGTCTGGGATTTTATACTTGTGAGCAAATAATCAGTATCATGATTACAAACAATGTGAACGCATTTAACCCTTGGCATACTAATATAAACAAAGGTCAATCGTAAGGCAAGATGAACCATAATAACCATTTTCATTTAGGGTTAAGAGAAATGTCATAATTTTACATTTAACCTATCATATTAAAGGGTAACATTTTAAAAATATTACCCCGGAATAATCGGATTTAAGCAATTTTGATTAGTTCTTGGGTTTTATCTGAGTTTCTGTCGTTCACTCTCTGTGTATATCGCGGCCATCCTGAAATCATACACCATGCAATACCAAATTCCTCCTAATTGTCGACAAAAAAACAGGAGGAGAAACGAGTATCGTTTTTTGATTGGTCTATAACACTTAATTCTATAACAGAAAATACAAATTTAGAATAAAAAAGTCATGCAGAGATCTTATTTTTACTCTAAAACTACTTTATTTTCAAAGCAATACAAAGTGAAAATAACAGAAAATACAAATTTAGAAGAAAAAAAAAGGCCATTGCAGAGATCTTATTTTTTACTCTAAAACTACTTTATTTGCAAAGCAATACAAAGTGAAAGGAAATACAGTAATATTCTGCAAATATGTGTAAGTACATGTAAATATGTTACACTTGTCTCTACATGGATTGCCAATCATGGGATTTGTAACAAAAACGTTTCGAAGTACTATCGGTATATGTCCCATTAATATCCAATCAAAACTTCATGGTTGTGTGAGCAAGCCAGCTTAATTTAAAAAAAAAAACATCAAAATGTTTCAAAGCACTTGATAACGATGTTAGAGAATAAAATATTGTAGGAAATGTGATGATGTACAGAGAGCAAAGCCTGTTCTTGTTACTGATTTTTATTTAAAAGATTATGGAAATTTCTAAGCCTTTTCAAAAATCTCAACTTTGCTGATACCAGCCCAAACAAATACCAGTTCTTGTCACCCTTTTCCACCAAACTGGTTTTTGCTCGCTCGAGTGTGAGATACTGCCACAGTTCATGGTGTCATTTGGTTAAAATAGACCCTAAGTTATCCGCAGGAATCAACATACACTAAAAATATTTTGAAATAAAATTTATTTGGGGAGACACTCTCTCCAACTGTTAACTTTTTTTCTTGAACGCACTACATAGGGTGACGCAAATGCATAGTACGGCGTAGTGACGCGGAAGTATATGCAAAGGCGATTAAAAATGTGATAGGGTGCCATTATATTTCAAGACACCTTAGGCCTATGCTCTATTCATTGTGGACAAGCAGATTTTCATTCCTAACATTTCAATCTGTATGAACTGACAATTTCATGAAATTCAACATATATATATAGATTCAGAGATTTTACAGGCAAATTTCTCCACCCTTACTTTGGAAGTAAAATTGCCGTACATGACTATGGAGAATAAACGGGTGTCACACTTTAAAATTGCAGAAAGATTTATTTCCAACTTTGTTCAAGAAAATGGTACCAGGGGTAATTTTAATATATTTTTTTTATAACAACGACTGTACATACAACGCTGTCCAATGCTTAATAGTTCTGGATGACAATTATGTATATTATTTTATGTATACACATTTTTTTAGAAACAAGAAAATGGGGAACGCGTGCCGTCTTAAAGCAATATGACTATAGGCCTATACTGGTTGCAAAATACACGCTAATGATACTATATCGTTTGGCCTCCCGAAGGTTTCACTTCATACTGACTTTGTGTGCGCATGGCAGTTACAATTTCTGCATGAAAGAATGGGCAATTTAGGGGATGTTCGCGGAAAGGGAGGATTTTCAACTCCTCCGACGATCATGCGTTACGACTTTCAATATAAAGTGACACAACCGGGCACGTACTGCAAGATCAAGTTCATATGAGCTTGCAATAATTACCAGCAAATTTGCCTAGAAAAAGATGTCCTGTGTACGACAGCCCCCACCAGAACACACGCCAGGGCCAGGGAAGCAGACGATTGGCGCTTGTCTTCTTTCTCTCACATTAGAGCCGTCCTCCTCGGCCCAATCAAGCCAGTAAGTGGGCCGACCAGCACACAAACCATGGACCATTGGTCCGCTTGAGCTCTGCATAAACCCGCGAGGTATTTCGCCGGCAACAACGTAGCTTTCCTTTGTCATGATCGCGTGTGCGACATCAACGACCTAAAAAAGGGGACAAACATTATATTAGAACACATTTCAAAATAAATGCTGTTCAGTTTAATGCAATCTAATACAAAGTAACAATTATTTCCTTCCAGAACTTCTTTTTTCACATTTTACAAAATATTCAAATCAATATGAACTACACAGAATAAAAGAGACACAATTTTAAGATCACAATAATACAGGGAAAAGTCGTAAATCCTAAGTTCAAGCAGGAGCTTGTGTCGGGTACGCCTGAGTACACATTACACGTAGGCTTCATGACAAAATTAACTCTGTTTCATTGTTTATCATATTTACCTGTACAACCTTATCATTTAGTTACATAGTTATGTACATATTCACGCTAAGACCGCCTAGTGATGCAAAGTAAAACAAACGAATCAGGATCATTTGAATGTACAGTACAACTATTTCGTAAAGGCATTACATAGATAGGCTTTCATGTGCATTTTTTGTGATAACGACATTTGCCACGAGTGGTATTGCGCCAGATCGAAAAAAAAAGAGAGAGAGGGAGAGAGAGAGAGAGCGACAAAGCAGGGGAAGTGAGAGAAAAAAGCCTAAATAGGCGCTACAAGTCGTTATCTTTCTTTCAAAATTTGGTAAAACGTCAAAGTTTTCGCGCTTCGCGCGGGATGGGGGAAATAACTTTCCTCTCCCTGCACCCACTGTTACATACAGTGAAATGTTGAGTCCACATAATTGAAAAGCAGTCCAGGAGTTGAACTATAACATTCCGCCTAAAAAAACACCGCCTCCCTGCACCCATCCCTGTTACGGTGCAGTATTACGACCAAAATAACTGAAAAGCAGTCAGAGCGTCGAACTGTAACTTTCCGCCTAAAAAAATGTTTGCTACGAGCCGTTTATCTTTCTCTCAAATTTGCTAAAACGTCAGAACTTTTGCGCTTCGCGCGGGAAGGGGGAAACTTCCCCCTCCCTGCACCCAACCCCTGGGGAGCACGCTTTGCGTGCTCATAACCAATTTCGCCACCTTCGCTAGCTCACAACCGCCCCCTAAAATGAAATCCTGGCTATGCACTTGGATCCCTCACGTCTGGCCCCCATGGGTGTCGATCCCGGGGGGGGGGGGGGAGAGGATGGGGTATATATCCCCCAAAAGAAATTTGAGGTTAGGGGCCTGTATTATCATCCCCCAATATTTTTGGATAAAATGAAAAACAATTATGATTACATTAACTTAAAACTAATAATTATCCAAACTCATTATGTTTGACCTTGAAATACCGTCACATTCTTTATTAAAAGTCAGGAATTAAGAAACGCCATAATTTCAATGCGAAAATATGGCAGAAAATTCGTTCGCTCGCATTGTCATTCTCAATTGAGGGGTTCCTTCATTAGCGTAGATCCGTGCATTCCTTCTATTCATTAAAAAACACACCCTCCCCCGCTCGGTCGCTTCGCTCAGTGGCGTATCTAGGGGAGGGGGAGGACAGAAAGAAATCATAATCTTTATATACGGATTGCGCACCTCAAAATCCACAGTGTCTATAATGCACTAGAAATCTAGTTTTTGAAGGTTTGAAATGCGAAAATTTTCGACAGCTCGGTCGCTTTGCTCCCTCGCATAATTATTATCTTTCAGGATCTCGTAATTTCGCGCCCCCAGTAGGGCTATATAGTTCTAAAATAGCTTAAAGGGTTCAAAATTTGAAAAAATAAAGATGTAATTGCTTTGCTCGCTATATCATGTATGTTTCATATGACCCCTGCTAAATATTGCGCCCCCGATGTAGGATAAAGTGTATAAAACAGCATTTGCAAAGGTTCAACTTTTGAAAGAAATTAATCTCAACTTCAGGTATAGCCTTGCTGAATTTCTCGACTCTTTCTCAAGCCTTTCAGGGTTTTCGTTAGTTTTGCTCCCGATTGTAGAAGTGAGTGAATAGAAAACGGCTTATCAATGTATAAAATTCGAGCTTCTCTACCGCTCAATGGCGATGGTCAATTGCAAAATTTCCTGGGTAAAATGCATAAGAAATTGCGTTTTTTAGGGTTAAAAATTGAAAATTTGCCGCTCGGTCGCTTTGCTCCTTCGCTGACGAAGATAAGTTTGGGCACTTGGGGAGGGACTTCATTTTTTCCCCGGGTGCCATAATCCCTAGTATCATGAACACGTATTGACACCCCTGTGCCTCCCCCCCCCCCCCCCTATTGAAAAATCCTGGCTACGCCTGTGTAAACAGAGCAGATAAAAAGTAAAGAAGATGAGAAAAAGAATTTTCAGACGCTTCCCGTCGTCGCTCGCTCAGATTTTGTAAGATGATTACCTGTGGGAACGGGGGAGGGGGGCTACTGAGAACATCCCAACCAATGATCCTAAAGCTCGAAATGCAAGAGATTGTGAAAGAAAACAAAAAGTAAAAACGGAATATCTAATCTAACAAGTAATTTGATAAAAGAAAAATAAGCTGTCATTGCGGAATCTAACCTGCATGGGTCTCACCGACGTATCATTTTAATTCAATAAATGCTATTTTATTTCAACATTCAGCATACTGCCAGTGCACGAAAAACGTTTAGGAGGATTATGCGGGGTATTGTTGAAATTCGAAATAGGCTATTAGATACATAATATTATATAGATTTTGACATGAGAAGAAGAAGTGTAGCCTTTTAGTATTTGATACGATATCTCTTAATACAAGTTCAACAAAGCACTTAATACGATATCGACTTCTTAAAAATAAACTTTGGAGCCACTTACGTCTCTATCTGTTGCAGACAACTCCTCACTTACGAGCTTCCAAAAGTCGTCATGCAAGGGATATACCATGCAGACATCCTGATCCTTCGAGTAGGAAAAGACGAGGGCCTAAAGTAAACAAAAGAAAGTTAGAAGACGTAAAAGGATACAGAAATATTTCATCGCTTGGGTAATCATAACACAGTTCAAGCATATAAAATCCCTAAAATTTAATAGGCTAACTGTCATCCACTCCTGTGGACTTTCTCAAGCTAAGTGATTCTTCACTTGCCTATTAAATTTTTAGGTTGGTAGAAGCTTAAAGGTAGTGCATAGTGTAGGGGGTTCAAAAATAAATTTTATTCATTTTTTGTTACAACACTCGCTTTGGGAACCAACCCTCGAAACCGCAGATTCTAATATTGTTTAGTTTTCGAGATATTAACGTTTTTCTATTTAATGTATTGTATTGTAAATTCAGGGATCGCCTTTTTATCGTGGGACCCCGATAAAAATGCGATCCCTTAGCAACAAAGGCAGAATTGCTAAGCCCTATATCTCAGCCGATCTCCATGAAATTTTTGGAGTATCTTCATGTGAGACTACTTCATCATATTATTTAATGACGAACTTGATTTCTTATGTAAAACCTTTATTTTGGCGGAGGAGAATATCTTTGCCAACGATTGCGCTATACAGCTCGAGAAAAGAAAACCCTTTATATCTCTGAACCTTGACCGATTTTAACCGGACCAACGACCATTATTTTCTTCTGTAGGTCACTTGGATCGAATGAAATATACATTTGAAAAATCTTAAACTGGTAAAAAAAAAACAGCACCGTCTTACAGTGACTGCTAAATTAAGATTATAATTTGAAAATCAATTGCATTTTATTTTGAATTTCAAACTATTATTCTTGACTTTGCAAATTTGGAAAATTTCCTACAGGTACATTCGAACCTTCTACAACTAGAATGGGGCATGATGGGAAAATGAGAGACATCGACTCTTTTCAAATCCTGTTAAAAGATGGCGCCATTAGGAGCTTCAGTTTACTGTCACTTTAAATTACATGTTCGGACGTAAAGTTTATGCGAGTCAAAAAAATTCTTCGTCAGACACACTTAAAACATATGTCATCATGGTCATGTATTCAGGGCCTAGATGTGACTGTCTGTAGACCAGGTTTTTACAACATAATCCTCAGGAATCTCTATACCCGGGTGTTACCGTGGTGTCACCCTGGTAAGATTAGGTATGGAACATGTACGAGTTATGATTGTCTACCTACCCGATCATGATCGATCACCAAAGTGGCTGGGGAATCTCCGCTGATGTTGCCTGGTGTCTGGACCATAACCAAATTCGATTTGTGGTCGTAAGTGAATCGTTCATGGAGAATCTGTCCATCCTTCGTTTTCAGATCTCTTTCTCGCCTCTGAAAAAAAAAACAAATGCAATATGCATTGGAGTGATTTGCTTTTCATATCATATTTTCGAGGGGCCGAGCAAATTTGCCGATAAACTGAACGAAATACATTAGAATGTGCGGATGTCATGTAAAATTATCCTCGAAAATCATTAAATGTCTTTTACCTATGCCCCTCCACTTTCGTTTGACTAATTTGGTTTTTAGCATCCAACCTGGTAAGATGCACAATTGTTAGATTTCGTAGACACTATATTAATTTTTCAGAAAAGTGGTGCTTAAATTTTAGATTCACACTTTACCATGTTGACAGAATTACTGTTATATTCTATGTAGACAAAGATGGTGAAAGAATCCTGTATCGGGAAAATGGATAAAAGCACCTTACGAAGAAGACATTAACAAATACACGTATGCACCTAAACGATTAGATCCAGTGACCAATATTGACCTGTTGACCATCACAATACATACCAAATCATTGTCCATCAGGTGGTGGGCCTGTTGGACTGGACAGTGCTGCATCTCAGCGGAAGCGATGCTGCCGTATCTTGCAGCAAAGAACACGCAAATGGTTACCACGGTGGTGAAGAACACACCAAGAGTGATGATCTTAGCGATCTTGACGGCATCACTTGGTCGGCCTTTGACCGTGATTGCTTCGGGTAGCTGAGAAGTGGTCAAAATCAAATGAAAATAAAATAAGTTTCATCCCCGCCGTAATCATGGTAATCATCAGCATGAAGTTTAAAATTGACAGGTTAAATTAATTTTGCAATATCCTTTGCGATATTGCTTTATAAACAAATTATAATGTGTTCTATAATTTAAATATTTTGTAAACGCTCCGAGCCTTATGGGAAGGGCGTACTAAATGCTTATTGTATTGTATTGTATTGATATTTGATTCAGTTAAATAAGGACGAATAAATCGTAGGCAAACAAAAACGATTCAAGGCATTCCGCTTAAGTGATATAATCCACGTAACAACGCCAGAAAGTCAAGACCAACATCATCAACCACGCGAACATATAGCTCCTACCATCGTTAAACAACCTCCACTATTTATCAGCAGCAGCAGCAACAGCAGCAACAACAGCAACAGCAACACAACACACATGGCCATTGTTACCATGAATGCCCGATTATGGTCAACAACACAACCAATCTCTCATTGACATCATCATAATCATCACCATGATCACACAAATATATTCATTTTGATCATCAGCAACAACGAAACCCACTTGCATTGTCATAACCCGCACTTATAAATTTCGTCATCATTAACAACATATTTATCATAAACATCATCATCGACATCATCATCATCATCAACAACAACAAAAATCGCAATAATTATCATCATCGTGATCATCATCATCAACACAGGGAGTTTCTTCCAGTAGAAGCTTGTAATGGCTCTGTATCAATTAACCGCCTCAGTACAGCTTGAGTTGGACATGTTGGAGGGTGCAAAGCTCTACTTTAGAGTGGGAGTATAACCTTGATAGATCCACTTGATGTAACTGCGGGGAGGTACTAAACAACAAGGAACCCCTTCTAAACTATCCCTGCTACCAGATCTCTACAAACCACAAGATCTTCGGAACTTCACCCTGCGCGCCAGAGTCCGTGTCTTGCAGTGACAGGGAAATGTGAAGCAACACGACAAGCAGGAGAATCATCATCATTATCACCACCACCACCACAACCCCATTACCATCCCCACAGTTACCACCGTCAGGACTGCACCCACCTCCTAGTACCTCTGTCATACAGTGGAAGGGGAAAATGTAGCAACACGATAATGAGGATCATCTTCATCATCATCCCCATCACCACCATCATCATCTTCATTATCATCACCACCACCATCATAATCATCGTCATCATCACCACCACAACCACCGTCATCATCAGTCATCATTAACACCACCCCACGACTGCTTTCCTCACAGTTAACACCATCAGGACTCCAACCTGCATGCCCGCCGGAGCCTGTGTCTGGGAAAAAGAGAAGCGACATGCACGACTAGCTAGTAGGAGAATCATCATCACCACCACCACCGCCGCCGCCAACACCACGGCATCATCTGTCATCATCAATACAACCGCACCACCATCATGACCATGATTTGAAAAAAAACAACTTACGAACTCTCCTTTATCCATGACCATGATGATTGGAAAGATTGACGACTGGATATTCAGCTGTGAAACAATGATGTCCTCTGATCTGGTACCTGGTTCTGATCGGTGTTTACCAAAGATGGAAAGTCTAACCACATGAAGATTTTCTGTAAGGCATCCTCCTTATATACCCTTTTAACCAAAGCAGTTGGCATTAATCCCTATGTTAATGGGTAAACCATCTGCCCGCATTGTTGCTGAAGGACTACTTCTGTCCTCCTTGGCTAATGGCCATCTATTGTTTCATAAGAATTCATAAGAATTCTCTCCTCTCTTCTTTGACAAACACTGATAGGTTTCATGAAATTAACTGAAAATAGGAGATTAATCTTTTATCGACATGTATGAAGATTATGCCAAAGTAAGCTTTTATGTAACAGTATGAAGGCCAAATAAACAATTATACCCAACTTCAAAAAAGTACAGTGAAGCTTCCATCAACATAATAATAATCAATGTTCTCTAACAAAATATAAGCGCTGAGCAAGCCAAACAGTAGATGAGAAGTGAGTATGATGTGTTTAAAGAGATGGTTGGGTCTGGTAAAAGTGAAAAATAATTTGTGAGCTAGCTTTCTCATTCTCTGTATTGCCATGTGGATGAATATCACAGTAGAAATGTCTCATGAAAAGGATGACTCTTGAAATGTTCTCGTATTTTAAAATATGACTAGAAACAGCTAAGAACTTTTGTAAAATATTGATGGCACATGTGTGTTTAGTCCTGTGAGCATGGTGAGCGGTCCATTTCATCCATCCTTAATGGCAAGTTGCTCTGAAAGAAAGAGGACAAAAATCAGAAGAGCAGATTGGTGAAAGTTTGAACGAAATCGGACAAGCAATAAGAAAGGTGTAATCACTATACATATGGGAATTTCAAATTGGCCGAATAGGTATTGTCACTGCGTTGTCGTGGCGGACAACTCCCCCATTTGCTCCAACATACAAAATGATTAAAATGCCAATATCTTCATAATTTATTACTCAGTAGGATCTTTTTCTTTCATGAGGACCTATAACAATATGCTATGTCCAATGTATTTTGAGTACTGCCCCGAGGGAGAGTTGTCCGCAAGTATGTCACAATCAACTCACCAAATTGCCAATTTGAGATTCGCATAGATAGGGATCTCATTTTTCAAACACCCTTAACTTTCTTATTCCTTATTTCTTTCAACCTTTCACCATCATCATTTTTCTTATTTTTATGCTTTCACACAAATCATCTTATTACCAAGGTCGGATTGCCCTTTAAGAATAATTGTGTATAGTGAGGTTTTTTATGTCTATAATTGATTTACTCATTCTTGCTGGAAATCATGTGATTTCAGCAAGATTGTGTGTGTAACGGGTTTTACAGACAGAGCTGTTTCAGTCGAATATGATTATTACAATCTGAGACCGACCTTTAACGTCACCATCCGCAAGCCGTTACTCAGTTTCGAACCTTTGTGCGATCAGAATCAGTTTGCAGGCGAAGACAGAAAGCTGACCGTACCGCTAGGCCAACGCACTTTTCCCTAAAGTTTTCCTTGCCTACCTTGATATACCTTCAAGTGATTTTTCCTTTAAAAGCGCAAATATTGAAATATAAATAGCATGTACAGCGCCGGATGTGTGTAGGTAGCGACCGGGATTTTCCCCTCACTATCCCGGTCAAAATAGTGCATCCACCTAACTCTCATTGCGAAAGAATTTATTTTACCCACATTATAGTTGTCAAAGAATTTATTTTGCTGCTGTGCCGTTCAGTATGGTACCGTAGATTCCCGACTAAAAGGTTTGGTTTTTTTTGGTTGATATTCATCATTCTATTATTGAAGATTATTGATAATAATTTATCAGCAGATATGTCCACTATGATCCCTAGAACAGAAAGAAAGCTTTTTCAAATCTTGAATTGTTTCACTCTGGTTTAAGCAATGTGATAAGCCTTACGTGATGTTCTTTGGATGTCCTAAAAGCTGCTATAGAATCTGTTTTTCGTATTAATAAAGAAGTACTAGTGATAAGAATGTACGCCCAATTTGTTTTAAAATCTCTTATGTGATATCATTATACAAAGTCATGTACTGCCAAATTAAAAAGGAAAATCCAACAGTGATTAATTCTTTAATAGGTTATATATTTCTTATTCATTTTCTGTTTTTGTAAATCTTTTTCAATGATTTTAAAATGAACCGAGAAAGTTACCTTTAAAACCACAATTTAACTTTTTAAAACATTAATTATGTCGAAAATCAGACAAGAAGGTGACGAGAAGCCAAAATGGCTGACCACAATGGTCGCTTTCCTCAGAATTACTACTCTAGCTATCATGGTTATGATAATATTTTTACTTTTAAGGTTATTCGCGCTGCTATACAAATCAAACTCTGAAGATAATTTTTATCATTGAAATCATTGAATTTGAACATTGAATTCCATATTTTTTTCTTAAAACTCTCAGTCATGGATTTACTCTCATTTTTCTTACATTTTTAAAAATCTTAATCAACAATTCATGAACTTCCACAATCATTTGAAATTGTTAAATCGGCCTTTTAAGAGTTTTATCTTATTACGAAAACTGAATAAATGTAGGTTCTACTATATGAAACTTTCTATGGATACTTCACATCTGGGAGAACATTTTTTCCAGTTGAAACCACATAACCACATTTATTTGATATCATTTTATGGATTAACAAACCTTATAATTCCAGAATAAATTTCCTCTCTTTTAATTTTTCAAATGCTGATGCTTTATGTAAACAAGTTATGTACTTGATGAAAAAATGTGTAATACATGTAAAGATATTATCTCTGCTTGCATGATTTTATGAATTTCTATCTGTTTAAAACGCAGTTAATTTCTAATTTATCAAACTGTGTTGATTAATTATTTCCATGAAATGTCTAACTTATAGATTTAAAGATTGAAAAGTCGCAAATCTCCAAGGACTTCAAAGGATTTGAGCAGGTCACATTTAACTTCCTTGTTTCTCGTTGAATCTTTTACGAAACAAAGTCAAAAACTATTAAAGAGTTAAATCACGGAACAAGGGCCATGAAAAAATATAACTCTCATCCACTTTTTCTTTTAAATCTAACATTTTCGTTCAACATAACTTTTCTCGGAGAGAGAACATAATTTAGATAAAATATAGTATTATGAGGAACAATGTTTTTAAAAAGGTACAAGTGGTTGTGATAAAGTGGTAGTTGTGATGTTTGCGAGCATGGTGATGTTTGTGATGGTGATGGTGGTGGTGATTAGAGTGGTGGTGGTGGTTGTAGTTGTTCATGATGCTGATGGTGGTTTTGATGGTTTTTGATGTTGGTAGTGGTAATGATGGTAAAGGCGGTGATGGTTGTCGGTTGATTGTTGTGGTGCTGGTGGTTGTGATGGTGGTACTGGTTCATGGTGCTGCAGGTGTTGATGGTGCTGTTGGTGGTTTTGATGTTGACAGTGGTAATGATGATGGTCATGATGGTGGCGTTTGTTGTCGTGATCATGGTGGTGACAGTGGTGATGACTGTTATGTTGGTGTTGGTGGTAGTTGTGATGGTGGTGTTGATGATGGTGATGGTGATGGTGGTGGTGATGATGGTGATGATGGTGGTGGTGGTAGAGGTGGTAGTGTTTCATGGTGCTGCAGTTGTTGATAGTGGTGTTAATATGTTGATGTTGGTAGTGGTTATGTTGCTTGTGTTGGTTGTGGTAGTGGTGGCGGTGGTGGTGGTGGCTGTAGTGGTGGCGGCGACGGTGATGGTTGTTGAGTTGATAACTAATGCATGTATTTTGTAAGATGTTAATTCCAACAATTGAAATCAAAATATTATGTTTCTCCGTACAGGTACAAGCGATTAGTCTCCAACCCGAGCCGTTTAGCGAACAGAACGGCCTCTTGACTCCAACCCTCAAGACAAAGAGATCGGAGATACAAAAGGCATTCCAGAAACAACTGGACCAACTCTACGCGAATAACAAATCAGTGTAGCCAATTTAACCTATCTCCATCATAATCTTAATAAAACAATGGATCACAAGTTTTTCAACCAATCTGCTATGACATTGACAAGCAAAGTCGACATCCTACTTCGGGTCATGGTGAAAGCGTAGCAAGTCCATTTTTTTTTTCTTTTGGTCAGTGTCACCTGTGTTGTACAGATCCTAAAGTTAAATATTTGAAGACAACAGCTGAAAAGGAATCTTAAGCTGTTTCTATTGTCCCTCTCTAAAGTTCTACTGTCTTTGTATAATTCATTTTAGAAGTTCCGTAAATTTGATTTGGCAGCAACGACATTGACATTGTAGATCGCTAGATCTTTCAAACAAAATTCCAAATTATGTTTCCAAATGAAAATAATAATCCACTCCAAAATTTTATTAACCGAAATGGAAATTCTTTTTGCCCAATTGATCGTGGGCCCGGCAGTGTAATTTTTTTACCACGAACTTTTTGTAACTTTCGTCCTTTACGCATGCGCAACTTTGAAATAGCCCTACAATGCTTGGAGTTGGATGGGGTTTCAAAGTTTCATCCTACTTTTAGTAATAATAAAAATACAAAACATTATTTTTGTAATGTCCAAACTGAGACTTGAACCCACATACCTCATGTTAAATGTCCGAGGGCTAACGCATCTCGCCACAGCAAGACGCTGGGAGCAACTGTCATTATATCGCTTACGGAATAAACCCTATGAATGCGAAATTGATTAGATCGGAAAGGATCAGGTGCGCATGCACCAGGGAGGACAGGGACAAAAAGTTCGTGGGAAAAAAAATTAGCGGCCCGGCAGCCACTGTGCAGCGCCAGATGGACGTTGCTCTATAACCTTTCATTTGTTGAACGCCAAACAAGGTAGCAGCAACTCCCGTCTTTTAACGTCTTTTGGTATGACGCGGCCGAGGTTCGAACCCACGACCTCCCGATTGTGAGGCGGACGCTCTACTGACTGAGCCAACACATCGGCATTTGAGATAAAAGATAGTTGATAACTCTATTAAAATCGCAAACTCCATTATGGTCATTATTATTTCAAAATTGAACGTTGAACGTTGGAATAAGAGCGGGCTACTGTGCACTAAACGATGTAGAGCAGTTAAAGTACATAGTGATTACCATGATTACAGATTGTCAGATATTTCGCAGTCCAGAATGGTGCCTGAGCTTGCCCATCATGATAATAAAGATGACCAAATAGAAATTGCCATCACGGGTTGACAGGTAACTCCATGACTCCAAATACTTTAACGATCTGAAAAGCGACTGTATTCTAGCAGGGTTATTAGAATAAACGTGAAAGTTCATACAATTTACCTATTATGGTACAAGGTCAACGGGTAATAATGAAATTACATGTACTTATTTTCCATATTTATAATGCATTCATAGAGAATTTTTCATATCTGCTTCTTTCAACATCAGTATGTTTATATTAGTAAAGATGATGTAAATAGTAATTATAAAATTATGGGCGCGATAATACATGAATTATGACATTGTTCTAAATCTATTTTCAATAACACCATTCCTTCAATGATGCACCACGACGGAAAAAACGATTTTTCCCATCTATTTTTATTATTTATTATTTTCTTCAACCTTTAATCTTGTATTGGGTCACTGTTATTCGAAAAATTGTTTTTGCCTTTTATAATTTTACATATTCATTAGAAGATTTTGTCTATAAATCTGCTGAATTTAGTGACTAGTAATCGACTATTTTTGTTGCAATTCGCAGAATTGTTCTATTCTTCTTGGATGTCATATCCAGTAAAATGACCACAGTCAATAAATTCCTGGAATATTATTTATATTTTTCTAACGCGTTTCCTAACATTAACTCGTCAGCTAACACATACGTATTAAAACAGGGATTTGAATCTCCCTATAATGTTTAAACGTTATGATTTTACAAAATCCTAGTTTTCAAGTTTAAGGCAATACAAGTACGGGGTACTCTTGATATCCTAATAGTAGGCATAAATTATATTTTCTCATTCAAAATTGCAAATGAGTATTATTTATGACGTCATGCTAACAACTTAAACAGCACAATCTAATAAGAAAATATTAAACATTGATGATTTACATTCATTTCAATTGGGACAATTCATGTACAGTTATGTTAAGAATAATTTACCCTCTCATTTTCAGGATTTGTTTTTGAAAAATGATAAAGAACATACTTACATACTTATTTCATGAGGGCCCCAAATTTTGGGATAGTTGAAGTGATGACATAAAAAACTCTCCGTCTCTTAATTCATTTAAAAGGAAATTAAAATTATGTTTTTTGCAAACGTATACTACATAATTTTTTATTAGAGGTTGTCCCTTTTTCATTAATCTCACAATACGTGCGCGTATCTCTAATTAATATTCATTTTAAATCACTGTCTCTCTCTCCTATACGCTTCATGACTTTCTTTACCACGCAGCTGTCCCTCTTTTAATTGTATTGTCCTGTCCTGTCCAGTCCTGTCCCGTCCTTTCCTATCCTGTTGCATTCTGATCTCATTGTTAATTGTCTTGCGTCATGTTTCTGTTGGTGAATATCCTTAATCAGTAGTTTATATTAATACATACAATTACTGAAGTTGTAGTGTAGATATAATTTTCTTTTTCTTTTTTATTATGTTTAGTATTAAAGGTAATATGATTCAGAGGATTCCACAGTCTACAAGCAATGCTTTTCAGTGGATCCCTCCATTTCTTCAGAAAATTTTCAACAGGGTACAATCTTTTGATTTCTTGTACAATAATTTTACATAATGAATTTCGTGATGTCAACGAAAGTCATTCTCGTATTTTATTCTGTTATATACTTTATAAAATATTGTATGATTCTGATGAAATGAAAAATAAAATTGAATTGAATTGAATTGAATTGAATAGTGATTAATCTCTTCAAGAGGTTTTTTTCTATAGCTCATTGTCTTTTTTTCACATTCTTTTTCTTTTAAAAATAATTTAATAATTAAACAAAAAAGAGATGACCACTTCGTTTACAATGACGATTTAACATTTGAAAAGACATGTTGAAGAATCAATCCTAAAATGTGACGGGTAGTCAGAATATAATGGATGATGACAATGGTTTTGATTTTATATTACCCATCTAGTTGTCATGGTTATGATGATATCTATGATTTGGGGGTTATCCATTACCGCTTTAAGCTCTGAAGGTTTCTTTTAAATACTTCTATTAATCAGCAATCATTTACTTCCATTTGAAATAATTGTTATATTTTGCCTTAAGAGTTTTGTCTTAGTACAAAAACGGAGTAAGCGTAGGTTCAGCTATTTGGAACATTTTATGGACGTATACTTCATACCTGCGATCTTATATTTTTGATTGAAATTCACATTTATTTGATGTCATTGGGTGTATAATTTTAGAAAAATTGTATTTCCAGTTATTTTCTTGACATTTAATTTATGATTGTAAATTATGTAATTAATGTAAAAACATATAAAATACATTATGTATATATCTCACCGAAAAGTTTTGATTTGAATCAAAAATATATTGTAACTCTTTTATTACAAGGGAATCATGATGCAATCAACATTATAATTTCTGCTTATATGATTTTATAAATTTCCATCTATTAAAAGAAAATGCATTTTATTTCTAATATATCAGAGAGTGTTTGATTTTCTTTACATTAAAAAATGTATAACTAGTAGATATAAAAGTTGAAGTGCATCTCTCTTTCTCTCTCTCTCCATCGTTCTCTCTTTCTCCATCCCTCTCTTTCTCTCTTGCTCTCCACCCCCCCCCCCCCCCCTCTCTCTCTCTCTCTCTCTCTTTCTCCCTCTCTATTTCTCCCTCCTCCCCTCTCTCCCTCTATTCCATGTCTGGGATTTTATACTTGTGAGCAAATAATCAGTATCATGATTACAAACAATGTGAACGCATTTAACCCTTGGCATACTAATATAAACAAAGGTCAATCGTAAGGCAAGATGAACCATAATAACCATTTTCATTTAGGGTTAAGAGAAATGTCATAATTTTACATTTAACCTATCATATTAAAGGGTAACATTTTAAAAATATTACCCCGGAATAATCGGATTTAAGCAATTTTGATTAGTTCTTGGGTTTTATCTGAGTTTCTGTCGTTCACTCTCTGTGTATATCGCGGCCATCCTGAAATCATACACCATGCAATACCAAATTCCTCCTAATTGTCGACAAAAAAACAGGAGGAGAAACAAGTATCGTTTTTTGATTGGTCTATAACACTTAATTCTATAACAGAAAATACAAATTTAGAATAAAAAAGTCATGCAGAGATCTTATTTTTACTCTAAAACTACTTTATTTTCAAAGCAATACAAAGTGAAAATAACAGAAAATACAAATTTAGAAGAAAAAAAAGCCATTGCAGACATCTTGTTTTTTTACTCTAAAACTACTTTATTTGCAAAGCAATACAAAGTGAAAGCAAATACAGTAATATTCTGCAAAGATGTGTAAGTGCATGTAAATATGTTACACTTGTCTCTACATGGATTGCCAATCATGGGATTTGTAACAAAAACGTTTCGAAGTACTATCGGTATATGTCCCATTAATATCCAATCAAAACTTCATGGTTGTGTGAGCAAGCCAGCTTAATTTTAAAAAAAAAAACATCAAAATGTTTCAAAGCACTTGATAACGATGTTAGAGAATAAAATATTGTAGGAAATGTGATGATGTACAGAGAGCAAAGCCTGTTCTTGTTACTGATTTTTATTTAAAAGATTATGGAAATGTCTAAGCCTTTTCACAAATCTCAACTTTGCTGATACCAGCCAAAACAAATACCAGTTCTTGTCACCCTTTTCCACCAAAACTGGCCTTTGCTCGCTCGAGTGTGAGATACTGCCACAGTTCATGGTGTCATTTGGTTAAAATAGACCCTAAGTTATCCGCAGGAATCAACATACACTAAAAATATTTTGAAATAAAATTTATTTGGGGAGACACTGTCTCCAACTGTTAACTTTTTTTCTTGAACGCACTACATAGGGTGACGCAAATGCATAGTACGGCGTAGTGACGCGGAAGTATATGCAAAGGCGATTAAAAATGTGATAGGGTGCCATTATATTTCAAGACACCTTAGGCCTATGCTCTATTCATTGTGGACAAGCAGATTTTCATTCCTAACATTTCAATCTGTATGAACTGACAATTTCATGAAATTCAACATATATATATAGATTCAGAGATTTTACAGGCAAATTTCTCCACCCTTACTTTGGAAGTAAAATTGCCGTACATGACTATGGAGAATAAACGGGTGTCACACTTTAAAATTGCAGAAAGATTTATTTCCAACTTTGTTCAAGAAAATGGTACCAGGGGTAATTTTAATATATTTTTTTTATAACAACGACTGTACATACAACGCTGTCCAATGCTTAATAGTTCTGGATGACAATTATGTATATTATTTTATGTATACACATTTTTTTAGAAACAAGAAAATGGGGAACGCGTGCCGTCTTAAAGCAATATGACTATAGGCCTATACTGGTTGCAAAATACACGCTAATGATACTATATCGTTTGGCCTCCCGAAGGTTTCACTTCATACTGACTTTGTGTGCGCATGGCAGTTACAATTTCTGCATGAAAGAATGGGCAATTTAGGGGATGTTCGCGGAAAGGGAGGATTTTCAACTCCTCCGACGATCATGCGTTACGACTTTCAATATAAAGTGACACAACCGGGCACGTACTGCAAGATCAAGTTCATATGAGCTTGCAATAATTACCAGCAAATTTGCCTAGAAAAAGATGTCCTGTGTACGACAGCCCCCACCAGAACACACGCCAGGGCCAGGGAAGCAGACGATTGGCGCTTGTCTTCTTTCTCTCACATTAGAGCCGTCCTCCTCGGCCCAATCAAGCCAGTAAGTGGGCCGACCAGCACACAAACCATGGACCATTGGTCCGCTTGAGCTCTGCATAAACCCGCGAGGTATTTCGCCGGCAACAACGTAGCTTTCCTTTGTCAGGATCGCGTGTGCGACATCAACGACCTAAAAAAGGGGACAAACATTATATTAGAACACATTTCAAAATAAATGCTGTTCAGTTTAATGCAATCTAATACAAAGTAACAATTATTTCCTTCCAGAACTTCTTTTTTCACATTTTACAAAATATTCAAATCAATATGAACTACACAGAATAAAAGAGACACAATTTTAAGATCACAATAATACAGGGAAAAGTCGTAAATCCTAAGTTCAAGCAGGAGCTTGTGTCGGGTACGCCTGAGTAAACATTACACGTAGGCTTCGTGACAAAATTAACTCTGTTTCATTGTTTATCATATTTACCTGTACAACCTTATCATTTAGTTACATAGTTATGTACATATTCACGCTAAGACCGCCTAGTGATGCAAAGTAAAACAAACGAATCAGGATCATTTGAATGTACAGTACAACTAGTTCGTAAAGGCATTATATAGATAGGCTTTCATGTGCATTTTTTGTGATAACGACATTTGCCACGAGTGGTATTGCGCCAGATCGAAAAAAAAAGAGAGAGAGGGAGAGAGAGAGAGAGCGACAAAGCAGGGGAAGTGAGAGAAAAAAGCCTAAATAGGCGCTACAAGTCGTTATCTTTCTTTCAAAATTTGGTAAAACGTCAAAGTTTTCGCGCTTCGCGCGGGATGGGGGAAATAACTTTCCTCTCCCTGCACCCACTGTTACATACAGTGAAATGTTGAGTCCACATAATTGAAAAGCAGTCCAGGAGTTGAACTATAACATTCCGCCTAAAAAAATGTTTGCTACGAGCCGTTTATCTTTCTCTCAAATTTGCTAAAACGTCAGAACTTTTGCGCTTCGCGCGGGAAGGGGGAAACTTCCCCCTCCCTGCACCCAACCCCTGGGGAGCACGCTTTGCGTGCTCATAACCAATTTCGCCACCTTCGCTAGCTCACAACCGCCCCCTAAAATGAAATCCTGGCTATGCACTTGGATCCCTCACGTCTGGCCCCCCATGGGTGTCGATCCCGGGGGGGGGGGGGAGAGGATGGGGTATATATCCCCCAAAAGAAATTTGAGGTTAGGGGCCTGTATTATCATCCCCCAATATTTTTGGATAAAATGAAAAACAATTATGATTACATTAACTTAAAACTAATAATTATCCAAACTCATTATGTTTGACCTTGAAATACCGTCACATTCTTTATTAAAAGTCAGGAATTAAGAAACGCCATAATTTCAATGCGAAAATATGGCAGAAAATTCGTTCGCTCGCATTGTCATTCTCAATTGAGGGGTTCCTTCATTAGCGTAGATCCGTGCATTCCTTCTATTCATTAAAAAACACACCCTCCCCGGCTCGGTCGCTTCGCTCAGTGGCGTATCTAGGGGAGGGGGAGGACAGAAAGAAATCATAATCTTTATATACGGATTGCGCACCTCAAAATCCACAGGGTTTATAATGCACTAGAAATCTAGTTTTTGAAGGTTTGAAATGCGAAAATTTTCGACAGCTCGGTCGCTTTGCTCCCTCGCATAATTATTATCTTTCAGGATCTCGTAATTTCGCGCCCCCAGTAGGGCTATATAGTTCTAAAATAGCTTAAAGGGTTCAAAATTTGAAAAAATAAAGATGTAATTGCTTTGCTCGCTATATCATGTATGTTTCATATGACCCCTGCTAAATATTGCGCCCCCGATGTAGGATAAAGTGTATAAAACAGCATTTGCAAAGGTTCAACTTTTGAAAGAAATTAATCTCAACTTCAGGTATAGCCTTGCTGAATTTCTCGACTCTTTCTCAAGCCTTTCAGGGTTTTCGTTAGTTTTGCTCCCGATTGTAGAAGTGAGTGAATAGAAAACGGCTTATCAATGTATAAAATTCGAGCTTCTCTACCGCTCAATGGCGATGGTCAATTGCAAAATTTCCTGGGTAAAATGCATAAGAAATTGCGTTTTTTAGGGTTAAAAATTGAAAATTTGCCGCTCGGTCGCTTTGCTCCTTCGCTGACGAAGATAAGTTAGGGCACGGGGTGGGACTTCATTTTTTCCCCGGGTGCCATAATCCCTAGTATCATGAACACGTATTGACACCCCTGTGCCTCCCCCCCCCCCCCCTATTGAAAAATCCTGGCTACGCCTGTGTAAACAGAGCAGATAAAAAGTAAAGAAGATGAGAAAAAGAATTTTCAGACGCTTCCCGTCGTCGCTCGCTCAGATTTTGTAAGATGATTACCTGTGGGAACGGGGGAGGGGGGCTACTGAGAACATCCCAACCAATGATCCTAAAGCTCGAAATGCAAGAGATTGTGAAAGAAAACAAAAAGTAAAAACGGAATATCTAATCTAACAAGCAATTTGATAAAAGAAAAATAAGCTGTCATTGCGGAAGATAACCTGCATGGGTCTCACCGATGTATCATTTTAATTCAATAAATGCTATTTTATTTCAACATTCAGCATACTGCCAGTGCACGAAAAACGTTTACGAGGATTATGCGGGGTATTGTTGAAATTCGAAATAGGCTATTAGATACATAATATTATATAGATTTTGACATGAGAAGAAGAAGTGTAGCCTTTTAGTATTTGATACGATATCTCTTAATACAAGTTCAACAAAGCACTTAATACGATATCGACTTCTTAAAAATAAACTTTGGAGCCACTTACGTCTCTATCTGTTGCAGACAACTCCTCACTTACGAGCTTCCAAAAGTCGTCATGCAGGGGATATACCATGCAGACATCCTGATCCTTCGCGTAGGAAAAGACGAGGGCCTAAAGTAAACAAAAGAAAGTTAGAAGACGTAAAAGGATACAGAAATATTTCATCGCTTGGGTAATCATAACACAGTTCAAGCATATAAAATCCCTAAAATTTAATAGGCTAACTGTCATCCACTCCTGTGGACTTTCTCAAGCTAAGTGATTCTTCACTTGCCTATTAAATTTTTAGGTTGGTAGAAGCTTAAAGGTAGTGCATAGTGTAGGGGGTTCAAAAATAAATTTTATTCATTTTTTTGTTACAACACTCGCTTTGGGAACCAACCCTCGAAACCGCAGATTCTAATATTGTTTAGTTTTCGAGATATTAACGTTTTTCTATTTAATGTATTGTATTGTAAATTCAGGGATCGCCTTTTTATCGGGGGACCCCGATAAAAATGCGATCCCTTAGCAACAAAGGCAGAATTGCTAAGCCCTATATCTCAGTTATTCATAGGCCGATCTCCATGAAATTTTTGGAGTATCTTCATGTGAGACTACTTCATCATATTATTTAATGACGAACTTGATTTCTTATGTAAAACCTTTATTTTGGCGGAGGAGAATATCTTTGCCAACGATTGCGCTATACAGCTCGAGAAAAGAAAACCCTTTATATCTCTGAACCTTGACCGATTTTAACCGGACCAACGACCATTATTTTCTTCTGTAGGTCACTTGGATCGAATGAAATATACATTTGAAAAATCTTAAACTGGTAAAAAAAAAAACAGCACCGTCTTACAGTGACTGCTAAATTAAGATTATAATTTGAAAATCAATTGCATTTTATTTTGAATTTCAAACTATTATTCTTGACTTTGCAAATTTGGAAAATTTCCTACAGGTACATTCGAACCTTCTACAACTAGAATGGGGCATGATGGGAAAATGAGAGACATCGACTCTTTTCAAATCCTGTTAAAAGATGGCGCCATTAGGAGCTTCAGTTTACTGTCACTTTAAATTACATGTTCGGACGTAAAGTTTATGCGAGTCAAAAAAATTCTTCGTCAGACACACTTAAAACATATGTCATCATGGTCATGTATTCAGGGCCTAGATGTGACTGTCTGTAGACCAGGTTTTTACAACATAATCCTCAGGAATCTCTATACCCGGGTGTTACCGTGGTGTCACCCTGGTAAGATTAGGTATGGAACATGTACGAGTTATGATTGTCTACCTACCCGATCATGATCGATCACCAAAGTGGCTGGGGAATCTCCGCTGATGTTGCCTGGTGTCTGGACCATAACCAAATTCGATTTGTGGTCGTAAGTGAATCGTTCATGGAGAATCTGTCCATCCTTCGTTTTCAGATCTCTTTCTCGCCTCTGAAAAAAAAAAACAAATGCAATATGCATTGGAGTGATTTGCTTTTCATATCATATTTTCGAGGGGCCGAGCAAATTTGCCGATAAACTGAACGAAATACATTAGAATGTGCGGATGTCATGTAAAATTATCCTCGAAAATCATTAAATGTCTTTTACCTATGCCCCTCCACTTTCGTTTGACTAATTTGGTTTTTAGCATCCAACCTGGTAAGATGCACAATTGTTAGATTTCGTAGACACTATATTAATTTTTCAGAAAAGTGGTGCTTAAATTTTAGATTCACACTTTACCATGTTGACAGAATTCCTGTTATATTCTATGTAGACAAAGATGGTGAAAGAATCCTGTATCGGGAAAATGGATAAAAGCACCTTACGAAGAAGACATTAACAAATACACGCATGCACCTAAACGATTAGATCCAGTGACCAATATTGACCTGTTGACCATCACAATACATACCAAATCATTGTCCATCAGGTGGTGGGCCTGTTGGACTGGACAGTGCTGCATCTCAGCGGAAGCGATGCTGCCGTATCTTGCAGCAAAGAACACGCAAATGGTTACCACGGTGGTGAAGAACACACCAAGAGTGATGATCTTAGCGATCTTGACGGCATCACTTGGTCGGCCTTTGACCGTGATTGCTTCGGGTAGCTGAGAAGTGGTCAAAATCAAATGAAAATAAAATAAGTTTCATCCCCGCCGTAATCATGGTAATCATCAGCATGAAGTTTAAAATTGACAGGTTAAATTAATTTTGCAATATCCTTTGCGATATTGCTTTATAAACAAATTATAATGTGTTCTATAATTTAAATATTTTGTAAACGCTCCGAGCCTTATGGGAAGGGCGTACTAAATGCTTATTGTATTGTATTGTATTGATATTTGATTCAGTTAAATAAGGACGAATAAATCGTAGGCAAACAAAAACGATTCAAGGCATTCCGCTTAAGTGATATAATCCACGTAACAACGCCAGAAAGTCAAGACCAACATCATCAACCACGCGAACATATAGCTCCTACCATCGTTAAACAACCTCCACTATTTATCAGCAGCAGCAGCAACAGCAGCAACAACAGCAACAGCAACACAACACACATGGCCATTGTTACCATGAATGCCCGATTATGGTCAACAACACAACCAATCTCTCATTGACATCATCATAATCATCACCATGATCACACAAATATATTCATTTTCATCATCAGCAACAACGAAACCCACTTGCATTGTCATAACCCGCACTTATAAATTTCGTCATCATTAACAACATATTTATCATAAACATCATCATCGACATCATCATCATCATCAACAACAACAAAAATCGCAATAATTATCATCATCGTGATCATCATAGACATCATCAACACAGGGAGTTTCTTCCAGTAGAAGCTTGTAATGGCTCTGTATCAATTAACCGCCTCAGTACAGCTTGAGTTGGACATGTTGGAGGGTGCAAAGCTCTACTTTAGAGTGGGAGTATAACCTTGATAGATCCACTTGATGTAACTGCGGGGAGGTACTAAACAACAAGGAACCCCTTCTAAACTATCCCTGCTACCAGATCTCTACAAACCACAAGATCTTCGGAACTTCACCCTGCGCGCCAGAGTCCGTGTCTTGCAGTGACAGGGAAATGTGAAGCAACACGACAAGCAGGAGAATCATCATCATTATCACCACCACCACCACAACCCCATTACCATCCCCACAGTTACCACCGTCAGGACTGCACCCACCTCCTAGTACCTCTGTCATACAGTGGAAGGGGAAAATGTAGCAACACGATAATGAGGATCATCTTCATCATCATCCCCATCACCACCATCATCATCTTCATTATCATCACCACCACCATCATAATCATCGTCATCATCACCACCACAACCACCGTCATCATCAGTCATCATTAACACCACCCCACGACTGCTTTCCTCACAGTTAACACCATCAGGACTCCAACCTGCATGCCCGCCGGAGCCTGTGTCTGGGAAAAAGAGAAGCGACATGCACGACTAGCTAGTAGGAGAATCATCATCACCACCACCACCGCCGCCGCCACCACCACGGCATCATCTGTCATCATCAATACAACCGCACCACCATCATGACCATGATTTGAAAAAAAACAACTTACGAACTCTCCTTTATCCATGACCATGATGACTGGAAAGATTGACGACTGGATATTCAGCTGTGAAACAATGATGTCCTCTGATCTGGTACCTGGTTCTGATCGGTGTTTACCAAAGATGGAAAGTCTAACCACATGAAGATTTTCTGTAAGGCATCTTCCATATATACACCTTTTAACCAAAGCAGTTGGCATTAATCCCTATGTTAATGGGTAAACCATCTGCCCGCATTGTTGCCGAAGGACTACTTCTGTCCTCCTTGGCTAATGGCCATCTATTGTTTCTCTCCTCTCTTCTTTGACAAACACTGATAGGTTTCATGAAATTAACTGAAAATAGGAGATTAATCTTTTATCGACATGTATGAAGATTATGCCAAAGTAAGCTTTTATGTAACAGTATGAAGGCCAAATAAACAATTATACCCAACTTCAAAAAAGTACAGTGAAGCTTCCATCAACATAATAATAATCAATGTTCTCCAACAAAATATAAGCGCTGAGCAAGCCAAACAGTAGATGAGAAGTGAGTATGGTGGGTTTAAAGAGATGGTTGGGGTCTGGTAAAAATGAAAAAATAATTTGTGAGCTAGCTTTCTCATTCTCTTTATTGCCATGTGGATGAATATCACAGTAGAAATGTCTCATGAAAAGGATTACTCTTGACATGTTCTCGTATTTTAAAATATGACTAGAAACAGCTAAGAACTTTTGTAAAATATTGATGGCACATGTGTGTTTAGTCCTGTGAGCATGGTGAGCGGTCCATTTCATCCATCCTTAATGGCAAGTTGCTCTGAAAGAAAGAGGAGAAAAATCAGAAGAGCAGATTGGTGAAAGTTTGAACGAAATCGGACAAGCAATAAGAAAGGTGTAATCACTATACATATGGGAATTTCATATTGGCCGAATAGGTATTGTCACTGCGATGTCGTGGCGGACAACTCCCCCATTTGCTCCAACATACAAAATGACTAAAATGCCAATTTCTTCATAATTTATTACTCAGTAGGATCTTTTTCTTTCATTAGGACCTATAACAATATGCTATGTCCAATGTATTTTGAGTACTGCCCCGAGGGAGAGTTGTCCGCAAGTATGTCACAATCAACTCACCAAATTGCCAATTTGAGATTCGCATAGATAGTGATCTCATTTTTCAAACACCCTTAACTTTCTTATTCCTTATTTCTTTCAACCTTTCACCATCATCATTTTTCTTATTTTTATGCTTTCACACAAATCATCTTATTACCAAGGTTGGATTGCCCTTTAAGAATAATTGTGTATATTGTGAGGTTTTTGATGTCTATAATTTATAAAAGATTTACTCATTCTGGCTGGAAATCACATGGGATTTTCAGACCAGTTTCAATCGAATATGATTATTACAATCTGAGACCGACCTTTAACGTCACCATCCGAAAGGCGTTACTCAGTTTCGAACCATGGGTCCGATCAGAATCAGTTTGCAGGCGAAGACAGAAAGCTGACCGTACCGCTAGGCCAACTCACTTTTCCCTAAAGTTTTCCTTGCCTACCTTGATATACCTTCAAGTGATTTTCCTTTAAAAGCGCAAATATTGAAATATAAATAGCATGTATATAGCGCCGGATGTGTGTAGGTAGCGACCGGGATTTTCCCCTCACTATCCCGGTCAAAATAGTGCATCCACCTAACTCTCATTGCGAAAGAATTTATTTTACCCACAATATAGTTGTCAAAGAATTTATTTTGCTGCGGTGCCTTTCAGTATGGTACCCTAGATTCCCGACTAAAAGGTGTTTTTTGTGTTGATATTCATCATTCTAACATTGAAGATTATTGATAATATTTATCAGCAGATATGTCCACTATGATCCCAGAAAGAAAGCTTTTTCAAATCTTGAATTGTTTCAATCTGGTAATATGATGCAATGAAATGAGAATATTGATTTTGACCTCATTTTTGCGGAAGCTATTCCCGTATTTTGCATATCAAATCCTCAATGTCAATTTAAAAATTTGTTTATTACTTTACTGACCATATTTTAGGCAATGTGATAAGCCTTACGTGATGCTCTTTGGATATCCTAAAAGCTGCTATAGAATCTGTTTTTCTTATTAATAAAGAAATACTAGCGATAAGAATTTACGCCAAATTTGTTTTTAAATCTCTTATGTGATATCATTATGCAAAGTCATGTACTGCCAATTTAAAAAGGAAAATCCAACACTGATTGATTCTTTAAAAGCTTATATATTTCTTATTCATTTTCTGTTTTGTAAATCTTTTTCAATGATTTTAAAATGAAACGAGAAAGTTAGCTGTAAAACCACAACTTTTTAAAACATTAATTATGTCGAAAATCAGACAAGAAGGTAACGAGAATGGCTGATCACAATGGTCAGCTTTCTTCAGAATTACTACTCTAGCTATCATGGTTATGATAATATTTTTACTTTTAAGGTTATTCGCGCTGCTATACAAATCAAACTCTGAAGATAATTTTTATCAAATATGAATATTGAATTCCATATTTTTTCTTAAAACTCTCAGTCATGGATTTACTCTCATTTTTCTTACATTTTTAAAAATCTTAATCAACAATTCATGAACTTCCACAATCATTTGAAATTGTTAAATCGGCCTTTTAAGAGTTTTATCTTATTACGAAAACTGAATAAATGTAGGTTCTACTACATGAAACTTTCTATGGATACTTCACATCTGGGAGAACATTTTTTCCAGTTGAAACCACATAACCACATTTATTTGATATCATTTTATGGATTAACAAACCTTATAATTCCAGAATAAATTTCCTCTCTTTTAATTTTTCAAATGCTGATGCTTTGTGTAAACAAGTTATGTACTTGATGAAAAAATGTGTAATACATGTAAAGATATTATCTCTGCTTGTATGATTTTATGAATTTCTATCTGTTTAAAACGCAATTAATTTCTAATTTATCAAACTGTGTTGATTTATTTCTTTCCATGAAATGTCGAACTTATAGATTTAAAGATTGAAAAGTCGCAAATCTCCAAGGACTCCAAAGGATTTGAGCAGGTAACGATACATATGACTTCTTTGTTTCTCGTTGAACAAAGTCAAAAACTATTAAAGAGTTAAATCACGGAACAAGGGCTATGGAAAAAAAATAACTCTCATCCACTTTTTCTTTTAAATCTAACATTTTCGTTCAACATAACTTTTCTCGGAGAGAGAACATAATTTAGATAAAATATAGTATTATGAGGAACAATGTTTTTAAAAAGGTACAAGTGGTTGTGAAAAAGTGATAGTTGTGATGCTTGCAAGCATGGTGATGTTTGTGATGGTGATGGTGGTGGTGGTGGTGATTAGAGTGGTGGTGGTGGTTGTAGTTGTTCATGATGCTGATGGTGGTTTTGATGGTTTTGATGTTGGTAGTGGTAATGGTGGTAAAGACGGTGATGGTTGTCGGTTGATTGTTGTGGTGCTGGTGATTGTAATGGTGGTACTGGTTCATGGTGCTGCAGGTGTTGATGGTGCTGTTGGTGGTTTTGATGTTGACAGTGGTACTGATGATGGTCATGATGGTGGCGTTGGTTGTCGTGATCATGGTGGTGACAGTGGTGATGACTGTTATTTTGGTGTTGGTGGTAGTTGTGATGGTGGTGTTGATGATGGTGATGGTGATGGTGGTGGTGATGATGGTGATGATGGTTGTGGTGGTAGAGGTGGTAGTGTTTCATGGTGCTGCAGTTGTTGGTGTTGATATGTTGATGTTGGTAGTGGTTATGTTGGTTATATATATATATATAACTCGTTTTGGAAGTTCCGTAAATTTTATTTCGCAGCAACGAAAACACAGTTAGTATATGACATTGTAGATCGCTAGACCTTTCAACAAATTGAATTTGAGATAAAAGATGGTTGATAACTCTATCAAAATCGCAAACTTCATTATGGTCATTATTATTTCAAAATGTATACATTGCACGTTGGAATAAGAGCGGGCTACTGTGCACTAAACGAAGTAGAGCAGTTGGAAAAAACATTGGAAAAAAAAAATTACATTTTATAATTTTACATATTCATTAGAAGATTTTGTCTGTAAATCTGCTGAATTTAGTGACTAGTAATCGACTAATTTTGTTGCAATTCGCAGAATTGTTCTATTCTTCTTGGATGTCATATCCAGTAAAATGACCACAGTCAATAAATTCCTGGAATATTATTTATATTTTTCTAACGCGTTTCCTAACATTAACTCGTCAGCTAACACATACGTATTAAAACAGGGATTTGAATCTCCCTATAATGTTTAAACGTTATGATTTTACAAAATCCTAGTTTTCAAGTTTAAGGCAATACAAGTAGCATACGGGGTACTCTTGATATCCTAATAGTAGGCATAAATTATATTTTCTTATTAAAAATTGCAAATGAGTATTATTTATGACGTCATGCTAACAACTTAAACAGCACAATCTAATAAGAAAATATTAAACATTGATGATTTACATTCATTTCAATTGGGACAATTCATGTACAGTTATGTTAAGAATAATTTACCCTCTCATTTTCAGGATTTGTTTTTGAAAAATGATAAAGTACATACCGTCAGCCTTATGCCAAAAGGGCCTTAAGGCCATAGACTTTATACAGTGATAAGGCTCTTTTGACGATACTTATTCCACAAGACAATCCGACGAATTTCATTTACCACGGTTGAGAACTCAATTTGCGCAAAATACTTTTTTTATGAGGGCCCCAAATTTTGGAATAGTTGAAGTGATGACATAAAAAACTCTCCGTCTCTTAATTCATTTAAAAGGAAATTAAAATTATGTTTTTTGCAAACGTATACTACATAATTTTTTATTAGAGGTTGTCCCTTTTTCATTAATCTCACAATACGTGCGCTTATCTCTAATTAATATTCATTTTAAATCACTGTCTCTCTCTCCTATACGCTTCATGACTTTCTTTACCATGCAGCTGTCCCTCTTTTAATTGTATTGTCCTGTCCTGTCCTGTCCAGTCCTGTCCCGTCCTTTCCTATCCTGTTGCATTCTGATCTCATTGTTAATTGTCTTGCGTCATGTTTCTGTTGGTGAATATCCTTAATCAGTAGTTTATATTAATACATACAATTACTGAAGTTGTAGTCTAGATATAATTTTCTTTTTTTTTTACTATGTTTAGTATTAAAGGTAATATGATTCAGAGGGTTCCACAATCTACAAGCAATGCTTTTCAGTGGATCCCTCCATTTCTTCAGAAAATTTTCAACAGGGTACAATCTTTTGATTTCTTGTACAATAATTTTACATAATGAATTTCGTGATGTCAACAAAAGTCATTCTCGTATTTTATTCTGTTATATACTTTATAAAATATTGTATGATTCTGATGAAATGAAAAATAAAATTGAATTGAATTGAATTGAATTGAATAGTGATTAATCTCTTCAAGAGGTTTTTTTCTATAGCTCATTGTCTTTTTTTTCACATTCTTTTTCTTTTAAAAATAATTTAAAAATTAAACAAAAAAGAGATGACCACTTCGTTTACAATGACGATTTAACATTTGAAAAGACATGTTGAAGAATCAATCCTAAAATGTGACGGGTAGTCAGAATATAATGGATGATGACAATGGTTTTGATTTTATATTACCCATCTAGTTGTCATGGTTATGATGATATCTATGATTTGGGGGTTATCCATTACCGCTTTAAGCTCTGAAGGTTTCTTTTAAATACTTCTATTAATCAGCAATCATTTACTTCCATTTGAAATAATTGTTATATTTTGCCTTTAGAGTTTTGTCTTAGTACAAAAACGGAGTAAGCGCATAGGTTCAGCTATTTGGAACATTCTATGGACGTATACTTCATACCTGCGAGAATATATTTTTGATTGAAATTCACATTTATTTGATGTCATTGGGTGTATAATTTTAGAAAAATTGTATTTCCAGTTATTTTCTTGACATTTAATTTATGCTAATTGTAAATAATTTATGTAATTAATGTAAAAACATATAAAATACATTATGTATATATCTCACCGAAAAGTTTTGATTTCAATCAAAAATATATTGTAACTGTGTCTTTTATTACAAGGGAATCATGATGCAATCAACATTATAATTTCTGCTTATATGATTTTATAAATTTCCATCTGTTAAAAGAAAATGCATTTTATTTCTAATATATCAGAGAGTGTTTGATTTTCTTTACATTAAAAAAATGTATAACTAGTAGATATAAAAGTTGAGAAGTGCATCTCTCTTTCTCTCTCTCTCTCCATCGTTCTCTATCTTTCTCTCTATTTCTCCATCCCTCTCTTTCTCTCTTGCTCTCCACCCCCCCCCCCCCTCTCTCTCTCTCTCTCTCTCTTTCTCCCTCTCTATTTCTCCCTCCTCCCCTCTCTCCCTCTATTCCATGTCTGGGATTTTATACTTGTGAGTATCAGTATCATGATTACAAACAATGTGAACGCATTTAACCCTTGGCATACTAATATAAACAAAGGTCAATCGTAAGGCAAGATGAACCATAATAACCATTTTCATGTAGGGTTAAGAGAAATGTCATAATTTTACATTTAACCTGTCATATTAAAGGGTAACATTTTAAAAATATTACCCCGGAATAATCGGATTTAAGCAATTTTGATTAGTTCTTGGGTTTTATCTGAGTTTCTGTCGTTCACTCTCTGTGTATATCGCGGCCATCCTGAAATCATACACCATGCAATACCAAATTCCTCCTAATTGTCGACAAAAAAACAGGAGGAGAAACGAGTATCGTTTTTTGATTGGTCTATAACACTTCATAGATTAATTCTATAACAGAAAATACAAATTTAGAATAAAAAAGTCACGCAGAGATCTTATTTTTACTCTAAAACTACTTTATTTTCAAAGCAATACAAAGTGAAAATAACAGAAAATACAAATTTAGAAGAAAAAAAAAGCCATTGCAGACATCTTATTTTTTTACTCTAAAACTACTTTATTTGCAAAGCAATACAAAGTGAAAGGAAATACAGTAATATTCTGCAAAGATGTGTAAGTGCATGTAAATATGTTACACTTGTCTCTACATGGATTGCCAATCATGGGATTTGTAACAAAAACGTTTCGAAGTACTATCGGTATATGTCCCTTTAATATCCAATCAAAACTTCATGGTTGTGTGAGCAAGCCAGCTTAATTTTAAAAAAAAAAACATCAAAATGTTTCAAAGCACTTGATAACGATGTTAGAGAATAAAATATTGTAGGAAATGTGATGATGTACAGAGAGCAAAGCCTGTTCTTGTTACTGATTTTTATTTAAAAGATTATGGAAATGTCTAAGCCTTTTCATAAATCTCAACTTTGCTGATACCAGCCAAAACAAATACCAGTTCTTGTCACCCTTTTCCACCAAAATTGGCTTTTGCTCGCTCGAGTGTGAAATACTGCCACAGTTCATGGTGTCCTTTGGTTAAAATAGACCCTAAGTTATTCGCAGGAATCAACACACACTAAAAATATTTTGAAATAAAATTTATTTGGGGAGACACTCTCCAAATGTTTTTCTTGAACGCACTACATAGGGTGACGCAAATGCGTAGTATGGCGTAGTGACGCGCAAGTATACGCAAAGGCTATTAAAAATGTGATAGGGTGCCATTATATTTCAAGACACCTTATGCTCTATTAATTGTAGGCAAGCAGATTTTCATTCCTAACATTTCAATCTGTATGAACTGACAATTTCATGAAATTCAACATATAGATTCAGAGATTTTACAGGCAAATTTCTCAACTTTGCTGATACCAGCCAAAACAAATACCAGTTCTTGTCACCCTTTTCCACCAAAACTGGCCTTTGCTCGCTCGAGTGTGAGATACTGCCACAGTTCATGGTGTCATTTGGTTAAAATAGAACCTAAGTTATCCACAGGAATCAACATACACTAAAATATTTTGAAATAAAATTTATTTGGGGAGACACTCTCCAACTGTTAACTTTTTTCTTGAACGCACTACCTAGGGTGACGCAAATGCGTAGTATGGCGTAGTGACGCGCAAGTATACGCAAAGGCTATTAAAAATGTGATAGGGTGCCATTATATTTCAAGACACCTTATGCTCTATTAATTGTAGGCAAGCAGATTTTCATTCCTAACATTTCAATCTGTATGAACTGACAATTTCATGAAATTCAACATATAGATTCAGAGATTTTACAGGCAAATTTCTCCACCCTTACTTTGGAAGTAAAATTGCCGTACATGACTATGGAGAATAAACGGGTGTCACACTTTAAAATTGCAGAAAGATTTATTTCCAACTTTGTTCAAGAAAATGGTACCAGGGGTAATTTTAATATATTTTTTTTATAACAACGACTGTACATACAACGCTGTCCAATGCTTAATAGTTCTGGATGACAATTATGTATTTTATTTTATGTATACACATTTTTTTAGAAACAAGAAAATGGGGAACGCGTGCCGTCTTAAAGCAATATGACTAGAGGCCTATACTGGTTGCAAAATACACGCTAATGATACTATATCGTTTGGCCTCCCGAAGGTTTCACTTCATACTGACTTTGTGTGCGCATGGCAGTTACAATTTCTGCATGAAAGAATGGGCAATTTAGGGGATGTTCGCGGAAAGGGAGGATTTTCAACTCCTCCGACGATCATGCGTTACGACTTTCAATATAAAGTGACACAACCGGGCACGTACTGCAAGATCAAGTTCATATGAGCTTGCAATATAATTACCAGCAAATTTGCCTAGAAAAAGATGTCCTGTGTACGACAGCCCCCACCAGAACACACGACAGGGCCAGGGAAGCAGTTTGGCGCTTGTCTTCTTTCTCTCACATTAGAGCCGTCCTCCTCGGCCCGATCAAGCCAGTAAGTGGGCCGACCAGTACACAAACCATGGACCATTGGTCCGCTTGAGCTCTGCATAAACCCGCGAGGTATTTCGCCGGCAACAACGTAGCTTTCCTTTGTCATGATCGCGTGTGCGACATCAACGACCTAAAAAGGGGGACAAACATTATATTAGAACACATTTCAAAATAAATGCTGATTTTCAGTTTAATGCAATCTAATTCAAAGTAACATTTATTTCCTTCGAGAACTCCTTTTTTCACATTTTACAAAATATTCAAATTAATATGATGTACACAGAATAAAAGAGACACAATTTTAAGATCACAATAATACAGGGAAAAGTCGTAAATCCCAAGTTCAAGCAGGAGCTTGTGTCGGGTACGCCTGAGTACACATTACACGTAGGCTTCGTGACAAAATTAACTCTGTTTCATTGTTTATCATATTTACCTGTACAACATTATCATTTAGTTACATAGTTATGTACATATTCACGCTAAGACCGCCTAGTGATGCAAAGTAAAACAAACGAATCAGGATCATTTGAATGTACAGTACAACTAGTTCGTAAAGGCATTATATAGATAGGCTTTCATGCGCATTTTTTGTGATAATGGCATTTGCCACGAGTGGTATTGCGCCAGATCGAAAAAAAAGAGAGAGAGGGAGAGAGAGAGAGAGAGAGCGACAAAGCAGGGGAAGTGAGAGAAAAAAGCCTAAATAGGCGCTACAAGTCGTTATCTTTCTTTCAAAATTTGGTAAAACGTCAAAGTTTTCGCGCTTCGCGCGGGATGGGGGAAATAACTTTCCTCTCCCTGCACCCACTGTTGCATACAGTGAAATGTTGAGTCCACATAATTGAAAAGCAGTCCAGGAGTTGAACTATAACTTTCCGCCTAAAAAATTGTTTGCTACTAGCCGTTTTCTTTCTCTCAAATTTGCTAAAACGTCAGAGCTTGGCGCTTCGCGCGGGAAGGGGGAAACTCCCCCTCCCTGCACCCATCCCTGTTACGGTGCAGTATTACGACCAACATAACTGAAAAGCAGTCAGAGCGTCGAACTATAACTTTCCGCCTAAAAAAATGTTTGCTACGAGCCGTTTATCTTTCTCTCAAATTTGCTAAAACGTCAGAACTTTTGCGCTTCGCGCGGGAAGGGGGAAACTTCCCCCTCCCTGCACCCAACCCATGGGGAGCACGCTTTGCGTGCTCATAACCAATTTCGCCACCTTCGCTAGCTCACAACCGCCCCCTAAAATGAAGTCCTGGCTATGCAGTTGGATCCCTCACGTCTGGCCCCCGATGGGTGTCGATCCCGGGGGGGGGGGGGGGAGAGGATGGGGTATATATCCCCCAAAAGAAATTTGAGGTTAGGGGCCTGTATTATCATCCCCCAATATTTTTGGATAAAATGAAAAACAATTATGATTACATTAACTTAAAACTAATAATTATCCCAACTCATTATGTTTGACCTTGAAATACCGTCACATTCTTTATTAAAAGTCAGGAATTAAGAAACGCCATAATTTCAATGCGAAAATATGGCAGAAAATTCGTTCGCTCGCATTGTCATTCTCAATTGAGGGGTTCCTTCCATTAGCGTAGATCCGTGCATTCCTTCTATTCATTAAAAAACACACCCTCCCCCTCTCGGTCGCTTCGCTCAGTGGCGTCTCTAGGGGAGGGGTAGGACAGAAAAAAATCATAATCTTTATATACGGATTGCGCACCTCAAAATCCACAGTGTTTATAATGCACTAGAAATCTAGTTTTTGAAGGTTTGAAATGCGAAAATTTTCGACAGCTCGGTCGCTTTGTTCCCCCGCATAATTATTATCTTTCAGGATCTCGTAATTTCGCACCCTCAGTAGGCCTATATAGTTCTAAAGTAGATTAAAGGGTTCAAAATTTGAAAAAAATAAAGATGTAATTGCTTTGCTCGCTATATCATGTATGTTTCATATGACCCCTGCTAAATATTGCGCCCCCGATGTAGGATAAAGTGTATAAAACAGCATTTGCAAAGGTTCAACTTTTGAAAGAAATTAATCTCAACTTCAGGTATAGCCTTGCTGAATTTCTCGACTCTTTCTCAAGCCTTTCATGGTTTTCGTTAGTTTTGCTCCCGATTGTAGAAGTGAGTGAATAGAAAACGGCTTATCAATGTATAAACTTCGAGCTTCTCTACCGCTCAATGGCGATGGCCAATTGCAAAATTTCCTGGGTAAAATGCATAAGAAATTGCGTTTTTTAGGGTTAAAAATGGAAAATTTGCCGCTCGGTCGCTTTGCTCCTTCGCTGACAAGTTAGGGCACGGGGTGGGACTTCATTTTTTTTCCCCGGGTGCCATAATCCCTAGTATCATGAACACGTATTGACACCCCTGTGCCCCCCCCCCCCCCCTATTGAAAAATCCTGGCTACGCCTGTGTAAACAGAGCAGATACAAAATAAAGAAGATGAGAAAAAGAATTTTCAGACGCTCGCTCAGATTTTGTAAGATGATTACCTGTGGGAACGGGGGAGGGGGGCTACTGAGAACATCCCAACCAATGATCCTAGAGCTCGAAATGCAAGAGATTGTGAAAGAAAACAAAAAGTAAAAACGGAATATCTAATCTAACAGGTAATTTGATAAAAGAAAAATAAGCTGTCATTGCGGAATCTAACCTGCATGGGTCTCACCGACGTATCATTTTAATTCAATAAATGCTATTTTATTTCAACATTAAGCATACTGCCAGTGCACGAAAAACGTTTAGGAGGATTATGCGGGGTATTGTTGAAATTCGAAATAGGCTAAAGATACAGATAGATTTTGACATGAGAAGAAGAAGTGTAGCCTTTTAGTATTTGATGCAAGTTCAACAAAGCACTTAATACGATATCGACTTCTTAAAAATAAACTTTGGAGCCACTTACGTCTCTATCTGTTGCAGACAACTCCGCACTTACGAGCTTCCAAAAGTCGTCATGCAAGGGATATACCATGCAGACATCCTGATCCTTCGCGTAGGAAAAGACGAGGGCCTAAAGTAAACAAAAGAAAGTTAGAAGACGTAAAAGGATACAGAAATATTTCATCGCTTGGGTAATCATAACACAGTTCAAGCATTTAAAATCCCTAAAATTTAATAGGCTAGCTGTCATCCACTCCTGTGGACTTTCTCAAGCTAAGTGATTCTTCACTTGCCTATTAAATTTTTTGGTTGGTAAAAGCTTAAAGGTAGTGCATAGTGTAGGGGGTTCAAAAATAAATTTTATTCATTTTTTGTTACAACACTCGCTTTGGGAACCAACCCTCGAAACCGCAGATTCTAATATTGTTTAGTTTTCGAGATATTAACGTTTTTCTATTTAATGTATTGTATTGTAAATTCAGGGATCGCCTTTTTATCGGGGGACCCCGATAAAAATGCGATCCCTTAGCAACAAAGGCAGAATTGCTAAGCCCTATATCTCAGTTATTCATAGGCCGATCTCCATGAAATTTTTGGAGTATCTTCATGTGAGACTACTTCATCATATTATTTAATGACGAACTTGATTTCTTATGTAAAACCTTTATTTTGGCGGAGGAGAATATCTTTGCCAACGATTGCGCTATACAGCTCGAGAAAAGAAAACCCTTTATATCTCTGAACCTTGACCGATTTTAACCGGACCAACGACCATTATTTTCTTCTGTAGGTCGAATGAAATATACACTAAAGGAAAAAAGAAACTTATAAAAGTTCAAGAGATCACCAAATTAAATTCTCTGCATGGAAATGTACCAAATTTGGATATAATGTTGATTCAATGCATGGCTTTAAATGACAGTCAATAACAAAAAGTTTTCTTCAATGCCACAAAAGAAATGTGCACTGAAACAAAGGACTCTCTAATCCCAAAGTCACAAAGATAAACTGCAGTCTTGTACACCATATGCATGTCAATGAATGAAACAAAAGAATTTCAAAAGGGATTTGCAAGTTCATATCCAAACAGATTAATAGCCAGTATGTCCACCTCTAGCTTGCTGGCAAGCTGTACACCGTCTTCGCATGCTTCCGATCAGATTCGCGATGGTAGCCTGGGGAACATTGTTCCATTCCTCTTGCAGTGCTGCAATGAGCGTCTCCCTATTGATGGGTTGATTGTCACGCCTTGACACACGTCGACCAAGCTCTTCCCAGAGATGTTCAATTGGGGAAAGGTCTGGTGAACGGGCGAACCATGGCAGAACATCAATATCCTCTTGCTCGAGGGGTGCAAATCCCTTTTGAAATTCATTTGTTTCATTCATTGACATGCATATGGTGTACAAGACTGCAGTTTATCTTTGTGACTTTGGGATTAGAGAGTCCTTTGTTTCAGTGCACATTTCTTTTGTGGCATTGAAGAAAACTTTTTGTTATTGACTGTCATTTAAAGCCATGCATTGAATCAACATTATATCCAAATTTGGTACATTTCCATGCAGAGAATTTAATTTGGTGATCTCTTGAACTTTTATAAGTTTCTTTTTTCCTTTAGTGTACATTTGAAAAATCTTAAACTGGTAAAAAAAAAACAGCACCGTCTTACAGTGACTGCTAAATTAAGATTATAATTTGAAAATCAATTGCATTTTATTTTGAATTTCAAACTATTATTCTTGACTTTGCAAATTTGGAAAATTTCCCACAGGTACATTCGAACCTTCTACAACTAGAATGGGGCATGATGGGAAAATGAGAGACATCGACTCTTTTCAAATCCTGTTAAAAGATGGCGCCATTAGGAGCTTCAGTTTACTGTCACTTTAAATTACATGTTCGGACGTAAAGTTTATGCGAGTCAAAAAAATTCTTCGTCAGACACACTTAAAACATATGTCATCATGGTCATGTATTCAGGGCCTAGATGTGACTGTCTGTAGACCAGGTTTTTACAACATAATCCTCAGGAATCTCTATACCCGGATGTTACCGTGGTGTCACCCTGGTAAGATTAGGTATGGAACATGTACGAGTTATGATTGTCTACCTACCCGATCATGATCGATCACCAAAGTGGCTGGGGAATCTCCGCTGATGTTGCCTGGTGTCTGGACCATAACCAAATTCGATTTGTGGTCGTAAGTGAATCGTTCATGGAGAATCTGTCCATCCTTCGTTTTCAGATCTCTTTCTCGCCTCTGAAAAAAAAAACAAATGCAATATGCATTGGAGTGATTTGCTTTTCATATCATATTTTCGAGGGGCCGAGCAAATTTGCCGATAAACTGAACGAAATACATTAGAATGTGCGGATGTCATGTAAAATTATCCTCGAAAATCATTAAATGTCTTTTACCTATGCCCCTCCACTTTCGTTTGACTAATTTGGTTTTTAGCATCCAACCTGGTAAGATGCACAATTGTTAGATTTCGTAGACACAATATTAATTTTTCAGAAAAGTGGTGCTTAAATTTTAGATTCACACTTTACCATGTTGACAGAATTCCTGTTATATTCTATGTAGACAAAGATGGTGAAAGAATCCTGTATCGGGAAAATGGATAAAAGCACCTTACGAAGAAGACATTAATAAATGCACGCATGCACCTAAACGATTAGATCCAGTGACCAATATTGACCTGTTGACCATCACAATACATACCAAATCATTGTCCATCAGGTGGTTGGCCTGTTGGACTGGACAGTGCTGCATCTCAGCGGAAGCGATGCTGCCATATCTTGCAGCAAAGAACACGCAAATGGTTACCACGGTGGTGAAGAACACACCAAGAGTGATGATCTTAGCGATCTTGACGGCATCACTTGGTCGGCCTTTGACCGTGATTGCTTCGGGTAGCTGTGAAGTTTTCAAAATCAAATGAAAATAAAATAAGTTTCATCCCCGCCGTAATCATGGTAATCATCAGCATGAAGTTTAAAATTGACAGGTTAAATTAATTTTGCAATATCCTTTGCGATATTTGATTCAGTTAAATAAGGACGAATAAATCGTAGGCAAACAAAACCGATTCAAGGCATTCCGCTTAAGTGATATAATCCACGTAACAACGCCAGGAAGTCAAGACCAACATCATCAACCACGCGAACATATAGCTCCTTCCATCGTTAAACAACCTCCACTATTTATCAGCAGCAGCGTGCAGCAGCAGCAACAGCAACACAACACACATGACCATTGTTACCATGAATGACCGATTATGGTCAACAACACAACCAGTCTCTCATTGACACCATCATAATCATCACCATGATCACACAAATATATTCATTTTCATCATCAGCAACAACGAGACCCACTTTCATTGTCATCATCCTCACTTATCAATTTCGTCATCATTAACAACATAATTATCATCAACATCATCATCAACATCATCATCATCATCATCATCATCATTTATCATCATCATCATCATCAACAACAACAAAAATCGCAATAATTATCATCATCGTGATCATCATAGACATCATCAACACAGGGAGTTTCTTCCAGTAGAAACTTGTAATGGCTCTCTATCAATTAACCGCCTCAGTACAGCTTGAGCTGGACATGTTGGAGGGTGCAAAGCTCTACTTTAGAGTGTGAGTATAACCTTGATAGATCCACATGATGTAACTGCGGGGAGGTACTAAACAACAAGGAACCCCTTCTAAACTATCCCTGCTACCAGATCTCTACAAACCACAAGATCTTCGGAACTTCACCCTGCGCGCCAGAGTCCGTGTCTTGCAGTGACAGGGAAATGTGAAGCAACACGACAAGCAGGAGAATCATCATCATTATCACCACCACCACCACCACAACCCCATTGCCATCCCCACAGTTACCACCGTCAGGACTGCACCCACCTCCTAGAACCTCTGTCATACAGTGGAAGGGGAAAATGTAGCAACACGATAATGAGGATCATCTTCATCATCATCCCCATCACCACCATCATCATCTTCATTATCATCACCACCACCATCATAATCATCGTCATCAGCACCACCACAACAACCGTCATCACCAGTCACCATTAACACCACCCCACGACTGCTTTCCTCACAGTTAAAACCATCAGGACTCCAACCTGCATGCCCGCCGGAGCCTGTGTATGGGAAAAAGAGAAGCGACATGCACGACGAGCTAGTAGGAGAATCATCATCACCATCATCACCACCACCACCGCCGCCGCCACCACCACGGCATCATCTGTCATCATCAATACAACCGCACCACCATCATGACCATGATTTGAAGAAAAAAAACAACTTACGAACTCTCCTTTATCCATGACCATGATGATTGGAAAGATTGACGACTGGATATTCAGCTGTGAAACAATGATGTCCTCTGATCTGGTACCTGGTTCTGATCGGTGTTTACCAAAGATGGAAAGTCTAACCACATGAAGATTTTCTGTAAGGCATCCTCCTTATATACACCTTTTAACCAAAGCAGTTGGCATTAATCCCTATGTTAATGGGTAAACCATCTGCCCGCATTGTTGCTGAAGGACTACTTCTGTCCTCCTTGGCTAATGGCCATCTATTGTTTCATAAGAATTCTCTCCTCTCTTCTTTGACAAACACTGATAGGTTTCATGAAATTAACTGAAAATAGGAGATTAATCTTTTATCGACATGTATGAAGATTATGCCAAAGTAAGCTTTTATGTAACAGTATGAAGGCCAAATAAACAATTATACCCAACTTCAAAAAAGTACAGTGAAGCTTCCATCAACATAATAATAATCAATGTTCTCTAACAAAATATAAGCGCTAAGCAAGCCAAACAGTAGATGAGAAGTGAGTATGATGTGTTTAAAGAGATGGTTGGGTCTGGTAAAAGTGAAAAATAATTTGTGAGCTAGCTTTCTCATTCTCTGTATTGCCATGTGGATGAATATCACAGTAGAAATGTCTCATGAAAAGGATGACTCTTGAAATGTTCTCGTATTTTAAAATATGACTAGAAACAGCTAAGAACTTTTGTAAAATATTGATGGCACATGTGTGTTTAGTCCTGTGAGCATGGTGAGCGGTCCATTTCATCCATCCTTAATGGCAAGTTGCTCTGAAAGAAAGAGGAAGACAAATCAGAAGAGCAGATTGGTGAAAGTTTGAACGAAATCGGACAAGCAATAAGAAAGGTGTAATCACTATACATATGGGAATTTCATATTGGCCGAATAGGTATTGTCACTGCGATGTCGTGGCGGACAACTCCCCCATTTGCTCCAACATACAAAATGACTAAAATGCCAATTTCTTCATAATTTATTACTCAGTAGGATCTTTTTCTTTCATGAGCACCTATAACAATATGCTAGCTCCAATGTATTTTGAGTACTGCCCCGAGGGAGAGTTGTCCGCAAGTATGTCACAATCAACTCACCAAATTGCTATCTCATAGTGATCTCATTTTTCAAACACCCTTAACTTTCTTATTCCTTGTCCGATTTCGTTCAACCTTTCACCATCATCATTTTTCTTATTTTAATGCTTTCACACAAATCATCTTATTACCAAGGTTGGATTGCCCTTTAAGAATAATTGTGTAGAGTGAGGTTTTTGATGTCTATAATTGATACAATAATTTACTCAATCTGGCTGGAAATCACATGGGATTTTCAGACCAGTTTCAATCGAATATGATTATTACAATCTGAGACCGACCTTTAACGTCACCATCCGCAAGCCGTTACTCAGTTTCGAACCTTTGTGCGATCAGAATCAGTTTGCAGGCGAAGACAGAAAGCTGACCGTACCGCTAGGCCAACGCACTTTTCCCTAAAGTTTTCCTTGCCTACCTTGATATACCTTCAAGTGATTTTTCCTTTAAAAGCGCAAATATTGAAATATAAATAGCATGTACAGCGCCGGATGTGTGTAGGTAGCGACCGGGATTTTCCCCTCACTATCCCGGTCAAAATAGTGCATCCACCTAACTCTCATTGCGAAAGAATTTATTTTACCCACAATATAGTTGTCAAAGAATTTATTTTGCTGCGGTGCCTTTCAGTATGGTACCCTAGATTCCCGACTAAAAGGTGTTTTTTGTGTTGATATTCATCATTCTAACATTGAAGATTATTGATAATATTTATCAGCAGATATGTCCACTATGATCCCAGAAAGAAAGCTTTTTCAAATCTTGAATTGTTTCAATCTGGTAATATGATGCAATGAAATGAGAATATTGATTTTGACCTCGTTTTTGCGGAAGCTATTCCCGTATTTTGCATATCAAATCCTCAATGTCAATTTAAAAATTTGTTTATTACTTTACTGACCATATTTTAGGCAATGTGATAAGCCTTACGTGATGCTCTTTGGATGTCCTAAAAGCTGCTATAGAATCTGTTTTTCTTATTAATAAAGAAATACTAGCGATAAGAATTTACGCCAAATTTGTTTTTAAATCTCTTATGTGATATCATTATGCAAAGTCATGTACTGCCAATTTAAAAAGGAAAATCCAACACTGATTGATTCTTTAAAAGCTTATATATTTCTTATTCATTTTCTGTTTTGTAAATCTTTTTCAATGATTTTAAAATGAAACGAGAAAGTTAGCTGTAAAACCACAACTTTTTAAAACATTAATTATGTCGAAAATCAGACAAGAAGGTAACGAGAATGGCTGATCACAATGGTCAGCTTTCTTCAGAATTACTACTCTAGCTATCATGGTTATGATAATATTTTTACTTTTAAGGTTATTCGCGCTGCTATACAAATCAAACTCTGAAGATAATTTTTATCAAATATGAATATTGAATTCCATATTTTTTCTTAAAACTCTCAGTCATGGATTTACTCTCATTTTTCTTACATTTTTAAAAATCTTAATCAACAATTCATGAACTTCCACAATCATTTGAAATTGTTAAATCGGCCTTTTAAGAGTTTTATCTTATTACGAAAACTGAATAAATGTAGGTTCTACTACATGAAACTTTCTATGGATATTCATATCTGGGAGAACATTTTTTGAGTTGACAAACACATAACCACATTTATTTGATATCATTTTATGGATTAACAAACCGTTACAATTCCAGAATAAATTTCTTCTCTTTTAATTTTTCAAATGCTGATGCTTTGTGTAAACAAGTTATGTACTTGATGAAAAAAATGTGTAATACATCTAGAGATATTATCTCTGCTTGTATGATTTTATGAATTTCTTTCTGCTTAAAACGCAATTCATTTCTAATTTATCAAAGTGTGTTGATTTTTTTCTTTACATGAAATGTCTAACTTGTAGATTTAAATATTGAGAAGTCACAAATCCCCCCCCCCCTTTCTCTCTCTCTCTCTCTCCTTATCATGTGTTGGATTCTGTACATAAGCAAGTAAGATAAATATATGTTTGCATAAAAATGATATCATTATAATGATTATACAAACAATGTGAACTCAATCAACCGTTTGCAGACAAAACAAAGGTCAATTGCAACCATATGAACTATAATTATTATAGCTTGAAAGTGACATTCAGATAAATATGTGCAAGACTTGTATATCAGAACGCCGGATTTGTCAGGTGGCTATCATTTTGGGCTTGATTTTTGTTCATGTGGATGACGTGAATAAAAAAAAAATGTTAAAGTACACTCTTGTCAGCTTCTCAAGAAGGATGAAAAAACAGTTTACTTCACAAATAACATGGTCTAAAACACTTCCACACTGTCCATTTGGGCCTTTTCTCTCCGTTTCTTCACTCTGTATCTTCGTGAATTTCTCTTTTTTCGTACTCCTTTTCTTGTGCACCTCCTATTCCCCCCCCCCCCTCATTTTTCCTTTTCTCCAATCAAGCTCAGCCGTTTAGGAATGATATGCTCTTGTCGTGTTGTTTTTTCTTCTTTCTTTTTAATATATTTATTATGTAATCTAACGTCTAAGGGCACCCTCGCCCCAAGCTTTTGTTGTTAGAGGTGTGTCCTCCAACTATGAATGTACTGCTTGAATGCATATTTTGTCTTATTTTTGTTTAAAATACATGAACATTATTTTGTTTATTTATTTCTGTGTATACTTGGCAAGTTCGAAATAAATGTCTTTAAATTGACAAATTAAAATTTGGTTATTAAATCTTTTGCTCCTACTTATTTCGTGTGACTTTTGACAAACCCAAACCTGATCTAGCCAATTGGAATTAATCATGACAAAAATCAAGACATTAAACTTAATATGTGTAGTAACAATCATAATTAATTTTTGCGCTGTCTATCCTGAAAATGATATTCACAGGCAACTAATGAAGCACTTCAGTACTACTGACAATTAGAAATATGTTTATCCCAGCTGCAATTACGATGAGTTTATCAAAACATACTAGGAAGATTGTTACCAGATGCCGCACGGGCAATTCCATATGAGAAAAACTGGCACAACGGTTTTATCATTATTATCATTATCGAAAATATGGGACTATAACGGGAAAATGACTTAAGCCTGGCTCACGGAATATACATGTACATATACATGTACATTCAACAAATTAATGTCAAACACTTCATATAGTCATCGCCGAGAACAACAACACTAAAAACAATTGGAAAATAGACTAGACAACAATTGCATTTCATAAAAAGAACGTTGAACCAGAGTCGGATGGACCAATATGTATGTCAAGTGAATCTCCAATTAGTTCTGAGACGTCTAAAAATAGGCATACATTGGGCCATCGTTACATTGATAATCACATTGAAGTTGTTTGTAATCTAATTGTGTCATCACAACTATCGCGCCTTGTTGATTTATACAGTCTATAAATGCAGTAGCTTTGATCATGGTGACTGGACAGACCACAAGCATGACAAGTGACGTACTCGTTTGTGATGAAAGCAGAATGTCTTCGGCCTAAATGCGAGGGCTTCGATTGAGGGGAAGGGGTTATCATCTACCCTTGCGTCTAATAAATTATATAACATGTGTATCATTATGGCATGTATGGGACTTGAATGCGTTTGCCCCGCCCCTCAATCATAGAGATGGGGAGAAGCCCTTGCCAAAATATCCAGTTTAAATACATAAAAATAATTATACTAGTTCACTCAGTCGATTCACTCCCTCACAGGTAAGCGTAAAGTTCAAAGTTAAAATCAAATTTCCCAAACCTCCCCCCCCCCCCGAGAAAAATCCTACTTACACAGCTGACGGAGCGACTGCAATCAGCTCCTCTCATTACCAGCTAAACTTGTTAGCATATGTATTTCGAAAGCCCCCCCCCCCCCCATAATCAAAAATGGCCAAACGATGTCCCTGACCCCTGTGTTGATATCACATGAGTGATTGAAGATAAGTAAAACACACTGATACAAGCAATGCCACCTTTAACCGCCCAAATCACAATATTGATAGAGTTATTCTAGCAATGAGTACTAATGTGTGTGTTTTTAATTCAAAGTCAACGTTGCTCTGCCCCAGAACTTCATTCGTATATAAAAAGTAAGGAGAGGTGCGGACTTTTCTTTTTCTTCATCGTAGCCGTCACCTGTAACACGTATGAATAAACAACAATACAAGACGAAGTGACACTGCAAGAAAAAAAAGTTTTATCATTCAATGTATACGACCAGGAGCAAGAAGAATATAATTACTGCGACATAACGGTTTTTTCGGTGAGTAGGGATATTCTGCTTTATTTTATTCGTGATATAACATTATACATATAACATTATAACATTTTTCATTTATTTTGCTCTACATTTATTTGTTTTCAGTGGCTTTTTTCATGTTTCAGATCCAGAACTTAAACTTGAAAATCTAATTCTTCTGTAAATTTTCTAGTGGATTTTAACAAAATACTTTTCATACCTGGGGTGTTTCACAAAGAGTTAAGTTTGACCAACGAACGTAGAGGGCGTCAATATTTTGCAGTATTGCTATGAGGAAGGTTCACTTCTTACGCGCATGCAGTTGAAGTGCGCGCACATTTTGGTAGGCATGCCAACAAAACCATAAATCGAAGTAATACAATGACGGATTGATAGCGACATGAAGACAAAAGGAGATACTATGAATAGATGCAGATTTCAAAAAATATATATAATGCAAGAATACATTATTTGAAACATTATTCTATTCATGATACCGTGTAAATTTTATTTCTATAATCTATAATCTTATCGTAAATAGGATTACTGATTACTGATTTTCTTGTTTACTTAGAATACTACTAAGTTCAACTGATACTCCCGGGGGGATGAAAAACCAAGGTGGAAAATTATTTTGATTATATGTCTCAATATGATAATCCTTTTCCGTTCTACATCCAAAAGGTTTGTTTATCTTTTGAAGTTTCGTTAGCTCAAATTGCCAACATGGTTTAATATTATTTACAACTGGGTGGTTTTTATCCATTTCGATTTTTTGTCTAAAATTATCAGATAACATCTGTCTCCGTAAATCTAGTGGTAGTTCTCCCATTTCAACCTGAAGAGCACATATATTATTCTTAGGGCTTGATATTGAATTGAATCAACTTGTTTTTTTTACGGAGGGGGATGCACTGTCATAGGCTTCACAGCCATAGTCAATTAATGATCGTATATAAGCTCTATACACCATAATAAGGGATTTTGTGGAGCTTCCCCATGAAGTTCCGGTCAGGTTACGGATGATATTCAGTTTTCTTTTACATCTTGTTGTTACATCTGCAATATGTTGCTGCCATGTAAGTTTCTGATCGAAAAATCACTCCCAGAAATCGTTTAGAAGTTTGAAAGGCAAGTTCCTTGCCTTTCAATTCTAGTTTGGGATATTGTACTTTGTGCTTCTTGGTAAAAAGTAATGGGGTTGATTTATCTTGAGATAGGTGAAAACCCCATTTTCTAAACCAATCACTCAGTATATTTATATATTTCTGCATTTTGCATGTTATAGATTCTAAGTTATTACCCGATATCCATATTGCACAATCATCGGCATAAATGGATATGGAGATTGACTCTACTGTAGGAATGTCACTTAACATGATGTTAAATAAAATAGGGCTTAGGACACTCCCTTGCGGTAGTCCGTTGTACATTCTATATGTTTCAGATTTCGTGTTACCTATTTACTTGAAACGTTCTATTTTTCAAGTAGTTTTCTAGGAAATTTATTACTTTCCCTGTAATATTATTTTCTAATAATTTATAAATTAGTCCATCTATGTAAAGTCTGTCATATGCCTTCTCAATGTCTAAGAAGAATGCTAGAGTGTATTCCCCATTGTTTATACTCTTTTGAATGTCATTTTCAAGATTGGTAATATTATCTGTTGTGCTTCTTCCTTTACGGAAGCCGCTCATAAACATGGGTAGTATGTCTAATTTTTCAATGAATTAGTCAAGTTTGTTTTTAATCATACGCTCAAACGTTTTATGAAGCACGATGTAAGTGCTATAGGTCTGTATGAAGACAGAAAAGTTGGGTCTTTTTTGTATTTTAGAATAGGAATAAGGATTGGAGGTTTTAGCTCTCGGGGTATATTGCCAGTATCCCACATCATGTTCATTATTTTTAGCATAATTTCTTTGGTTGCGTGTGGGAGGTATTTGTATACTTCGTATGGGATTTTATCCTTCCCTGGAGCTGAGGTTTTGCAAGAATTCAGAGCTTTTTCCAGTTCAAACCGTTGGTATGGTTCATCAACAATATTTCCAAAAACATGAGTTCGATCTGTGTTTAAATTCAGATATTGAATGGTTTCATTTTGACTTGTTGACTGGAAAAATTTACCAAAGGCTTCAGCCTTTCCTTGGTCTTTAATAAGCTCTTTTTCTTCTCCTAATAAAAATTATGATTGGTATTTTGTTTCCTCTCTTTACTTGTATTCCATTCATTTGTTTGATAATCGACCATACAGTGGATTCGGGCATGAAGCGGTTTAATTTATAAAGGCAGAAATTGTGCCAGTAAATACGTTCCGCTTGACGAAGCGTCTTTTGTGCTTGAGCTTTTTTATTTTTAAATGTATTTAAATGTTCTATTGAGATGTGTCTTTTCAATTTATTTCTAGCTTTATTTCTTTCCTTTATTATTTTCGAGCATTCTTTTGTCCACCATGGAATGGGATTATATTTCTTCTTGCTTCTTTTAGGCATTATTTCCTTAATAACAGTTGATAGACGTTGTTTAAAATGTGAAAAGGCCTCTTGTGGATTAGAAGAGGAGATGTCTTTAACTAGTTCTTCACATCTTTTAGAAAATTTAACCCAGTCCATGTTCTTGAAAGACCAATGTTCTTCACAGTTTTCGCGTTCAACCTCAAATCCCGCGTCTATGGCCCTTTCCATAGAAACCTCTATTTTTATTGGGAAGTGGTCACTTCCAAGTGAGTTATCCAGGACTTCCCATGAACATTTATTTGATATGTCAGGAGAGGTGATGGTAAGGTCCAGGCATGATCGCATTAAACAACACATTCCCTCGACTATTCGGAACCGTATATACAACCAATCAGCGCACGCAGCCCGCCGTGCCTGCAAATCTGAAATGCACGCTAACAGACCAAAGATAGCCAAATGCGATTCAGCGATTGGTCTCCACTTGCTGAACAATCCAGCTTGCGCACAAAGCTATGCCGACGATCAATTCTCAATTATGTCCCGGGCCAGAAGCTCAGCGCATTTACGCTTTCTGGAAGCTGCTTACATTCAATCGCATGAACCTCTTCTGTGCAGACAAAAGGAGTTCGTCCAAGCTTTGCGATTGTTCTGAAATTACGGCGTCTAGGTTGCGTCCGGGTTGACCGAGTATAATATAGTTGATTTCAAGTAATTTGTTATATACCTGCGTGATAACCTGATGAGTGCAGGTCGAAAAGCTTCGTTATCATGTCTCTTTTTCGTGCCATATTGAAATTCTGCAGTACCAAGAAATTATTTGTTATATATGTCTATTTTTTGATTTGTTCTTTTTTTTCTTCTTTTTTTTTCTTCATATCGATCTGGATAGAACAGAGCCATTAAGTTAATAGTCATATATAACGTAACACACAATATAAGAGATATATCATGTACACAATACCCAATGTCCCTACCCTAGCCCTCTGCATTTTATATAACACCCCCCCCCCCCCCCCCACCCCCAAATACACCAACAGTTTATATGTGACCCTCCAAAAAACGACCAATAAGTCGGAAATTTGGGTTTTTTAAATTTCAACAGAGTTTGAAAGCTTAGATTCTAAGCTTTAAAATGATATATAACTTGTCTTGTATGGACTAAGCAAACCCTTGTAAATTACGTTGAGAATGTCAACGTGTCAGACAGGCTAATGACCAAAACAATAGAGAAAACAGGCTCTAAAGAAGAATGACTCAGAATAGATATATTTCTATATTTCTTTAGATTTTGAATATCAGACAGTGCATAGTTTTTAAGCTATACCAGAAAAGCGATGTGAAGTACAATCCCAGCAAGTTGACACACAGAGTTTGAATGTCCAGGAAAACATGGTCATTTTGAATGAGAGTAAAAACATACTTCAACAAGGTATTTTAACCTGAAATTTTGACAGATGGTAGATTAATAAATGAAATAAATGAAAATACAAAAAAGTTAAAAACAAAATTTCCACCCCAAACCATCTTTTTCAGCTGTTCACTCTAAAACTCCCATTGCGACTTATTGGTCGTATTGTGGTGGAGGGTCACATATGCCAAAATATTGTATCAATTAAGTTAATGTCTCTGAATAAAGCTTTCCAGTCGTTATTTTTCCATTTAATTCTTGATGTATTATTGTATATTTATATGTATGTATTGATAAATAAAACAAACCAACCAAACAGTGCCTTTTCATAACAGCAGGGTTAAATTTGATCAATGGCAAAGTTCCTACAAATTGTGGACAATTTATAGACCAGGGCCCCGTTTCATAAAACTTGTTATTAATAACAACTGCCTCGTTTCTATGACAAATTCGCTCTCAGTCAATCAGATTCAAAGATTTCAGTAGCTTATAACAATTACTGTAACTGGCTATTGATGAAAAGTTGTATGAAACGGGGCCCAGCTTATGAGCTTCAACATGGAACAAAAATTGTGCAAGTTAAAAGATATAAGCTCTCGATTATCAGTTCAATGCTAATTTGGCGTGAACGATAGATGGAGCATGGGTGAACAATGTTGCATGGCTTCTATATATTTTTGGAGATGAATGGACAAGACCACATTCTTTAATCCCAAGACATTAACATTTTTGTAATCAACTTTTTTAAAAATAAAGATTTGATAGCGGGGCAAATGCTGAGGACATTTCCCTCTCACCCCCCCCCCCCCCCCCACTCTCACTTTTCATACCTCCTTACTTCTCTCTCCCTCTCTCTCTCCCTCTCTCCCGCTCTCATTCTATCTTACGCTTACTCTGTATTTGAGATTTATAATATATTTTATTTTGTCATGTAAATATTTCACATTTCCTATACATATACACTGTTAAATCTAATGCGTTATTATTATTTTAAAGGGGCTGACGGGTGACAGGGTTTTCAAAATGTCACGGTCTACATGTATATTACCTGATGCAACACATGCATTAAATACTTTGCATTATATAGGCAGTAAATGTGTTAAACCTGACAGTTTGGATTCCCTCATCGCCCTTTCTAAATGTTGAATTTACACTTTAAATTTTAGAGTTATGCCAGTAGCTTCTATGTTATGTGTTGGGGGGGGGGTTGTGTGTATTGTTGTTGTTTGTTTTGTTTTGTGTGGGTTTTTTAGGAACAATTGGGAAAGCTTAATTTCCCCGTCATAGCTGATCGCCTTTCTCAACCATATATACATGTATAACACAAAAAACCCTTGGCGCTAACAAAATGAGCTTTCGGGATGACATTCTATATCCTTTTCTTCCATTTGCATTGTTACAGGCTGGCGCACAAAACGAAACTGAACGAAGTGCCAAAAGACTCTGCATTATTTTAAAATAGAAATGCAATATTTAATTTTGATCAAATAGACAGATATGTCCATCATGTGCTTCGTTATCATTTTTTTCTTCTGATAATTAAGGACAATATGTTGACAAGCTCAGCACACTATTTAGTTTGATGACCTCCAAAAGGGAACGAACTTTTTTCAAAGACTCATTCATCAACTCCATTCATTTTTAAATAAACACAAAGACATCAGTCAGGCCAGACAGGAGCGGAATGGAACTATATGTCCATCATGTGCTTCGTTATCTTTTTTTTCTTCTGATAATTAAGGACAATATGTTGAAAAGCTCAACACACTATTTAGTTTGATGACCTTCAAAAGGGAACGAACTTTTTTCAAAGACTCATTCATCAACTCCATTCATTTTTAAACAAACACAAAGACATCAGTCAGGCCAGACAGGAGCGGAATGGAACTAAAATTTTGCTGCCCCAGGCACTCACCCTTGAAGAAGAAAGTCCACCCTGTGTGTGCGTTGGTGTTGACCGGCAACCGTGGGACACTAATATGAAAACACACCTTCGAACCGAGTACACACACGAGACCGAGGAACGTCCTCGTTTTGATTTACAGTTTGTTGGCTTTATTTTTAGCTTCTAACTACGCTGTTGACCTTACGAGCATAAATGAGCAGAGTCCACGTTTGGGCGGTAGTCAAATTTTTCGTGTGCAAATTTTTTTTTATTTGTTATTTTTTTATTTTTTTATTTTTGGCTTACGCACTCTATCCAACAGACGGGCACGCCCGGAAATTGAACGGGATTTACTTTTAGTCTTCCAGGATTATTCTCTTCAAAAACAATTGAAAAATAACTGTGAATAGTTAATTATGAATAAGTCCACGGTTGGGTAATGTTGACACACAATCCTCGTTTTCCGGTGGAAACGTGTACGGGGGTGTGTGTGTAATTGGGTTTTTACAGACGTGTATCAATCAGATATGATTATTTACGTCTGGGGACCGACTTTTAACGTCACCATCCGAAAGACGTGACTCAGTCTCGAACCTGGTCCGCTGAATCAGTTTATAACTTCCACTGTTAGCTGGATTACAGGCGCACGCCACAACGCCCTGGTATTTAGTTGCTTTTAATAAAAGTAGAAAACGCGAGTAACAGATTAGTGAAAGTTTGTACAGAAAATTTCATAGATTTTCATTTTCTTACTTGTTGATGACGAAATAGATATGATTTAGACAGGAGTTGTGTAAAAATATAATTGCAATTATTATATCTAGGGTGCATGTATTAAATATTTTAGCACAGGGCAAATAGGAGAGAACCTCGCAAACTACGTCGTGGAGTTGGCAATTTGTGTTTGATTGATTACAACTTCAACAATTCATAACTTTCTTATTTCTTATTGGATTTTCCTCAGACTTTCATTGATCTGTTTCTTCTATTTTCCTGCTTCTTTTAAAATCAACTTGATTTCAGGGTGAACTTCCCCTTGAAGTACAAACCGTCCAATAACTTCCTTTTCCTGATTTTCGTCATATCCATAATGTTAGCGCAAGGCAGAAGCGCAATTCAGTTCTTCAATCAACTGTGTCTACTACCATTGTATATTCATTAGTAGAAGTATCAGTCTTAGTTCTCGCAAAAGTAGTATAGTAGGAGTAGTAGCAGCAGCAGCAGTAGTAGCAGTAGTAGTAGTAGTAGTAGCAGCAGCAGCAGCAGCAGCAGTAGCAGCAGCAGCAGTACTAGTAGTCTAGTTCTGGACTCTTTTTATTGATTTTTTTATTCGCCGAGTATACGCGATAAGCCGAGTGATGGCGCGATCCCGAGAACCTGTTGGCCCCGAAAAAAAGAGTCCAGTGCAATTGCTCCACGCGAACGACTTTCCCTGAGATTTTTCAGGGAGAGCAATTAAAATTGGCCGCACCTCCCCAGCTAAAGCGCTAGTGAACTTTGGACCCCTGACGTCAGCGTGGAGCAATTGCACTGGACTCTTTTTTTTCGGGGCCAACAGGTTCTCGGGATCGTGCCATCACTCGGCTTATCGCGTAAAGTCGGCGAATAAAAAAATCAATAAAAAGAGTCCAGAACTAGACTACAGTAGTAGTAGCAGCAGCAGCAGCAGCAGTATCAGTAGTAGTAGTAGTAGTAGTAGTAGTAGTAGTAGTACACCAGTGGCGGATCCAGAATTGTGTGATGGAGGGGGCCAAATATTAACAAAGTTTTCTGTCAAGCAAAAAAAAAAGGTCATCAGCATTTTTGGAGTCTCTTTTGTCCTTACAAAATATCTCTCTAGTAAGAAGCCCCTCCCCCCCCCCCCCCCCTGGATCCGCCACTGTAATAGTAGTACATGTAGTACGGTAATTCCAGAAACTCTGTACAGACATAAGACACGGAAACGAAGAAATGTAAATGAAACAACACGCTTTGTCTTGTTGGATCAAAGTAATATTATCAGAAAAAGGAACGTCGTATGGACAGAAGTTGAACGAAAATGAGTGTTTCGTCTGTTGTTTAAAAAAATAAATAGATAAAATCCCGCAAAGTCGTTATGAACTTCCATAGTGTAGATATATATGTCTATTTTTGTAGGCTCATAATTATGTTACTATTGTATACGCGTACTGAATGCAATACATGCACAACCATTTGGCGTTCTGCAGATTATAAAAGCTAAAGGGGCCATTCCACATAGGGCAAGACCTCTGAAAGACCACTGAAAGACCGTAAAAATTGACAGATCTCTTAATGATCTTTCAGTGAACTTTCAATTATCTCCGAGGTCTTTCATGATTCCTAAGTAATCTTTCAGTGAGTTTCATGGTCTCCATGGTCTCCAAAAATATTTGAAATGGTTCAAAATAGTCTTTCGGCAGTCTTTCATGAAAATGGTCTTTCAGTGGTCTTTCAGCGATCTCTCAATGAGCGCTCAGGGGTCTTACTAGTCTTTAAATTATCTTCTACAATCTACAATTGGAGAAGATCACTGAAAGATTATTGAGAGATCATTGAGGGATCATAAAGACTAGTGAAAACCTATAGAAACCAGTGAAAGGCTTACATGAAGATCGCCAAAAGACTATAATTTACATGAAAGATCACTGAAAAACTGTTGAGAGATCGCTGGAGGACTATTGTAAGATCAGCAAGATTTGATTTATCCCAGAGGTCTCTCAGAGATGTCAGTTGTTCTCTCAGAGGTCTCGATCAGTCTCTCAGAGATCTTGATTGATCTTCGAAGGTCTCATAGAGTATGTCAGATGATCTTTCAGTGAACTCTCAATAGTCGTATTGGTCTCTCAGACCTTTCGGCAGTCTTGAAGGTCCCAGGGAGATCTCTGAGAAATTTCCTGGAAAATTACTTTTTGGTCTTCCAATGATCTTTCAAGGGTTTTTAGAGCCATTCCACATAGGCACTATTTTTATCTGGTCTTGGAGACTGCTGAGAAATCTTGTCAATTTAGGGTCTCTCAGTGGTCTCTCAAAGGTCTCCGTTATGTGGAATGGGGCCTACGCAATGTATAGCCTAAGTCACACTACAGCGGCGGCCGATCACGACCTACTTGAAACAGTTCTTTGTCTGTGATCATATAAAAGAGTTGGTAGCATTACTTCCCCATTAAGCAGCCGATGCCGTGTAAGGGTGTGCATTGTTGACGACTGGTCGCCAACCAATGAAAGGTTTTCGCTCGAAAACTTTTTGTCGGCAGAAGATTATTCTGATCTTTAAGCGGTTGTGTCTACAACAGATCGACGACCCTGTGTGAGACCGATAGGCGACAATTCGCCGAGTAAACATATATTTCAAATTTCGGGGTTCAAGTGTTGTACATGTATATGCAGCTTTTTCGGTTGTGCTGGTCGGCAACCGGTCGCTACGCTAGTGTGACTTAGGCTTAAAATAGGTTACGTAATATGAAGAAAATATTATAACAAGAGTGGAAGATAGAACTCTCGCAAGATGTAAATTATTCTCACACTTCAACTTTTCCATGTGATTCTTGCCTTTTTTCTCTATACCATGGTCCTTCTATTTTGAGATTAACAGATATTTTGTTTTATATGACCAAATTAACTCTCATGTCACTAAAAAGAGAAAAATGTTACTTACAAAAACAACGAATCGTGCTTATCTTTAGTTATTTTTCCTTCAACTAATCTCGCTTTCTGACATAATGCCTTCACATTCCTGGGTTTTTCGCGTTTGAATAATTCTTTATAGGACGTTTTAAGCCATAACAAGTTCAAACTTAACCTGGATCGTTCCATCTCTTCAGTGAATCACATGTCACCGTGAGGAAAAGAAAATGTCGCATCTGTGGAATTATATTATAAAATACCAAAAAATACAAGAGATTGTTTTTTAGAAATCATACTGTTTATACAAAAACTATCGATTTGTCAAAAAAGGGCGTTCTTTCCATTACCGTTGCCACTGTAAATAGGAGAACAAAATATCTTTGGTTTGATGATGACTTTACAAGAGAATGGTATTTTTTTCTAAAAATAAAACTCTTAAAGAAAGTCGATTTGTCCAAAGCTTGTCAATGGGAGAAAAAAAAATATGGTTATACAAACCTTTGTTCATGTTTTCTTTCTTTTTTTCTTGATTTACTTTTGCTAATATTCAAACAGTTTATGATTTGGCAAGCATAGTAGCCGAATTAATACGCTGTACTGTAACATTTGTATAAGTCGTGTCAAATACATATTTGACGGCCAAACACTTACACTTTCCCTTATTATTTCACATATAAATACAAAATCGACGTCCATTTACCCAACATTATGGCATACTCTCACTGACTTCGCTTGATTCACTTTCGTTTTTTCCAAATGGCCAACTTCATCGAGGACTTCACATGATATCATTTTCCTACGAAAATTGTAATGTTCTCCAACATGTAACAGCATAACGTTTTTACAGTGTACTCACGATCGTTTCCTCATACTACAATAAGCTGTTCATATCTCTTTGGGATATTGTACTTTGCGGTCTAATAAACAACAAAAATATTGCTAACGATCCTAAAACAATGATGCAAGTTGCACATTTCATCTTTCGTTGAAACAGGAAATATATCAAGGTTCTCCTAACTTGGACCAATCATTAGAATATCGTATTGTCAACGAATGAATACTGTTGCTCTGTGATATTCAGCCTTCCAAGAATTGCAAGAGCAGATGAGGACAGATCATGGTAAGGTGTTTTCTTGAAAGTCGATTTGCCAGAACGACTTCCCGCTCTGGATATCATTTCACCGAGCCCCGCATCGGCAAGAGCCCTCAGGAAGGCCCGCGCAGCATTGGTGGGATACTTGAGCTGTTTCTTCCCATTGGGTCCTTCACACAAAATGGGAGGGAACAGTTTCCGTTGCGCAACATAAATAGCGTCAATCCGAGTAGAGCCGTGCGTGAGAACGCGACGTGCCTTCAGAGGACATTGTACCACGAAATTTCTAAAGTCTTCGCTGGTCGGGCAACCATTCGGGAATGCAACGGCAGGAGCTGGGGTTCTCTTCTGCGCCCGACGTAATATCTTCATAGCACCAGGTGACAGCTTGGAGGATGGTCTGGAGAGGATCTTTCCAGAAAGCATAGCGTTTGATTTTGGTCGAGGAGGGATATTGAAACGGTTGATTCGTTGCAAGTTTTGTTTGGGTTTAATCGTGGGCCTTCCGGTGAGATTGTTCAGTGGAATCAGTTCAGGTGTCCTTCCTTGTTGAGAGGGTGCAGTGATTGGGATGTAGGAACCTTCAGGGGTGTAGGTAACCTGGACAATTTGGGGTCCATCAGGAACCACGCTGATCCCGACTGGCATTGGCCTAGACTGTGCGGGAAGCAACGTTGAAGACATTGATGTAGCGATCGGTTGAACATGACCCTGCTGATCAACATGAACCTGTGATGGGTGCAATGGCTGATTACCAGATCCTGATCGGTTGGTCATCTGCCTCTGCTGTAAGACAGCAGGAGGGACGTTACCAGACACCAATGTGGCAGACTGCATGGTTAGTGCCTCTGAGGATCTCACTGCTTCATCAAGGATACGCTGTTCTTGCTGTTGCTGTTGGAGATGCTGTTGGAGTTGCTTTTGCTGTTGTTGCATATGAAGCTGGAGTTCATGTTGCTGTTGTTGCTGCTGCTGATGTTGCTGCTGTTGCTGCTGTTGCTGTTGCTGCTGTTGTTGTTGCTGCTGCTGACGCAATCTAGGATCTGCCATTAATGATGACTGACCCTGCAAGGGAACAACTTTCGATAGTTTCTCAGGGCTTGGTGCTCCTGATGAATCTGTACCAGTCAACGCCCTCTTGTGTCGAATGCAAAGCTGAATCAAGTTGATTGCATTGTACATCACTCCGGCAGGTATCTTCGAGGGTATGACCTCCACAGGCTCAAAGATCACGTCTTCCTCCTTCTGGAAGATGGACTTGGCGATATGCTCCAGGCAGTGTAGGACTAGGGCAAGTCTGGCAACCTGGCCCTGACTCTTGGCTAGTATCCGTCTGAGTGATACGTCTTCATGAGACATCTAAGAAACCAAACATAAATAAAAGAAAAATGATTTCAGTCTGTGTACACTGTACAGATAATATGTTTAATATCAAAATACACTAAAAAGGTAAATACAAACACATCTACACTGCAACCGATGACATTTTCCCCCAATAATCTATTTTTTTTATGTCTCCCGAAATGAATGAATTTTAGAAACAACCCGAAATGATTATCATGAAACAAATGATCATTTTATACCTGACAACATCTTTGACAAAGGCAACGCCTATTCTTAAATATAAAAATCTACATGAAACAAGTTTGAGTGGGCACATCAAAACAATTCTGCCCTCGGTTTCTTAAAAATATTTCACGTACCTGGTGCTTATTTCTGGGTCCTGTATTTCACATTTAAGCAGAAAACTTTAAACCTGAATTCATTGAAATTTGAAAGTCCACACCTTTTTTGAGTGCCAAGTGTCAATCTTTATGCTATAATACTTACGCCTGAAACAAGGCGAACAAACGAAATGAATCAAGTCGTTAAATGACCCTGTGAAATAGATTTCATGGCGAAATTATATTTGTTGATCAATTCAGTGAAAGAACCAAGGTCATTCCAACGGGATGAAGAGGGCACCGAAGGCATGTACTTGCCCCCCCCCCCCCGAATAGGCAAAAGGGGGAGAGAAAATTAAATACGATAGAGAAAAAGAAAGAGGGGGAATAAGAACACGTGAGAAGGAGATGTTACGACCCTTGCCACCCCCCCCCCCCCCCCCAATCAATCAATCTCTCAAGTAAGACTGGCGACCCCAATGCCCCCTCAATGTTTGGACCCACGCTACGCTACATCAAGCACCTGTATCGAAAACCTGGAGTCCCTTTATAGACAGAGTTACGACATGGGCGTCCTATTTTTGGCACCAAAATGGCGTTCGAATTCTTTCTTTTTATTAAGCACTCAGGCGCTCATTGAAATTGTATCGTGTGTCGTTTTATACCCTGTTTATGCTTTTGTTTTATTAAATGACACTCTGATATTTATTAAATGACACTCTGATATTTATGTTAAGGAACATGAATAACAAGTTTTGCTTTCCAAGGTTTCTTGATCCTCAACAATACAGATAGCATTTATTTGCTTACCGATTACCGATTTCATACCGATTTCATTTTGTTTCAAAACCGAATTATGTGCCAGATTTCATTCTTAATGGTTTTTCTATGCTCATGATAATTTTTGTAACTGAATGTCTTTGTAAATTATTTGCTGTTATTGTGGAAATAAATGAAATGAAATGAAAATGAATAGAAATGTTACGTGGCACCAAAATGGCGTTCAAATCATTTACTCACCCTGTCCAGTCGTTCTTCAACGTCGTTATAATATGAGCTAAAGGCGGCGTTGGCCTGTCCGTCCAGGAGATAGACCTTGGTCGTGGTGTGGTTCTGACGTAGCTTCGCGAAGATAGGGGCTAGGACACAACTGGAAGCATCGATGGTTGGGTTGTGGTAGACCTTGCGAGGTTTCGGGCAGATGATAGCCACGGTACTCTCCAAGAAGCCTGGAGAGTCCGTCGGGTTGCCGAGGAGTCTGCCGGCATGGTGCGGCTGGATGAATCCTGCAAAGGGACGGGTAGAGGATGTTTTTGGAGAGAGATGTGGAAGATCAGTCATTATTTTGTCACAGCTAGAGAGGTAATCAATCATTAGTATGTGCGCCCATTTACCTGTCTCCTAACATTATGAAGGGATACCATGCGAAGCCCTCTCTCATATTTTTATTCACATCCCTAATCAAACAAAATCAGGAATGTCCCTTGATTCTTCGAGATGTATATTTGAGTATCGGGGGAAAATACTAAACTTGGGGGACATGTCATTTTTTAAAGAAAAGAGAGAGAGAGAGAGAATACGGAAAAAAAACAGAAAGTCTTTTTCAATGTTCCATATTCGATTTTGTGACTGTCTTGTCAGATACATTCTCAACGTAAATAAAAACGTTCATAACGAACTTGTATGGTCTTAGAATATTAATATAAAACAATGACAAAGCTATAATGCTTGCATTCCTCTATGTATATTTCTCCTTCCCCACCCCCTTCTCTCTCTCTTTCTCTATACATGTACTTGTCTTTCTCCGGCTCTCATTTTCCCTCACTAACTTCTTTATATATCTAGGCCTATATCTACATTTTCTTTGTCTGTTTCTTACCTCCCCCCACTCTCTCTCTCTCTCTCTCTCTCTCTCTCTCTCTCTCTCTCTCTTCCCCTCTTCCTCTTTTTTATACTTCCTCTCTCTCTATCATAAACTTCTATCCCCAAAGCCCTCTCACACTTTGCCCGTCCTATCTCTCTCTTTCTCTCTCTTTCCCTCACTATACCAATCTCTCTCTCTCTCTCTCCCTACTTTCTATCCTTCGTGATTCTCTTCCAGTAGAGTATTTGACTACCGTTTTTATAATTCAGCTCATAATATATCTCGGTCCATATCCAACATCTGCATGCACTTTCCCTATTTATGCGCGATCTTCGTTCATATTTTGAGTACATGTACTCAATTTTGTCAAATTTTCCTGTGTCCCGATATTATACGTACTGTTTATACATGGTCAGGGAGTGCGTTGGTGCGATCTGGCAACACAAAGGTTTTTATCGTGGTGTACTATACGCACGAGGCGCAAGCCGAGTGTGTTGGACACATAGAGGTTGGACACCACGATAAAAGCCTGCGTGTTGCCGGATCGCACTAATGCACGAACTCACAACCATGTATTAATAGTTTTATAAAACGGGTCGGCAATATGATTATGAAGTCTAAAATGGTTACGAACCCCATATAAACGCCAAGAGTCGCACAGTCATGGAGGCTGCCATTTGCTTTCCTGGATGATACGGGGATGACATCACATAAGCACAGCTAACAAAAGTCATGCGCGTTTCAGTGCGCGCATGACTGTTATCCCTGCGCTAAAATGACAATTAAAGATGTCTACGCGATTTCATTGCATTTTAAATCTGCACGCACCAGAGGTACGCATACGCGCAGCTCAGCCGTATTTTAAAGCCTTTTTGCTGTGCGTTAGTGGGTTTTTTTTTTGCACGGTCACGTGGTGTTATTTGACCAATCACGATGGCTACATTCTTGAACCCGTTTTATAAATCCTGATAATATATCCTGACCGTTATCAAAATGCGCACGAACGATAGTGCGCGCGCTCTCTCTCTCTCTCTCTCTCTGTCTCTCTCCTTGAAGCTCGGATCCACGGGGAGAGGGTCTCAATCTCTCTCTCTCTCTCTCTCTAGCTCTTTCTCCGTTTATCTATCCATCTATTTAAAATAATATCTAAAATAATATCTAAAATAATATCTAAAATAATGATATCTAAAATATTGATATCTAAAATAATAATTATCTAAAATGATATATACATTTCAATCTATTACTTGCTAAGTCAATTCATTTCTATCGATCAAAATAGAACAGGATAAAAAGGCAAGTTTCTTATTTTCTTCAATCAGTGCATGAGTATCAAGTCCTCATCATCTACCTGATTTCAGGCGCAACCAGTGTAAAGAAATAATTCATTCCTTTTAACTCACCTGTCAGATTAAACATTGCATCTTCATACACGGCACCAGTGACATCTGACCAAGGGCTGAACCCGGTTTGTAACTCGAAGAAAGCCTCGCGTTGCTTCACGGATCCCTCCTCCTGAGACACTTGAGCATCACTCCGTGGTCTCGCCTCCAATTCCCGATAGATTTTCTGCAAGTCCTTCGCGATCATGCAAGCTTGACGACTCCCCGAGGTCATTCTCTCTTTCAAGTTGCTCATAGTGAAGTCAAATTCGGACATATTCTGCGCGACGGCAGGTGGTGGGTCTGTGATGTTCGTCCCAGGTGCCGTGAATACTCTTTGTGCGTGCTCATTCCTGATTTGATCTTCCGCTTCCTTCATGGAGCGCGTTAGAAATCGTACCACGGCAGACTTCTTCCTGCACATGTCGTCTGCGAGAACGGCCGTCCAAATGACCGGTGGCTCCGGCCAAATGTCATTGAGTGCGACGTAAGCGTTATGACCCAGCATGGCGGCGGTGGCAGTGAGCAAAGGGAAGAAGAAAGCTTCCTTAGACGTTCCAAGTCCGTCTGCGCAGGCATTGACGAGTTTCACGATATTTGCTGGGGCCACTGCGTTCCAGTCTGTATCGATAGCTCGTGTTGCTATCACCTTGTCGTCTGCGCTACTCAGATCAGATTTCATCATCTCCATGCCTGCTCTCTAGAAACCCCCGTCTCAATGAGTTCACAAGTTCAGTCTGACAGTCTATACATGTAGAAGAAGCGAGGAGAGTCTTGCTTCAATATACAAACGATCTGACTTACACCTCATGATTGTTTCTACTAACTTAATCCCATGAAAGCAGATAAAATGCAGCAAATCTGTAGAATACATCAGCTATAAAGTATAAGGAGAAGAGAGAGGACGTCGTTATGATGGTTGCACGAATATTATATAGGCCAGCTAAGAAACTCGCTAGCTAGCTAGCTATACTGTGGCTAGCGCATATACACGACCGAGCGATTGAGCTTTGTGTGTATAACTATAAGCATCGGTTGAACGAACACACTCGCACTGCACTCGGTTACCAATGCTAGTAGGTCCATTGCAAATGTACACCCCCAAATAATACACACACACATCCGCTTTCTCTGAACACGTTGCATACCCGCATACAGGACTCGGCTAGCCCTTTATTAGCCAATGCTAAATATAATAACCGTTGCATCGTGAATTATAATGTGGCTAGACGTGAGTCACACAAACAGTGTAATAGTATGCTATTATACTATATAGCCAGTATGCGATTGTTTGTTTTGTGGGTTCTTTCAGATTATAATGAACAGAAATCTCGCTTTAGGGTGCGCATGTTATATATCCCGGATATAATGATGTTGATATTATGCACTGAACTATATAAACATTTGCAATGCGCTATCTCGCCTATATCTGTCATGACATGACAACGTTAGTAGGCCTATATAATGTAATGCTTCTCAAACCTGTAATCATGATAGGGTGTTGATACGCCTACAAGTTTTCAGATATATCACAGGAAATGAGATATTAGGTGTAAAAAAAAAAGCGGATGTATAACACAGAGCATTTAGCATGTATTTATTTGTAGTCTTATTCAAAGGATATGGCATCAAAACTGCTTCCTAAATGAAGGCTCCTGCCCCTCCTGCTGGCCTCTAATGAATATAATCGGAACTTAAACAGAAAACAAAACGACTGAAGATTTGAAGCGATAATGACATTGAAAGGAAACGCTAACATTAGTATTTCTCTCAACGTAGCGTCCTCACCACGGGCTCCACCCTCCTACACCCCCGCTCTCAGTCATCTCCCAACTCCCCCCCCCCCCCTTTTTTTTTCCGGCTTCTCTCTCTCTCTCTCTCTCTCTCTCTTAGTCGATCTCTCCCTCTCTCTATCTCACTCTCTCTCTCGCATCTCTCTCTCTCTCTCTCTTTCTCTTCTTCCTCGTGAGAGTTTGATATTCAACTAACTACGCACGAACAATTAGGCTCGTCGTGTGAGGATGATTGCGGTTAATCGATTACTAATTAGTCAAATTACATGGTGATGATGATGACGTTATTATTGTGAGCTTATGTGTACGTAGAGACACAAGTTACAAAAATTACTGATTTTGTTTTCATATCGCAGGTTTCATTATCAGAGGCCTCATCTAACTTCCCCCTTTTTGTCTTTCATTGTTCAATATTATATTCAAAAATGCGTTATTTTCTTCAATCTTTTATTATCACAGACAATAAATCAACTTTTGGAAAACTTTCTCGAAAAAAAAGTTCCCGGCGATGGCCCATCCTGCTATGGCCCGGCTGACTACCACATCATGTCGTAATTTCTTGTCGTGCTTACGTCATAATGGCCTGGGAAAGGTCAGCTCAAGGTCAGGTAAAGGGTCATGTTCAGCAGCGGCTATGATGTCATCGGATGTATATGCCAGCGGCAGTGAGGAGTTTATTGAAAAACTTTTCCCAGCGCACCAACAGACGGTCATTTTACCGGTAAGGCATATAACCAAATTCAAACATGAGAGGAAAATCTAAAGAAATATGTGACAGGGCATATTGGTCGGAGAGCGTTCCACCCCCTTTGACCGCCATCGGGCTACATCTGGGCCCGTCTTAGCAAGAATTGCGATTGATTCGAACTGATTCGAACTGAATTTAAAATTTAACTCAACTCCTATCTCTTAAGTACACAGTTGCAAATTTGCAATTAATTTTAAGTTGCGATCGATTCAAATCAATCGGGCGGCACTTGAGGGGCCGCCAAAAACGCACAAGAGAGAAAGAGAAAAGGGGATAAGAGAAAGTTTTATGCGCCCATATGATATCCAATGTAAAACTGGATAAGATTTAGTGTTTTGAAGATGTTAAAAATGCTGAAATTTCTAGAGCTCAGGCGCTTTGCTCACCAATTTGTTTTTCATCAAACTTTGGCTACCCTTCCGTTTTCATGTCTCCATTTCCTTCTTTCCCTAAAGTGCATAGGAAATCACTTTTACGTAGTCCTGAACTTTCTCTATTTAAATTGGGACATAATTATAACGTTTTTACTTTTGAGCTGATAGGTTTAGGTGTGGGGTGCAATTTTTTTTTTTTTTGGCCGGGTGCCACAATCCCTACACGCCACTGCTAGACACGGAGGCCCGAATTCATGAAATCATACCACCCCCCCCCCCCCACCCACCCACATACACAATTTGGAACCTGTCTACGCAACTGCGGGAGAAGGCTGTATAATCTTCTATTCACGTTGCACTCTCTTCCATTTTCATGTCTCCCTTTCCTCCTTACCCTTTTCAGAAGTAGACGCTAGTAGATGTAAAGACTGGTTACCAAAAAAAGAAATATGTTTCCATTTTAAAAGACAATTTTGCACAGTTCAAATGCAATACGGTTCGATTCAGAAAGAGTGCAATACCACATTTCATAGATTTACTAAATTCCCGGCAATGTTCATCATTTCTCCTTAATTATACAGAATTATTATTATTATCATTATTATTGTTTTATAGTCTCTATTTCAGTTTAATTTTCAGCCCAATATTTATATTCTAATTTGTATTCATGTTTTGTCTTTACTTATTTTGTTACGTATATTGCCATTCTTTCCTGTGAATAAGCTTAAATTGGAAATTCCTCAATTTATTATCTGTCGAAGATTTATAAATCAAAGGAAAACGGGATTTCCATATCAGAGAATTACTCAAGTCCAATGACATATCAGTTTACCATTTATTTTGGTGATCTGTGTCTGAAATAGAAATTATATAGCTTTTAAGAAGATGTAAGTAACAGTGCTTAGAAATCTTTTTTAGTTTCAATACCTATCAAAATTTTCATTGCATTGACTTGATAACAATTCTTACAATGTCTTTCCTTTGCTTAGGAATGACAGATAATATTGAAAAATATGTCAAGAAAAGATCCTGAATCGAACTTCTGGACCACTTTATTAAATGACATAAAGGAACCATCATCGCTTAGAATATATCTTACGTATATCATATTGGATTCGAACCACCTCTCAATAAAAAAAACCCCATAATGGTTGAGAAATAATTTCTTTAAACTGGATTATAGTATTTGTAATAACACCAAGCAGTGAGAACATCTTTCCAAAATGAATCAGCACTTTCAACAAAAGACAAATGATCACAAGAGAGATTCCTTATTTACCGTTTACTTGTTTTGTTATGTATGTTGTCATTCTTATTTCATATGTTATTTTGTATCTATGATCAATTTTTATGTATTTCTGCTATTTAAATATGGTAATTTCAGCCCTTGGGCTGCCAATCATGTATTGAATTTTATATGAAATAAACCATTACTTGAACTTGAACATGAACCAGGTGGTGATGGTTATAACAATAAGATCTACTGATATCATGAGACGATTCTTTTTCTTTTCCAAAGCTTGTTTGCTTGTTTTCTTGTTCACAATATTTTACATGTTTCAGGGACCTGAGAGGATACGTACAAGCCGAATAAACCCCAACATTTACAAGCCTGATCAGTTCTACAGCGATGTGTCAACTCTATGTGATGCATTTCAACGTGGAAAATTGCTTTCAAGTAAGTACAAGGTCATTTCAGTAGCCCTGATCGTCCCATTTGAAAGGTGTGAACATAACAATGACATATTACGTAATCCGAACAATATCTATAGAGGGTTCCCACAAGCGCCATGATAGCCTTTCATCAAGGCGGCATGCTAGGTCTTTTCTTTGCTGCTCCACTTTTAGCTTTGTCGATCCTCGAAACGCACGAGAGGTCGCCGTCTCGAAATCAGCGGACTGTTCCGCGCGTTTCGAGGATCGACAAATCAGCGCCAACAATTAGTAGTAGAGCAGCAAAAAATGCAAAGAAAAGACCTAGCATACCGCAATGATTAAAGGCTAGCGCCATGATGGAGTAATTATAATTGAAAAAAAATACATCATACCTTTTCAAAGTAAAAAGAAATTGTTAGAATGGTTTTAGAATTTTTAAATAATATTTGTGGCAAGAATAGTCAGTTTTGACTAATTGCCAAATAAAAACAAATAACAACTACAGAACAATTGCAAACCCGTGCACTAGACCATGACAACATCAGCTTTTCATAGTGTGATGCGCAGGTTTTTATTGTTATGTCCTCCAGCACGGCTACTTGTGGGAACCCTCTATAATAACGTAGGCAAGAGATTATGATATTGAATTTGGGTCCTCGAGTTGATTTATTGAAAGTCTTTGTGCTCGTGCTGTATTAGTATTAAATAGACCGCTTCGGTAATGTATTCATATTTTATACATACCTTTCAAACAAAGGTGATTCTTGACAACCTGAAAGCTTGCCGGACATAGCAATAAATATTGCATGCAAACTGGATTCCAAGCATTGAGGCTCATTTATAAAAAGCAAGTTAATTGGATAGCTTGTCACTAGGTGCTCAGATTGTCTGATGTACGTCGAGTGACATGTCTTGACAGTTTCAAGAAAGAGAATGATGAAAACTGATCGGACGATTCCGTGCAGAGTGCCCCGTACGACATATGACATTTATCTATAATATTCCATCAAAAACAAAAACAAAATCTCTCGATATGACTATGACTATAGGTGGTGATACCGGAAACTTTCATTCAGTGGTCTCTTTCTCTCTCTCTCTCTCTATCTCTCTCTCCCACACACACATACACACACACACACTCTCTCTCTCTCTCTCTCTCTCTCTCTACTCCCAACAGATGATGGTCCTTTCCTAGGCAGGAGACCAAGTGAGGAACATGCATACGAGTGGTTGACATTCTCTCAGGTAAACCGGATTCCATTATTATACCCATACGATTTTACAAGTGTCATCCCATGTCCCCCCCCCCCCCCCCCCTTTATTATGTTCCTCACTCCTCCTCCATCCCTATGTTCCCCCGTCGGGCGCCTTCACCATCATTCACATATCTATTCGTAACCGCTGATCCCTAAAGCAAAGCCCATGCATAGTGGGGTCCATGCATGTTTTAGTGATTGCCTCGCCTCCTACCCTCTCCCCAAAATTGTGTGATTTTAGTAGATTAATAGCAAGACATACCCACAATTTCAAACTGCTTTGAATATGTTTTTTTTTTCTATAATCAAGCATTGATCAACATGAGAAATAAAAACTGTTATTATGCTTCTGGGTTGTTGTTTTTTTTTTGGCGTCATGTCACAACATTGCAGAGTAGATTTTAAGTGAATGGCATCGTGGAATTTGTCGAAATATTTATATCCCGCTCGCTCCCTCCCCCTTCCTCCGTCCCCTTCTCCGCCCCCCCCCCCCCCCCCGCTCTCTCTCTCCCATTCTCTCTCTCTCTCTCTTTCTCATCATTCCTCTCTCTTTCACTCTCTCCCCTCTCTCTCTCACTCTCTCTTTCTCTCTTTCTCTCTCTCTCACTCTTCCTCCCCGCCCCCTCCTCTCTCTCTCTCTCTCTCTCTCTCTCATATATAATTAGTCTATCTATCTTTGTGTACCTGTATTTTCTCCGCTTAGGTTGAAGAGCAGGCCATCCTGTTCGGTTCTGGACTCGTTGCCCTTGGCAACCAGCCTGGTCAAGACACTTTCATTGGGATTTTCTCTCAAAACAGACGAGAGGTAACAACTCTTTTTATTTCATTCACTGTCATTTTTACCATGCAAGATGGATCTGTTTTGATGCATGTGATTTGGAAATATTTCCTATATATAAAGCACGATAGTGTCGATTCATTTTATAATACAGAGGCATTTCCAGCTTACTGTTGGAAGGCCCAAAGGGGACCGTCACAGTTACATAACGCCCCTCCCCATATTTCATGCATTTTCAGATATGCCACTGCATAATTACTTTGTAGTGATTGACGTATGGTTTTTAAATAAGAATTCGACACCAGAGTTTTAAAAAAATGAGACATTGGCCTAGCATGAGGCAGTGCGCAAAAGAGGTTAACTGCACACAGCAATTATAAAATTAGCATGAAACCAAGTGCATAGTGTAAAAACATGGTAAACATAATGGTAAACTTGACAAGCCCAGAGGTTTACTGTTTCCCTTTTGCAAGAGTGACATATTTTTTGAGGAAGAGGTAGCAATCAAATGAAATTCCCAATTGTTTTGATATGATTGGCTTAATAATGTTTCTTTTGATTTAATATTATGTTTTAGTTGTGTTCTGATTTTTTTAAAATGATAATCCTATAATTTCAGTATCTTACTTGAACAAAAAATCTCAGTTGATTTAATTTGATTTGATGTGTGTCCTATCTATTTATTTACAGTGGGCTATAACTGATATCGCGTGTATGCATTATTCAATGGTATCAGTGCCATTCTACAATACAGTCAACGTTCAAGCATGCGACAGGATAATCACACAGAGTAAGGTCTTATTCCCTCACAAATTAACATCGAAATTCAAACTCTCATATTATAGAATGTTTCGACTTGTTAAACTAAGGGAGTCGGTCCCGAAAGTGCCACCCCATATAAAGCCACGTAAATCCATACAAAATTGACCATCTAAATCATTAATAGAAAATGTTGTCAGCTTATGTGCACAACCACCAGCTCGGTCCCTGCCACCCCACCCTCCAAAAGACACCCTAAATGCAGTCAATTTCACCTGACTTAGCCCAAGCAATAAACTTTCTCTATATAAAGGAAGTACTTTTAGCAATACATAAACACATAAAATGTCATTTTCCACCGAAAATGGTTGTCAGAACTTCCTAGAAAAAACTGAAGTGCCCTTTGACCTCCCCCAAAGAATGCTTTTAATAGCAGTTACTATAAAAGTATTTGATTAAATTCTGCAAATTTACACAGTGTAAATCTTCAGTATTTTATTTTTCTTCTGGTGCCATCTGGTACAATGATGAGTTATTTTATGGTGATTGTATTGGTTTCTCAAGAAATATCGACCCTGCAAGTAAGACTTTATCACTCAGTTTATAGGATTGTGTAGCAATACCGATGGACCCTATGATAACAATCACCAAACAATATTATGCTTTGTATCTCTGGGTTACATGTCGGTATACTATATTCAAAATGTGAGCTTCAAATATCACTTCTATAAATAAAATATTGCTAGTAATAGTTCAGTCTGAAAACACCCATAAAAAGCGATTTGCAGCAATAGAATAGTCGACAATTCCATGTTTTTTAATTTACCCTTCATTTGTTTCATACTCCTTAATCGTTGACCAAAAGAATGTAAGGTATAGTTGTTTGAGGCTGCATGATTCTATACATTCTAGTTGTACACAAATTATTTGTTTAGGTGACTGATGCACTTTAATGTCGGCGAGGAATGGGGTCAATAGAAAATGTGTGTTATACCAAAATCAAACCGTATTTAAACCGTAATCAAATGGAAAATCAAACACAAACCTAAATATAAAGTTTTATCAAGTTTATGTTGACATTAATTATCTTAGCAAACATGGAAACTATCGTGTGTGACACACTTGAAAAAGCCGAACGTCTCCGTGTGGAACACTCGGCTCTTCGGAGTCTTAAAACTTTGATCGTCATGGACCTTCCCACTGAAGGAGTAGGGGAGCAGAAAGCTGCATTTGAAGCTGAGGGACTCAAGCTGATGTCATTTGATGACGTCATTAGTTGCGGGGCGGAGAATGTAGTCGACAGAGTGGTACATATCAAAATGTATTTCTGATTTATCATGCCCCGTAAATTGAATTTATGGCAAAAAAACAAACTGTCGTACTATAATATTTCAACGGTGCATGTAATCGTGTTGCAAATACACTATCAAATTAGAAATAATACTTGGTCACGAAATCATTACATTTTTTTTTGATGATGAAAATACTAGGTTTCTCCATTCTTATTTTAAATTTGTGCTATAGATCACTATTTCTGAATGACTTACTGGCTAATGATTTTTACACATCAATTTCCACCTTTTAAAAATATTGATTGCTTATGATTATATGATTTATTGCGATGCCCCCTATTGAACATCTATTGTAGATATTCTTAGTAGTAAAGCTGTTACCCACCGTTAAGTTGTTTTTTGCAAAACTGTTAATGTTCTATATATATGTCTTTGATTAGTTTGTTTGATTATAATGTGATTTGTTGTTTTTGTTATGTAAATCACGAAAAGCAATAAAAGTTGGAATTTTCTTGTTTGTTTTGTTATTACAATGCAATATCTCTTTCATTTACGTTTTTGATGAATAAAAATGAATGATTTGATCTGTTTTTACCTTTTCAGTTGCCCACACCCGAAACCATCAACTCTCTAGTGTATACAAGCGGTACGACAGGTAAGTTACTCGAATAAAATAAAGGTAATGCACAGCTGTAAATCCTATTCAATAATAATGACTTCTTATTATCTTGTTTTTTGGCTATGTATACAACTTTCTCACATTTCCTTATACAGAACAGTACTACACAGTAAAAACGCTGTTTTAAAGGTTGTTTAAAACTTATACAACCTGTTTAATACTTCAACAAATTGTTTACAATGTGAACTGTACAACGTGTTGCTCAGTTCATGTTGTAAACAATTACTGTTCGTATATTTAAACAGCGTTTTCTCTGTGTATATTATTAGCTCGCCCTATTCCAGGACCCTATTCATTGTGTAGCTTTATAATAATAGACTACCTTTTGCTAATTCACGTGTTATTGAGTTATATCTATGCTACTATTGCAACACACCCACCAAAATTCATGACACTTATAGAACAGCTAGTTTGCTAAAACTTATGATTGAACTATAATTGTTTTAATTTTTCGATTTACAGGACTTCCAAAAGGTGTTCCCCACACCCATAAAAGCTTCATAGCCACCCACGCATATGCGTGGCAGACTATTTCAGTGAGTATTAATATTAATACAATGATGGACATGTGTGTGGGGGGGGGAGCTACCACCCCCTTCCTCCGTTTGAGAAATAGAGTCGTGTCCTTTAACCCCCAGCTGATCCAGTGGGGGAGAGCTGGCAGATCTTTTGGAAGTCGTGCAGTCGGGGGATCCACTGAAAAAAAAATCCCGGATCCTTACTTCTTTTTAATGTACTTTCATCCCCCCCCCCCCCCCCCCCCCCCCCCCTCTGATTAGCTCATTTGACCACTACTAAACATTTCAATCTAACTTCAACTACATGAGTATCAATAAATATTTCTTCGGAATTTGGAGAAGATATGTACGGGCAAAAGAATGAGCCTGTGGCATACCCGATACATCACCTCTAAAAAATTATGATATTTCAACAACAACAACAAAAACCAATAAAAAACTCCTCTTGATATTTCAGATGCCATTTTCCAATATTTTGTGCCCACCACATTCCAGATTCTCCTGACCCATGTTTTACACTACAAGCAACATTGTCGTTTTTCTATCTACAACTGCAACAATTCCGTTGTAATTACTATACCATTCCAAGACTAATACTCTATAATGTAGAAATAGTATCTTTATAAATTTTATAGTATGACATAACGCATTTTCGCGTGTGTTGGAAATGTTGGTACCGCGTCGTTTTGGACCGATATTGAAACAGGAATTTGATCATGTCTAATTAATAATAAAAATAGGCCCGTCTTCTGAACTCTGGTTAACTTAAAAATAAAGTTGAGTTCTGGACATGAGATTGAATTGTGAAAGAAACGGTCTCAAAGCAACTGGAATAGGTTAATTATGTAGCACAAAATAATTGGTGTATATACGGTTTTGCAATGATAAGAAATCTACTCAATCCTAGTGAGAGTCACAAGCACTGCCCACAGAAATGTGTACTTGGGACTACACACAAATGTTCGGCCCGAACTTTTTAGCTTTTTCTTGTCATATTTTGAATATGAGGGCATTTGAAGAGCAATCCTTTTCAGGGTACATTTCTACTATGATAATCTTCCAAACTACCATAACGAGAATGAAAAGCCTCACAAATTTTTTTTAAACTTTCCCAGAACTCAACATTCCCTTTAAACCGTGGTCTAAGTGTGGTTAGACCCAGTCTAAACCTGCCATTTGAACCAGAGTTTTAGAAAAATAACATTCTGAACTCCAGTTTAACTTAGATTCCAGTCAGTCAGTTTTAATTAAATTCTGGTTTAGCCTAGACTGGAGTTTAAGTAGTCTAGATTCTATCCGTTTTTTATATTTGGTTTATTCCCCTACGCTACTCTTCCTCTACACTTATATCCCACACAGAGCGCGACTTTACTAATCGTGCGATCCCCAAAATTTCACCCGTCGAGGGTGGAGATCGGGTGGGATAAAGGACTGGGTATTGTGATAGCGTTGAGGGTGTAATAGGATCGCGATCGCGGAGACAGTCCAGGCAGTGGACTAGAGTTTAAGTTAAACCGGAGTTCAGAATACGGGCCATAGTGTTTGCCTTATGCTTATTTTTTCTTGTAATTGTTTATAGACTGAAGTATCAACAGACCAGAATGACAGGGTTATATCTTATTTGCCTCTCCCCCATGTTTATGAGAGATCCAACTTGGTAAGAATGGTTTGAATGATTTCTACATTTTCATGCTTCAAATTCACTGAGAATTGCTGCTACTGATTTGGCATCATAATTCATACAGTAACACTTTTGTCATCTAAGGAGAAAAAGGTTTATATAATGCGAAATGGAATAATCCTATAGATATAATCCTTTCACATATGCTTTTACACAAAACATGTATGATATAAATTTATTCCCTGAACAAATAGAAAGAAATTGAAAATTTATGAATCTTTGTGTTCGGAGCAAATGGGAGAGGAGCTCGCAAGATACGCCATAGAGTTGCCAATTTGTGTTTGATTGATTACAACTTCAAAAATTCATTACTTTCAGTCTGCTTAATTTCTTATCAGATTTTGCTTAAACTTTCATTGATCTGTTTATTTATTTTTCTGCTTCTTTTAAAAACAAGTTAATATCAGGGTGTACTTTCCCTTTAATTCTTCACTTAGCCATTCTTATGTTCATTCATTTTCTTCTCCGTTGAAGCATATCTGTATGATGAGTGGCACACAGTTTGGGTTTTTCCGGGGGGACCCCCTCAAACTCATTGACGACATACAAGCTCTGAAACCTACCGCATTGGCTGCCGTGCCGAGGGTTCTCAATCGAGTCTACGACAGGGTAAGATTGGCCGAATATATTGGCCCCAATTCTACTAATGGGGTGTTGCAAGAAAGTTGCAATCAATTGCAAATTGTAAAGCAAATTAGAACAACCATTCTGAATGGTTAACGGTCTGCCCATTCAAGAAGATGTGCTTGCAACAATGATTCTGATTGGTCAGTACCGATCAGTAGCAAGTTGCAATCAATCGCAACTTTCTTGCAACACCCCATAAGGGTGCGTTTATAACTAAATTGCGAAGCCAGAATAAGCGTTTTGATACGTGTTTATTTAAAACATGGTTTTGTCCTGAGTTTCTTCTTTTTTTTCACTAAAACACAGTTACAAAACTCACAAAAAGGAAGTGCCCTGATTTGCGTGGAGAAAAGAGCTATAAACAGGGTAGTGTGAAACAGGGTTTCAAAGCTGTGTTTTATAACCGTGTTTCATAACTGTGATTCAAAACGCTGATTGTTGGTTCGCAATTGAGTTAAACGCACCCTAATTTAGTCAAAGGGAACACTAAACTTGGATCTTTGTCTTACTTCTTTTGTTAAACTCGACTTCAGATCGAGCTCAAAACCAATCAAGCACTGGGTTTAAAGTTTAGTAGAAATACGGACAATAAATTACTGTAACCAGTCAGACAGACAACCGTTATTGGAGGACAATGGATGTCCTGTATGTGATTACGGGGCATGATCCGCCGCTACATAGATACTATACGTAGAGAAACTTAATGCAGAAATTTGAATTTCTTTTATAAAATTTATTTCGAATTTAATCATGAAAATTCGTAACCAACATCTGCGATATCTTAATCTGCAGTTTTCATAATCATTATGGTGTTTTTTTGTAAGAAATGCAAGTCAAACAGGACAATTAAGGCACCGCTATCGCGGTTTCTATGCAACGTCGTATAGCAAGCAGCGTGTTGTGCTGAAGATTTCTCGTTATAGGATGACACTCATTATCCTCCAAAAACGGGTGTCTAAAGGAACTCCACTTCGAAAGAACGGTCAAAGAGTCTTCTTGAAAGTCGATCCATGCACAGCACTCTTCGTATACAGGAGATAACACTCTCCAGTAATTTCCTCCTGTATATAGATTCGTGTTTACACCGAGGTGAGCAACGCTTTTTAACTCCCAGTCAAAGGAATACTTTGAATAAATGATAATAGGCCCATGATAATTCTGTTTAATTATTCTTTCTTTAAAATATTTCCAGGTCATGTCGAATGTGAATGCAAGCAGTCTGGCGAAAAGGACACTTTTTAATCTCGCATACAAGCAAAAGTCGAAGAGCGTAGAAAGGTGAGTTAACGTTTCCTAGCCTGACCTGCTTTGCATAAAAAGTTGCGTTTATTCGCAACTCAAAAAATTACACGCAACGTGATTCTCAACCAATGAGGATCGAGTATTTTGGACTTGCGTTTAATTTTTCGAGTTGCGTTTAATCGCAACAGTTTATGCAAGAGAGGGCCCTGGAAACTATAATAACACATTATATGCAAATCCGGAGGGGTGGAAATGGCATCCCCTTCCTCCGCCGCTGCTGAGAGAAATGGTGGAAAGAGAAAGGGTAAATTATTATTTTTAAAAACCCGGACAATCATTCGGGATTCCCGAAACCTTGTTCCCCTCCCCCACCCCCTTCTGACATTACTAAATCCGCCCCTAAAGCTGGCGCTTTCGGTGTTATCGTAATTGTTCACTGTGACGTCACGATCAATACTTTTGTTGTATGGACGTGAGATGTCAAGTGATAACTGAGACATTATTTAGATCCCATGTATATATGATTCACTAACGTCATTTTGCTCCTTTGTACCTGTGAGAATGGAGAAAACTTCTACAGCCCAAGACAGGGGCGGATCCAAAAGTGTGTAAAAGGGGGGGGGGGGGCAAATCTCCGGGGGAAAAAATCTGACAAGCAACAAAAAGATCATCAGACTTTTCTGGTCCAGTTTTCCTCCCAAATTCTCTGACAAGCAAAAAAATAAAAGGTTATCAGTTTTAAGGGGGGCACAACGTACACTTTTCTTTCAATAGGGGACACGGGCCGGAAGTGTCCCCCCCCCCCTTTAAATCCGCCACTGGCCCAAGAGACAGACAATGTCAATCTCGCGGGCCTCCTGACTACCTTTTTTGCAGGGTTCGTTAGACCGACAGCTCCATAGAGACCACTTTATGGGGGTTCATTAAGCCCATCGCACACCATAAGATCGGTCTACGTTCCTTTTTTGAACAAATATGTTATAGCATTAAATATAAACAGTTAAACACATAGGATATGCTTTATTGCGGTCCTGACATAGATTGCAAAATTGAAATTACGGCCTATTACGAGCCTTCTAGTCGGAGGAAAGGTCAAATCGGCTCCGAATCGTAGTGACGTCAGAGCAGTCCTGCGATTGTATACGATTTGGCCCTTATTCTGCACTACATACCTATTTTGAGTATTCATATTATTGTCAGAACCTGAATAAGGTAGCTTTCACTTATTAAACTGCCTGTATTTAATGATATTGCCATTTATTTCCTAAATCGGATAGTAGACCGATCGCATAGTGTGCGGTGCGGTCGACTCGTAGCGACGGCCCAGGAATCTGATAGCCCCCATACTACCGATGTTTTTCTATACATTCTCTTAGATATTTCGATGTCTTTTTGGTCTCGTGGGCCATCGGTCTTGTTGTGGACCTATTGGAACTTTCTTCTTTTCTATATTTTCTGATATATTTCTTTGTTTTGACAGTCTCTTTGGATGTCGGTCTTGTAAACCTCTTGGAAATGTCGGTCTTGTGGGCTGTCAATCTCCTGGGATAACCCAAGAGAAAACCGTTGCCAATTGTTATTCCCCTAATTGCATAGATTAAGAATTTGGAACGGTTCATAATGAAGAATTGAATACTTTCTTAGAAGTTGAGATGGTGCACATTGTTTATTGTCGTTTCTGTGTAATTGATTTCGTGTTTAGAGGTGAAAAGAGGACCGACACAATTTGGGACAAGATAGTTTTCAACAAAATTCAGGTAACAAGACGAGCGTATTGTATTCTTGTCTTTGTTACTTTCATCATCATATTATCATTTTCTTCGTTAACTGCATCATTATCATCGTTTCCATTATGCTTAATTCATTTCATTCTTATTAATATCATGCATATACTTTCACTGATATTGTAATCAATGTTATTGCATTACCAATGTTAATATCATCATAATGTTATTATTATCATTATTATTTTAATTATTGTTATTTGGATTATGCACACAGTCAATTGCTTTTGGTTTTAGTTGCTCTTCAATAATTTGATGTGAAATTCAGTTGATTTGACCTAGGAACGTCGTCATTACATTTCGCTTCCTTTTTTCTCTTTCTCTTAAAGAGAAGATAGAGTTCTGGGAAAGGTGGCAAATAATTTATGAGCTTTCTTTTTTTTATGTCGGTTTGAAAGAACATCATAATAGAAATGTCCCCTGGAAAGGATTGCTCCTTAAATGCCCTCACATTCGAAATATAACAAGAAATAGCTGAGTGTTCGGGCCGAACATTCACGCCACATGTGTGTGTTCCATAGATACCCATTTATGTGTGTAGTGCATGTGCTTTTCAGCGAGACTGGGTCAATTCTTATCATTTTGATGATTCCAAAACTTCACAGTATACACCACTTCGTATGTAGACATGATTAACCTCTCCTAGTTGATTGAGACAGTTTCTTTCACAATTTAATTACATGACCAGACATGCCAGAGCTCAACTTTATTTTTAAAACTTGTTTTGGTGCTGCTAAAGGAACTGTTATTATAAGAGAAGTTTGATATCTTATAAGTTATTTACTCTCAGGGAATATATTGACTCAATATTATTTCTATGGAAAATAGCATTCATCTACCATAGACTGACACACTATATGTAATAGTAGTGATGTTGTGTATGTTTATATTATAATTATAGAGCCAGCTAGGAGGGGGCTTAAAGTTCATTTGTTCGGCCGCTGCACCGCTTGCTCCTGAGACTGCGCAGTTCCTTCGAGTGACCACTGGTTGTAACGTAAGTCCACCTTTGTTGTTGGTAGTAACGTTAGGTATAGTGACTGCCTTAACGTATGTTCATTGTGAATGTTGGTTGTAACTTAAGTCTAACGTAAAAAAATGTTTGTAAACATGAAAGTTGGAAGTAACGTATTGCTGTACTGCCGGTCGTAACGTATGTCTATTTTGACTGTCGGTTCTGACGTCAGTCTACTGTATCTCGCAGCAGTGACACAATAACTTAAGTTTGACGGTAAGTCTAAGATATAAATAGGTTGAAACGTACTATGCTTCTTCCCGAAATAGTTTTAAAATACACTCTGGGAGACCTACGTCCAAAGTGATTTTTTGTTATCCCATTATGATCTACTGAAAAACAACATTTACAGCTAATAGTATGGCATTTTACTATTATGAGTGTTTTTTCCCTGTCTGCAAATTTGTTTCATTTTATTTCCCGGCAGTTTTTCGAGGCGTACGGTCAGACGGAAGCCCCTCTCATATGTCACACCCTACCACATGATCACACCAGTGGTCACGTGGGTATCCCTGGAGGAGACGCGCAAATCAAGCTTATTGATGTACCCGAGTTGGACTACTACTCCAAGAAGGATCAGGGAGAGGTAGTAATGTTGATTAGGGTTATGTAGATCTTCTATTCTATTGGTCATACGCCTTTGGTCCTATGTCCCATATTCCCGTTGGTCGCATGGCACATTGGTCCTATGACCCATTGTAATTACCTCCCATTGGTCTCACACCCCATCGGTCTTATGCAGAATAGATCCTACATGCATATGTACCATTGCACCTATGCCCAATAGATCCTATGTCTTATTTTGTCTTATGACCCAATTGTTCATAAAATTATGTCCCATTGGTCCTATGACCATGATGACCCTTTGAACTTATGAGCCATTTGTCTTACGTCCCGTTAATCCCATTTATCCTATGCCCAATAGACCCTATACGTCCCATTGGTCTTACACCTTTTGTCCTATGACCCATTTGTATTATAAGCTGTTGGTCGTTAGTCTCACATCCAATTTGGCCCTATAAGCCCAATAGATCCTGCGTCACATTAGTCTTATTTCACATTGGTCAGGTGCATCCGACAGCCTCCCGGTCAGTTATCACTTTGGTATAACGTTACACTGTTCCTACGTCCGATGGATAAGAATCACATTGGTCTTTCATCCAGTTAGTCCTTTCTCCAACTGGGTGTATGATCTGAACATGAAAAATGGGCAAGTCCCAGTTACCAAAACGTCTTCGACCATAGGCCTATCTAAATTGGATTTTCTTATATATAATCTGATCATTGCATCAAGTTAAAAGCCCTTCTAGAGCTTGGATCTACCCAAATATGGAGAGAAAATAGCACATTATTTTGATGTCAATTTATGTTCAGAACTCCAGAATACTCGGTAACATAGGGGAGAGCAAATACCTTAGACTTGCCCAAATTTAGATTTAATTTATGCTAAACATAGAAACGTCATTAAATCCGTCCCATTGGCAGTACTCTTTCGTTAACGTAGGTCAGCATGATCAGGAGCTTATCGATATTTCCGTTTTCTCTCAGATATGTGTAAAGGGGAGCCATGTTTTCAGCGGTTACTTCAAAGATCCTGAGAGGACTAGCGAGGTGCTCGACGATGATGGGTGGGTCCATACAGGCGACATAGGCCGATGGAATAAGGTAACGAAGTTCCGAAAGCAATACCTGGTGAATATATATATCATCAATCCCCCCTCTTTGGTCAGCTCCTGTACAAATATATAGAGGCTTAATTTAATTTCATTGCCTTCACCCCCCCCCCCCCCCCCCCACCACCACACACACACAGAGTTTTACATGGCTTTACTTCCGAGGACAACTATTGTTCCTCTATTGTTACTCGTCCTCGGACAGTCGACGGAATAAGGCATAAATTCATTGTTCGACGTTCGAGGACTATTGTCCGGCTTCCGAGGACCATTGTTGTCATGATTTTTTTTTTGTTCTCTGTCCGAAAATGTCCTCGGACATAATGCTAAACACGCACACCCCCACGCGCGCGTGCGCGCTCACAGTCTCTTTGATGATATGATTAATTTAGTGTAATGTAAATTTTCTTTATATTGACTTTAGTGATTCATCCTTTTCTCCTCACTCTTCATTAGAACGGGACCCTGTCCATCATTGATCGAAAGAAAGACATCTTCAAGATGTCACAGGGTGTTTACATCGCACCGGAGAAGATCGAGAACGTCTACCTCAGGGAAGCTCTGGTCGCCCAGGCTTTCGTAACAGGCGATAGCTGCAAGGTACGACTTCATGATTTTTGATAAGGATTTGTTTAAATCAGGGCCCCCGTTTCATAAAACTTGTTATCAATAACATTTCTATGACAGATTTGCTCTCAGCCAATCAGACTCAAGGATTTCCGTAGCTTATAACAATTATTGTAACTTGTTATTGATAACAGGTTTTATGAACGGGCCCCAAATTGTAGTTAATTACTTAGGTATATCCGGACGTTGTGTGTCCGGACAGGTTGGTTATCCGGACAGGTCATTTTTAAACAGTAAATTGAACAACTTTTCATGTAAATTATCACAAATCTTTCACAGGAAAATCATGTGAATTGCACATATTCACTGATTTTAGTGTTACCTGATGCATAATTATTTTTCGTAAAATCTAATGGCAAAATTGACAGGCTAATTTTTGTTAAATTTCCGGACACACAACCCCTATCCGACTTACTTTCTTTGTTTTCTCTGTAGTAAGGGAGCACGTTGTAGTTTAAAGGGAGCGACAAGTCGCAATCTATGGGCGGTTTTACAGTTGGCTGCTCCTTTCTCTGGATCAAATTTCAAAGCGACTTCAATTTATCGCGCGCAGCTAATAAAAGTTCGCACATTGACCCAAATTTGAGTAAACAAGATCGCCCGTTCTTTATTCCAGTATTTGAATCTCATTGGTCGGTTACGTATATAGGGATTCGAGTTAACGATCACGCGAGGAATTCGGCAATAACATTCCTTCGGTAGCGCACGATTGGACCTGATTGTATCCGAATTTCCCCGAGTCAGGCCAACTGGTCAGGCCCATGGATTACGACTTGCCACTCCCTTTATTAATTACAAACCTGCCTAAGTTGGGCATACTGTTTACAAAATGGTTTATGCGCTCTCTTTAATTTCACTTCGTTTGAAACTAAAATCACGACATGTTTAAAGATCACAGAGATTTAAAAAAAAAAGTAGACATCGATTAAGAAATTTTCAGTTCGAAAAAATGAAGGACTGGTGAAGAAAGTCCAAACTTTCACTTAACTCTTTTATCTAGTGATTGCTACCGTTATTATCAATTTGATTGTTTTTCATATGTAGGGGAACATATCATCTTGTAATTCGTTTTGTCACAAGCAGGATTGTCTCGTAGGAATCATGGTCCCTGATCAGGAAGAACTTGAAAAGTTTGCCAAGAAACAGAATATACCCGGGTCTTATGAGGAGTTGTGCCAGAACGAGGTGAGATCTACACTCCACTGTTCATGCCTATCATGCCTATCCCTCCCTATCCCTCCGTCCCTCTCAAGAATCGAAGTTCACACAAAAATGATAATGGACCGTTGCCCGGACAACATACCCGACAACCATTTCTTGACAATACCCCAAAACAACTATTCCTTCATGACGACCCCCCCCCCCCCCGATGATTACCCCTTGATAGTGATAGTTACCCCCATTTGACAATATTACACTCGGACAACTAGCCTCTAAAGCAATTTTCCGAATGTTTTCGAAGAATGGGGAAAATACTCAAGAGTGTATTGTTGTTCGAGAGTCCATCCACGCCGGCATTGTGGGGAACGTTGTCCTGGCCTAGAATGAATACCATTGCTATTGGTCTAATCATGCTAATAGCGACCCTTAATTACTTGAATTCATTTTAGAAAAACTTTCTGAACAAAATAGTGATGAAGCTCACGGATTGTCGTCAATTAACATTTCAGATGAAAAAAAAACAATAATCCTAAATCCTAAGAAATAAGGTGAAACTTAGGGGATCGGAAACAATGTAGCAGCAACAGAAAAGTAAACAAAGTTCTCGAAATAGAATAACAAACGATAATCGTATTCCATAAATTATTCCGTTTTTTTTTAAATCTACTATTTCCGTGCAAATTTCATCAACTTTCGTTTTCAAATGATAATTACGTTTTACGCAAGAGCGTGAACGTGAATATTGCAATATCCAATTTCTAATTTTATTCTTAAACCTGAAAATCTTTTGAATACAGAAAGTGAAAGCAGCCATTTTCTCGAGAATGATGAAACACGGCAAGGCTGAAGGACTGGTTGGTTTTGAACAGGTAAATCCCTAATTTGCAGGCACAAACCCTGGGGAGCGTTTCATCAAGTGTCTGGCCAGTGATTTTTACCGACAACTGTTATAAGCTACTGAAATCCTTGTATCTGATTGGCTGAGAGCAAATTTGTCGGTAAAAATCACTGACAAAACACTTGATGAAACGCTTCCCTGGTCAGTCGAAAAAAGAGTATCTGCACAAGACTACCATGAGCCCTGTACCATAGCTGCTTCTATATTGACAGTGACACGACCAGTAGGTAGCTGGGTTAGGCTTCTCTCAAGACACAATGAATTCTGATAAAGTGTCAAATTGGGGTCTGTGATTGCAGGCTAGTAAATCACATGGTCGTGTTGACACCCTGGGATAGATTGCAAATGGGCAAATCAGAAAAAAAAGGTTTTGCAAATAACAAGTGAAATTTAGCTCCTGATTAATTATTTCTTGAAAGAGTTTTGAATCAAATCAACTTGACGTTAAATCTTTTGCTTAAGCGCTCTTCGACCTTCAACAAGTCCATCACTCGACCCCTTATCCTCCCCCATAATTCTATCACATATTGCATGAATAACATACTTATTAATGCCAAGTCTGATATTTTACAAGCAAAATGTTATTTTAGATACTCTCTCTCTCACACACACACACACACACACTCTCTCTCTCTCTCTCTCTCTCAATATCTGATTCTCTTTCCCTCCCCTTTTCTCCCCGTCTCCCTCCCCTCTCTCTGTATCCCACCCTTCCTCTCCCTTTCAGGTAAGGGGCATCCATATCCACTCTGAGCCATTCAGTGAAGAAGACGGTCTACTCACACCAACCCTCAAGAGCAAACGCAATATCATGCTCAAAGTCTTTGCAGAGGAAATTGACGAGATGTATTTCGAGATTGATAAGAAAGAAGTTTAAGAAGCGGTAAATGTACATCCACTCATCCTGGGATGCAGAATAAGAAAAGGAAGATAAGAAGGAATGGAGATGGAAAGGGGGAAGATAAGACGGAGCTAAGGAAGAAGGAGAAGGAGGAGAAGAAGAAGAAGAAGAGGAAGAGGAGGTAGAGGAGGAGGAGGAAAAAAAAAAGAAGAAGAAGATGATGGTGATGAGAAAGATGATGATGAAGAGGAAGATGATGAAGAGGAAGATGATGAGGATGAGGAAGCTGATGATGATGAGGAGGAGGATGAGGAGGAAGAAGAAGATGAGGAAGATGAAGAGGAGGAGGAAGAGGAATAAAAAGAAGAAGATGACGATGATGATGATGGTGAGAAAGATGATGGTGATGAGGAAGGTGATGAGGAGGAGGAAGAAGAACAAGATGATGATGAAGAAGATGAGTATGAGAGATTGTCCAACAAAATACACAAATGCATAAGTCATGTATGTAATTATATATTTGTATAAATTATTCAGTATATTACCATATTTTTGGTACTCAACATCATTAAAACATATAGCCTAAGACTATTTGATTATTGCAAAGAATATGACAATTTTATGAAAATTGTTCATGCTGCAGTCATTTTCATTTATGACGTTTCTATGTCTTGAACAGGAAACTGATACGTTTGACGTTTAGTAATACTCTTGTGTAATCATGTAATGTGCAGTTTAAACTTAATTGTAAATATAATCTTTTCTTTATCTGAAACTGAAATATGGCAATTTTCTCAAAAAACTCTAAGTTGTTATAATGGTATATAATCAGGGATATGCTTTGTTGTTTTGCCGTCTTTCTTGTTTGTTATTCTAAATCTATAAGTTTACTGTATGTCGTGAAAGTGTAAATACGGTGCCTGTAAGCTTGTCTAGAAAAGGTGGTTCTAGAAATCTTCAGATTGGCCATTTTGTGAAAAGTACGCCAAAGGGCAGTCATTACAGGTTTTTGTAAAGTGACGTCCCAATATACCGTGCGACATTCATACCTCCGTCACACTGCCAAATCGACTCCAAACTGAACGATTTTCGGTCACTCGGGGTAATATAAATTTTTGTTTGGTCTGTGGTCGGTCTGGCGTCGATCACGTCGGTGTGGCATGGGTATCATGGAATCGTCCAAATGTGGCTGAATTGCGCATGAATCCATTTCAAATGCAGAAGGGTTTACTTTTTTCGCTTTTCACTTATTTGACTTTTGACATAGCACTATATATTAGGCCAGTATATATGTGATGAAATTCCAGTTTCATATGTTAAAGGAAATGTACAGCGCGCGTGCGTTTGTTTATGATACAGTTAGTCTTCTTGTTTTAAGAAAACAAAACTTCAGATTTATCGTTATATGTAATTATTGATTACAATTTGTAGCGAAATATGTTTTAGACATTACTTGATGAAACGTGATGTATTCAAATTATGATACTGTTATTACGCAATATGGATTCCGATTTTTTTATATATTCTATTTCGAACGTGTAATGAAATATTTACCATCAATGCAAATTCGATTTCTACATAAAAATTGAAGAAAGATGTACATTTTGAAGTAAAAAGAAATAATGTGATCATACTTTAATAAAGTCTCTAAAATTCATTTTTGCAGAGGTAGCAAAATGCGACAAACCTTTAATATTTGGTGTTTTTGTTGCCTATTTTACTCTTTTGTTGCCATGACAATACTTTCTTTCTACCCTTTTAAATTTCTCGTCAGCCTGAGACCTTCTTCTTATCTTCTAACAACTATTTTGAAAGGAAAAGTTTCATGCATCTCCATTTCTTGATAGCGTATAGTGCCATTTTCCTCTTATCCTCCTGTTTCTTTTCCTCCTTCTTACTTATAATAAATATGAGTTCTGGGGAGCGTTTCATCAAGTGTTTTGTCACTGATTTCTACCGTCAACTGTTATAAGCTACTGAAATCATTGCATGTGATTGGCTGAGAGCAAATTTGTCGGTAAAAATCACTGACAAAACACTTGATAAAACGCTCCCCTGGACGCAGGTAGTGATGCCTCCTCTATGTATGTCCAGATCATGGTTGTCTGATAGGACTCCGGTGGTATCGACACGGCTGGGGGAGCTGCTCTGTGTTTGAATTTAAATTCAGAATTGTGCCAGAACCTATCTAGGTTATTAGTTTAGCAGGCTGTTTCTCCTTCTTCTCTTTTCCCCCCCCCCCCCTTCCCCCCCCCCCTTTTTATAATTATTTTACTGCATTACAATAATTAATAATATTACATATAGTGGCAACCTCTAACAGAGACCAGGTTTTTCGAAACTAATATGACGACTCCAAAATCGATTGAGTAAACAAAGATAATGGGTTTTCTAATGGGTAGTCACGAACAAGAGCATAAGTACGCAAGCACGTTCTCTCAGGGGAGGGGTGACGTCTCTTGACCGGATATCAGCGTTCAATTTTCTAAACTTTTACGAGGGATCGAAAAAACAATGTAATACAGTATCATGGTGACATCCACTCTCGGTGTATTTAGTATAACACACCATTTTGAATAAATTTATCACTGAAGTAACACTAGACAGTATACAAGAGACCGCCTTGATGTCCAAATATGAGGTGACGGCTGTCCAAATATTTGTACTTCTACAATTCGGTGGTGAGGGCGGCAGCCCCTAGCTCCCCACTTCGTACAGTTATGCCAGAAAATAATTGCTCTTTGCAAGATTCTGTTTTATTTCAAGTAGGACACTTACTTCGTCTATAAAGTGAAACCAAATCTTGTAAAAATTTTCATTATTTTTTTTTTCGACTAATCTTGAAAAAGCACGACTGTAGGTTTACATTTCACCTCGAAACCAAAAGAGTCTTTGTTTACGATCGATTTATACACCTACAACATATTTAACTTCTCCTAATAAATTTTACAAGAGTTGTCGTCGTGCTGGGGATTTTGGCAGTAGCCATGCAAGTTTAGGCCAAGTAAAATTATTCTTAGTTTCTCGTTCGAAGTTTTCGAAAATGAGGAAGGTGTTCCATGTTATTTGATATTTTCCGTACATACAAATGCAATTGGGGTCAATAATAATGTAACACAAATTTTCTTTAATATGTTATTTGTGCATGCATTACAGAGGCTTGATGAATCGTGATGTCTTCACATTAGGGTACTGTTATTAAGCAATATGAATTTCGAGTTATATATAAGTCTATTTCAAACATGTAATGAAAAATTTAATATTTGCCATCAATGCAAATTCCATTTCTGCATAAAAGTTAATATATAAGTAAGATGTACATTTTGATGTAAAAAGAAATAATGCGATGATACTTTAAAAAGATAAAAATAATGTCTCTGAAAATCGCTTTTGCAGGGGTAACAAAAATTGATAAAACCCTTAATTTTTGCTGTTTTCTGTTGCTTATTTTCCCACTTTGTTGCAATAAAATAATTCTTATCTTCTAACAGCCATTTTGAAAAGTTACATGCATCTCCATTTTCTTGATAACGTAGCGCCATTTTCATTTAATTCTATATCCTCCTGTTTCTTTTCTTTTCCTCCTTCTTTTTCTTCTCATTCTTCTTTTTCTTCTTCTCCTTCCTCGTCTTGTCCTCTTCCTCCTCCTCCAAACACTCTTTTCCCTAAATGATAAACAAGTCCAATATATCATGTACGCCTACAGGAGCGTCACTATTTAAAAGAAAAATAATTAAGGTCAGACCAAATTTGGCTAAACATGTAAATAAGTCAACAACTTCTACGACTCGTTGACAGGGCTGGAAAAATTCAAAAATTGCCAACAAAACATATCTGACTTGGGAGTTTCACCCCACATCCTCCCTTTGTTTGGTTACTGGAACGAGGCGTCATTAATCTTGATGACGTTTTATGACCGCGTCAGTGACTGGCACGGTTATAAAAAGAGTACAAATATTACTTTTAATAACTGGCGTATGGGCTACCTTCACAGGTTCGATAAGCGCAGTAACTGACACAAATCCTCTTGATTGTAAATTGTTAATTTCCCATAATGTATACATATTTTTTTTTTTTTTGGTCTTTAAGAAGTAAATTGTTAATGTCTGACAATGTGTGTATATATTATTATATTTTTGTATCATGCTATATTGAACGCAGAAATAAAATCAAACAAACAATCGAAAAGACGTCTCGTGTGAGCCGCGTCTTTATAAGAGCGATCGAGTTACCAGAAATTTGCATTAAAGTGGCATGCGGAAGTGCCAACGCCCTCACGCCAGCCACACGACGGCAGGCCCGTGGGAACGATTTTTTTTAAACTTGGGGTGCTGTGAGCAGATTTTACATGATAGCGAGCAAAGCAATGAGAATTATTTATCGATCTTGAATCCTTCGAAAAAAAAATATATCTTATACTCTAATCCTTTGGAGCAAAATTAGAGAGTTTTCGATTTGCACGTTCACTAGTGGACTGCGACGTATGTGGTCATTTCTTGAGGCAGGGCGAGGCACGCAGATGTTATTTATTACCTTTTCGATTTCACACGACGACATACACTCAGCTATAGTGACGTCATCTTCATGCATACTGTATGCTGTAACAGATTGGCGATAAATAAAATGTGTTCATTTTATGGATTATTCTGCAACACTTTCGATTGGCGCCTTACGAAAAGTTTTTACAGCGGCGGGCCCTCGGCGGCGCCGAATCATTCGGCGCCGCCGAGGGCCCGCCGCTGTAAAAACTTTTCGTAAGGCGCCTTTTAAAGGGAAATCACAGACAAGAGAATGTGTTAGTTTTAGAGAACTCTCTCCGCTTGCAGAATCAAGTCAGTTGGGTCCATTTTGTGACTTCTAATGTGGTGTTTTGTATAGTGCTTACCAAAGATCGCGGCAACGTCGTCACGGTTTCTGAACGACGGCAAAACAAGGGTGAACACGTTCTAGCAATCTGCAACGAACGATGAGCTCGTCGATGCGCATGCGCATGCGCACTGCTTCAAAAATGACCGCTTACGTCGCAGTCCACTAGTGAACGTGCAAATTGAAAACTCCTTATTATGCGAGGAAGCAAAGCGACCGAGCCTCAGAGTTTTTGGCATTTCAAACTCTCCAAAAAAGTATTTTTGATGCATTCACCGTGCAGATTGGGGCGTACCTTGGAAAAGCCCATTATTTTTTTAAAATTTTATTTATTATTTTTTTTTTAATTTTAAATTTTTTTTTTTTTTATTTATTTATTTTTTATTTTTTATTTTTTATTTATTTATTTTTTTTTTTGGGGGGGGGGGGGTGCAGACCCTGAAAAAAACGTTGCCTGCAGAGATAACATTTATTGTTGCAGGTCATTCTACAAACCAATGCACCAGGGCTGGCAAGATTTAAATCAACTTTAAATCACAGTGATTAACATAAGAAAATTCATTGTTGATTTTTTTAAGGGGACATAAAAAATCACTCAAAAATCATTGTTTGATTTTCTTATTTTTAGCTGAAAAACTCATCCAAGTGAGAGTTTATTTTGTAAAGGAACAACATTAAGAGCTGTAAATCGATTTTAATAAAATAATCCGTTTTATATTTCAACCCTGCAAAACATTTATTATTGTAGTTACATGTACGTGAAAATAAGGAAGGAAATCCGTTCATAACATGACAAAATGTGTTGTCCTAATTGTTTTCGCGAGTGTGCGAAGCGAGCGAACGAAATTTGAAAATAATGTTTTAGGTTCGAAACTTTAAAGGAACTTTCTGTATTATTGCTCTGGACGAAAAATGAAATTTCCCCTTTCCAATACTAACAAGAAACTGAGGGAGCCTGGGGCAAGTGCCCCAATAGAAATTTGGGGGTTCTGCAGCACCCCCACCAGCCTCAGCGTTCTAGGGGGTGCTGTGCACCCCCTCAAAAAAATGCGGGGGTGCTACAGCACACCTGGTACGCCCGGCTTCCAGGGGCCTGCACAACAGGGGGTGTTTCACAAAGAGTTAAATTTGACTTAAAGTCATGCGTAACTGCCAATGCGCATACGGAATTAAACGCGTAATCTCATTGGTAGATTATGAAATAGCGCGCGACCCCTGAGCATGATCTGACCAATGCGGTGATGTGTTATATACCGCACGCAACTAGGAATTTTAAGTGCGACTTTAAGTCAAACTTAACTTTTTGTGAAATACCCCCAGGTCATTTAAACACGTCGAAAGTTGCTCCATTCAGCATGATCAGTGAAAATGATGATGCCAACACTGGTCTACCCAAAACCATGACACTCATATTAAGACATTCTGTAAAAGAAAAACGCGAATGCTGCAATGCTTACTCCGTGAGCTAATGTAGACAGTATAAGCACTAAAATTATCAATGTTTCAATATCTACAGAGTTTCTGGTGATATCTAGATCGTCCAGTTCAACCGACTGCGTCATCTGAACCAGAGTCGATGTAACGTCCAATTCGCGACTTTTCTCCGAAGGCCGTATGTCTTTATCAATCGTTGTCATATTCACAAAAATATTTTTGCACTTTAAGTCGGTAATTACCTCGGTATATTCCTTAGTTGCTGTTGATAGGGAAATATTGTATCGCCTGTCCTCCTGAAATTTAACAGTTCCTATGCTAAGCAATGATAGTTTACGTTCATTCTCTACTCCACAGAGAAAAGTAACAAAGTTGACATCGCTGAGAGATAACACATCAGATTTATTGAGAGGAAACAAATCGCTTCCAGTAGTGTACCACCACGATACGTTGTCGGTCTCTGACTCGGAAATGCAACAACCAAACGTAGTATTGTGAGTTGTGGTTTTACCAGCAATGTACTTTTGTATTGGAATAAATGTGCACATGTCTGTCAAAGTTTCTCCGCTGTTTGAAACGAGGCACATGTTCGGAACAATCCGTTCGTCAGACATGTCTTCGGGAGCAAGGTAAACACTTAATGTGTTAGTTAGATTAAACTCACCTTTCACATTTATCTCAGGGGTCTCATGTTCGTAAACCACATCCTTTCCTGCCACAAGACGTACTCGCTCTCCTTCAGTCAACTGTAGCCATTGGCAAGACATCTGTAATCTTACATTTTCTTCGTCAAATAATGTTAAACAGGTAGGTCCTGTAGGCACGATGGTTAATTTGAATTCTGCAATCGTACATATCAATTGCGGTCCGCGGTAAATCACAATGACGTGGCTGCCTGAATCATTCAGTTCGGTGAAAGAAATCAACACATCGATGGCGTCCTCTCCAGCCACTTTAGTCAATTCATAACGTTCTCGATAAGAATTTGAATCGCCGAAATATTCTAAGGGCTGACTGTTCCGTAATTCTAACCTTTTTGAATTTCCTTGTAACCATACCAAGGCGATATCATCGGCTAATGGACCCCATAGACGAAATCCCAGAGAAACATTTTGTCGTTGCAATGCGTAAAACTCTCCCCCTTGCCTGTCACCACAATGCAATTGATAATCCTCACAAAATGTCATTTGGAGAATATCTTTCAAAACAAAAATGAATAAAATCATTCTACATTCACGTGTAAAGCACTTTAGGGACATGGTGAGAAGTTGGTTTCAAACAAAAGACTCCTCAGGTCCATTAAATTCGATTATCACGAATGAAGCTCACGGCTTCGCTTACCAACCGCAAATATACCGGTTCTGTCATGTATACAAATTTATGCACATTTCTTCTGAGCGCCTAATGACGAGCTATTCCATTAACCTGCTTTTTATAAATGAGTCTCAATGCTTGGAATCCAGTAAGCATACATTACTTATTGCTATGTCCGGCAAGCTTTCAGGTTGCCAAGAACACCTTTGTTTGAAAGGTATGTATAAAATAAGGCATTACTGAAGCGGCCTATTGGAGAAGGGATGGATTAGAGAGTAGACTTGTATAGCTGGAACGATGCAGTGAAATAAAGCTTGTTCCGAATTACTGGAAGGACGTTGAAGATTTGAAACAAGAATATCATTCGAATCATCGTAACGAAATTGATCAATTTGTAACAGTAGATACGATAACAGAGTCAATCTACCGGTAAGAGTTTTAAAATGTGCTTTAAACATGAACGCTGCAAATCAAAATCAAGCATGGACGTTTTCCCCGTGACTGTCTTACAATTAATCATAATATATTAGTGACGACGTTTAAAAATAGAAACGGTGTTTTGAAACTGATATAACTCCAACACCGATTGGGTGACCAAAGATAATGCTTTTTGAATGGGCTTACTCACGAACAAGTGCATAAGCACGCAAGCACATTCTCGCCGGGAGAGGGGTGACGTCTCTTGCCAATATGCTCTTGCCTGACTATCCACCTTCAAGTTTCCTAAGTTTACGTGGCGAGGGAGAGAAGCGAGGGAGAGAAGCGAGCGAGATAAGCGAGCGAGAACACAATGTAAGACTTTATTATGATGACAAAGAATTGCGTATATCATATCTACGGCTAACGAGTGAAATATACAAGGCAGCTTTCAGAGACCGCCTTGCTTCCAATATGAGATTACGGCTGTTCAAAATATTTGTACTTTTAAAATTCGGGGATGGGGCGGCAGCCTACAGCTATGGCCGAGAATAAACAAAAAATACAATATTCAGTTTTACTTTAAGTAGGACACTTACTTCATCTATACCATGAAACCGTAACTTGTAAAATATTTATTCTTTTCCGACTGATCAAAGAGCGACTGTAGGTTTATGGGATATTACATTTCATTTCGAAACCAAAAGAGCTACACTTGATTACTACTATACACCTACATCATATTCAACTTATCCTACCTACATTTTACAAGAGTTGTAGTGGTGGTGGGGATTCTGGCAGTAGCCATACAAGTTTAGGCCAAGTGAAATTGATTCTTAGTTTTCTGTCCGGATTTTTCGAAAATGAGGAGAGGCCATGTTCTTCGATTTTTGATCATTTCCAAATACATACAAATAGAATTTGGTCTACTGTTCCTTTGAAAACTTTCTATGATATATTTCAAGTTATGCGTACACTACAGAGCCTCAGAAGAGGATGAAATTGCACTGTATTGATGAGTTTTGTTATCTTATTATCTAGATTTCATTTCAAACACAATAATGTCAAGTAATAAAAAAGGAGACGGGTTGTTACAGCGAAGGAGGCCTCGAGAAACTAGGAATCAAATTATTATACGTAGCCTTGTCGTTGCAAACTGCGCTATGGATTTTTATCACACATCGTTGGCCAATTTAATTCGATTGATCACCTTGGGTCGCTGGCATTGTTAGTTTTCTCTTCCATGTTCATATTTTTAAAAAACACACAATGTAATGACTTATAACATTTTGTACTACCATGTAAAGAAGAGTTCTGTGAAAGAGACCAGTCTTCACTTATTTGTCCTTCACGCACGAGAACATTCTGTAAAGATTTTTTGAAAAGGAGGTGCGTTTTCATTCGTCGAAGTATTATACATTCCTTGACAAGCCCCCCCCCCCCCCCCAAAAAAAAAACACAAACACAACAACAAAACAAAACTAGAAATATCACTGAAGATGATGATTAAAGGAGAATTAACCTCAAACAATAAAGACGATAGTGTTCAAAGGTGTTATTTATTCCTACTTGTTAGACTATATGGCTTCGCGACAAAATATACGAGATCGATACGAATCAAGATTTTCTGAGCAAAATTTATCATCTGCTAGCAATATGTATCGTCTGCTAGCAATACATGGGGGCTGCCATTTTTTTTATGTGTACAAGAAGATTTTCTTAATCCAAATGCCCAATTGCCTTTTTCAAAATTAAAAACCCATTTGAGATTAAAAATATAGAATAGATATGTCAATTTATTTTTAAACTGAAAATTTCCTTATATATTTCTGTTGAAAATCGATATTCGCTTAATATAAATCTATTTTCTAGATACTGTGACGCAATGGACGGAGCAAATTAATTCAAATTTTATGGATGCTTCTTCCCTGAGCATCTATAGCGGCAAACTATGCATTCACCTGCTTTCGGATAATGGGACTTGAAAAGTCAGAATGCATGCTGCATATATTATGTTCTGCTCTGTTTGGCAAACCCAAGAAAACAGATTTTTGTTAAGCAAAACCAGACAATTTAAAAGTATCATTATAAAGATTTAATTTTTATAAATCATGTAAACACCCACTTTATATTTTTCGTCACATATGGGATTTTAGGTAATGAAGAAAATCAATTTAGGTCTTGGATGCAAAATATCTTCCTGACCGGAACATTTCTCAATGGTTCATGTACAAATCCAAATCAGCAAGAAAATGGCAGCCCCCATGTAAATGAGTAGGAGACGATACCGGGTGTTGGAATATCTTTATTTATACCCTTTTCTGATATCTTATTAGAAAATGATTTAGGCCAATAAGTAGGAATATATTACACCTTTCAATATAAGTAAATTTGTAATCAGGGGTTAATTCTCCTTTAATACCCCCGCCCCGTGACAACAGCCTTTCTTGACTTTTGGTCGAAAACTGAGGAAGTAGTTCGATCCGCAAGGTGTTTCCTTGATTTTCTGCCATAGATATGCCGTTAGCATGGCAACGCAGATTCCGACTCATCCAAAAAATATGTCTTGCACATCTTCCCATCAAGACCAATGTGTGTACCAAATTTCATGACTTTCGGTCAAAAACTGTGGAAGTAGTTCGATCCGCAAGCTGTTTTCCTTGATTTTCTGCCATAAATATGCCGTTACCATGGCAACGCAGATTCCGACTCATCCGAAAAATGTCTTGCACATCTTCCCACCAAGACCAATGTGTGTACCAAATTTCATGACTTTCGGTCAAAAACTGAGGAAGTGGTTCGATCCGCAATGTGTTTCCTTGATTTTCTGCCATAAATATGCCGTTACCATGGCAACGCAGATTCCGACTCATCCTAAAAATATGTCTTGCACATCTTCCCATCAAGACCAATGTGTGTACCAAATTTCATGACTTTCGGTCAAAAACTGAGGAAGTAGTTCGATCCGCAAGCTGTTTTCCGTGATTTTCTGCCATAAATATGCCGTTACCATGGCAACGCAGATTCCGACTCATCCGAAAAATATGTCTTGCACATCTTCCCACCAAGACCAATGTGTGTACCAAATTTCATGACTTTCGGTCAAAAACTGAGGAAGTAGTTCGATCCGCAAGATTTGCAACGGACCGCCCGACCGCCCGACCGCCCGCCCGCCCATCGACTGATTCCAGTATACCCCCTTCAAACTTCGTTTGGCGGGGGTATAACAAAGGGGACATCAGCTTTTTGTAGTTACAGAGATATGGTCATTTCAAAACAGTGCCCATTTTGCACATACCTGTGGAATGCGTGCCCGCCATCGTGCGAAAACCGTTCGGTCGATGGGGCTGAAACTGAAAATTTCAGCACTGGAAGATTCAATTACCCCAACTACTGTATTTAGGCAAAGAGAACAAGGCCTAAACTTTTTTTTAAATTGGATGATTTAACACAAAATTACCCAGCATATAGTCTGTTGAGAGCCAGAAGGGCATTAAGTACTATATTTCACATAGACTTAACACCCATTTGGCTCTCAGCAGTGTTTTCAAATGAACATCAAACACCGGAGACACATAACAACACATCTCTTCAAGCTAGTTTTACATCACATTTTCTCAGTTCTTTATTTTTATATTTTATCCTTTTTTTCTTCAATTTGACTACACAATGTGTTTACAAGGTATGAATGAGACAAATAATTCATGAAAATGGTGGAAAACTTGAGAAGCAAAAGGGGATTAAGTCATGAAAGCAAAGGATCCAATAATTAAGTTTAAAGTGGAGTTAGTTTTGGTGTTGGTGTTGGTGTTAAAGGGAGTGTGTTAAAGGGAGTGCCTAGAAGTAGGGAGGGTGAACGAGATAATTGTATTTTTTATCATTAGAATAGACTGAATAAAAAAAGTGTGTTCAGTAATTTTCAAGCTATCCTCAGTCAAAAGGAATCTTGATGTACAACTATTAACTAAAATAACATTACGTGAGCAATTTTAGGTTCTACAGGCCTATACATGTAGTTACTGTATTGCTTTTATGTTATCGTGTTTACTGGTTTACTTACTTAGACAACCAGTGCGCTTAGAAACACCCGTATAAAGCGCCATATAAATGCAATTATTATTATTATTGTTATTATTTTTTAAAGAAAATCTAAGGACACCATAATTCCTTGGAATAGACCGCTTCTGTAATGTATACAAATTTATGCACATATATTCTCTAAGCATCTAGTGACGAGCTATTCCATTAACCTGCTGTTTATAAATGAGCCTCAATGCTTGGAATCCAGTTTGCATACATTATTTGTTGCTATGTCTGGCAAGCCTCCGGCAAGCTTTCAGGTTGTCAAGAACCACCTTTGTTTGAAAGGTATGTATAAAATTTGCATACATTACCGAAGCGGTTTATTGATCACGCTCAATTACAGAGCACAGGCATAGTCGATAACACCATACAGGTGTAACACGATTGCGAAGACATCCAAGTAATTACTCAAGGGCAATTTCAAGGCCTGATGTATATCCCATAGAAATGACGTTCGGATTACACAATACATGTTTTGTATGCCAAAGTAATATTTGCACATTACAAAAGATGAACGACAAGGCTAGTGAAATTGTCTCAGGTTGATTTTTCTAAATGCTTTGCAATCTTGTTGTGTGGTTTACAAATGGATGAAAACGCCATATTTCTTAGCTTTCCTAAAATTGTTTACTACTGGATCAACCCTTTTTTAAGTCGATGGATATTACACAAATATCTCCCGGTAATGGGAATTTAGTTTGTTCTTGAATATGACATGATTGTTTTTTGAAGGACTTTCTAACATTGAATATTTTATACATTTCTGGATCAAACAAAATATAAATGTTAGCCTCTTAATACAAGAGGGGATGAGCCATTAACCTTTCTAATAATCAAGTTTAAACATGTTAGTCCAAGATCCCTACAACGCACTATGTTCCAAACCCATCCCATCTATTGATCAAAGATAATCTGCTTTCTAGACCTAAATTTCCTCTTTTTATCATTTCATTTAATCTCATCATCATCATCATAAATTGCGAATCTCTTTATTATCCATGAAAAGCATAAATAGCAAATATAGAATAGACAAAAAAAGTTTTGACAAAAATTCAAGTATGTTCCTGATTTTCATGTCACATTCAACAAAATAGATATTTTTCTCCAAAATAATAAAAGAAAAAAGGGAAAAAAAATATTCACATAATATGATAGAGATTGAACAAAACAAGAGTCACTGAGAAAAACAAATTTCTGTATAAATATTTACACCAATGTCCCGTATTTCTGTATGTACAGCACGCACTGGGACATCGAATCTGTATAGCGATAACAAACATTGCAGTTCGTTTTTCTTTCCAAACTATCCAATACAAATAAGTTACAACGCATTATTATTCGAAGAGAGATCTTTTCATTGGACACGTTGAGCAAAATATAGGCCATCTTTTTTTCCTCCTCTGCAAAATCGACAGTGAGGCTCATTAGTTTGGAATGCTTCAAGAACATCAAACGGGTATTCATTCCAAAAACTGTACAAAGATAATGCTTTTCTGAACTGTACAAAAAATGGGTGAGCATACAAAAAAGTCTGTATACAATAATTAATCTGACAGTTTCAAAAGGCTGTATGTTACATAATGTTGAAATACATCAAAATTGCAAATTCATATTCCACAGCATCTGGTAATACATTTGCAGAATCATATTGACTTCTGTCCGTCCTGCTTTCATCACAAATTTCGATAATTTTTTTCCTACATTTCTAAGGCCAAGATTACTTCCGTAGAGAACTAATTTCATTTGTTATATCTCAGTGCGCAATATGAAGTCAAACCATCTCCCTTTTGAACATTCCCCCACCAGTGCTGGAACCCGAGTGCTAAATCTTTCCAGCAGACCCTCTTCTACATAGTTTACAATATATTAAGCACATCCACTCAAAAACACAATTATCAAAACTCAAAGAGAATTTGGACATTTGGGATGGCCACAAACATACTACACAAGCTTTCAAGTCGAAAATCAATGCCATCATAAGATATGATGTTGATTACTCTGGATACAATCTTATATTAAAATGATCATTATTTGAAGATTTAAGTAAAAAATCTGATGGTACAAGTTTAAACGGGAATACAGCCGCAAGTCCTACAGCATTAACTGCAATGAATGTAATCTTCAACCAGAATATTTATGACAATTTGGCCTCCCATTTTATAACATGATTTTGAAAGATTCAGAAGAACTTTGAAACAGTTTCTTTGAACATGCACATTCACTTCCATTGCTCAACATCACAGTAACCCTTTAACAAAAACATTTCTTTACTTCTGTGACAGCACATTAATTGTATTACATTTGAAAAATATTTGGCACCGTTAAAACCAGAAACTTTCTCATGCATTTAAAGATAAAGTTGAGTTCTGGTCATGGGATTGAATTGTGAAATTGTCTCAAAGCAATTGGCAAAGGTTGATTATATAGTACATAAGAATCGCTGTGTGCTGTAAGGTTTTGGGTTCACCAAAAAATGATAATCAATTTACTCAATCCTGTTGAGAGTCACCTGCACTGCACACAAAAATGTGTATATGGGACTACACACAAATGTTCGGCCTGAACATTTCAGCCATTTCTTGTTTATTTTGAATGTGGGAGCATTTGAAGAGCAATCCTTTTCAGGGGACACTTCTACTATGATAATCTTCTAAGCTAACATAAAAAGAATGAGAAAGCTCACAAATTATTTTTTACCTTTCCTAGAACTCAACCTTCTCTTTAATGTTTGTGAATTTGGTAGTGGTTCAGATTCGTGAAAGCTTCCTGCCTCAAAGCCCTGAATCATAATTGACATAACGCTCAATTTTCGCAAATTGCGAAAGTTATCTTGCTGTGAAAATGGCTGTCGTTTACAATTAACGAAAGTTTCATGTCGCGATTGTTCCTGGGTTTACAGTAATCAATTCATGGAGATTGATAGGCAGATTTTAAGACATGGATGTTGATAGGCAGATTTTAAGACATGAAGTCTAAGCTTATCGAAATGTTGCAAGATATTATAACATTCTGAATAACTGGACACTGGGACCACTTTTAGGTACAAAGATGCCAAGACATTTGTGTTTTGTAATGGAATTGTCAGTTGTTTTTTTTTTTAACTTTTAAGTTTTCACCCCTGTATATTGTTTTCAGAGATATTACAATTTATTAGAACAATGTAGCATTAATAGAAAAATATAATTGTTGCCAATTTGAAGAACATGTGATCAATTTAGCCTTTAAAAAATTCCTGTCCTGAAAGGGTTAAACAATATTTTGAGAGGGGAGTGGAATAGGAAACAAACAGAAAATCATAAAACTATGATCACGAGCACACATCGGAAATTCAAACAAATATCATGTAATTTCTTTTATCTTTTCTAAATCAAACCAGTACATGAAAATAAAAGAAGCGTGTATTGAAAACAAAATCATGTATAAATCATTTCACTATCAAAATTATATTGTCATTTTTCAGAGAAGCTTTAATCATGAATGAATAAATTCAGTACTTCAAAAAGACCAAAAGAACTGCTAAATCTCCTGAATTTACTTTTTCTTTATCAAAATTGAAGATTAGTATGCATTAAAAACAAAGTATTTCAAGGATTTTTTTTCATAATAGCAAAATCATATATTAAACTTTTTTTGTATAACTATGAAAATTGAAACAATACAAATTAAAATTTAGGCCAAACCTCAAAATTTAATGGAGAATAATACTACATAAATAATTTTCATACTCCCATGAGATTTTTAAATAACAGAACAACTGAAATAAAAGGATAAACTATTTCATTTTTGACCAAAAGGTTTGCTTTCAGAAAACAAGAGAAACACTCGAAATGCATGAACACTTTCTTATCCTCCAAAAATGATCAATATATACACACATTCATAACAAAGGCCTTTCACATACAGTATTCTAGATTGTAGTCCCCTTGGATACCCCGGTGAGGACATTTATTTCCCCCAAATTGCATTATCCTTCACTTTTCCAGGTTTCCGGTAACTGCAGGAAATTTTGGAATAATTTTGGGCAACCAAAGGACCTAAAATCTTCATATCCTATCCGAGGGACTAATGATCCTCATACCAGCACTCCAACTTCCAACATGCACTCTCATGAGCAGGAAACAACGCCTAGTCCTTACATCAGTGGACCTATACGTTAAAGTCCTATCTGAGGGACTAATGATTCTGATACTAGCACTCAAGGTCCCGACACGCACTCTCCTGTGAGAATAAAACACCCAGTCCTTAGAACGAACCCTACCCAAGGCACCTCTACCCACTTTTAGTCAACAACCGTGATCATGCAGAAGTAAAGTTGATGCACTACCGTGACAACATCGTCTCTCTCTTTGAGGGGGTTGGCATTGGTGGTGGAGTCGGGTCCAAAGTCGCAGACCATGTTTGCGGATACTGGAAGACCAATAGAAGTGATATATTGTCTCTAACTAGAAGCATTCCAGTACCTCAATGACCTTTGATATACTCCTGCTGCCAGAGTTTCCAGCCGCATTCTGCACAGGAAAAGAGGGAAAGAAAAAAAAAAGGGAGCTTAATGATTTACAGCTTCATGCAGTATCTTAGCAAGGGTCTCTGGAGGTATCCTTTCTGCAAAGGAGGCGAGCTGGCTCGAGTCTGTAAAACATCTGCCTGTTTAACCAAAGATTGAACATTTGAATCCAACCAAGGGGGATAACCATGTTCCACAGATACAGGCTAGATTACAGTGGAAAACAATCTTCATTTGTCTCTACGTATGCACGTTACGAACCCACTTTCAAGATGTATCATATTATGTACCGATGTGTTGGCTCAGTCAGTAGAGCGTCCACCTCACAATCGGGAGGTCGTGGGTTCGAACCTCGGCCGGTCATACCAAAAGACGTTAAAAGATGGGAGTTGCTGCTACCTTGTTTGGCGTTCAACAATTGAAGGGATAGAGCAACGTCGTTCTGGCGCTGCACAGTAGCTGCTGGGCCCACGATCAATTGGGCAAAATGAATTTCCATTTCGGTTAATAAAATTTTGAGTGGACATTAATTTGGTTTATTATTATTACATCATTTGCAATAATAAAATAAGAGTGAAATACACTTATTTAGTAGAACATTACACACAAATTTCACCATTACACTTGAGAGATCTATCGCATTGAGCATTCTTTCCTAGGATCTAACTTTTCCACAATCACAGGCAGAAATTAAAGAATTTGCTGCTATATACATGTATGTGCAGTTTTCTTGATATGCACAAAACTTCTTTTAAAAAACATTAAGACCGGTACATTTTTTCAGTTGTCGTGTTGGGATTTTGTTCATTGTCTTTTGTTTTCCTTGGAGTCTAGTCAATCCTTTCCCTGAAATCTGCCTACTTACCGTTAATTCGATGAAAGACAAGAATTTCTTCAGCATGTCTACCATACATGTGAAGTCACCGTCGGGAAGGCAGTCTCGTACACTCGCAACATTCAACTGTGATATATAGAGAGAAAGAAAGAGGCAGAGGGAGAGAGAGAGAGATGAGAGAAAGAGAGAAAAGCAAATGATAATGGAAAGCAAATGATAATGGAAAGCAATGTTAGAAATTTGCAAATAAAATGTGTAGAAATAATGTATTTGCTACACTAAGGAACATCATCACAAATATATCGTTACCAAAACACAAACCTTGCTACATCTTAAATTTTCACAATTTATTGCTCAGGTAAAGAATTGATAGAATAAAGTAAAATTCTCAGCACGTAATAATAACATTAATTCCATTGTTCCAATTGTTACTGACGGAGCTGCCAGCACCAACAACAAGAAGAAAACAGGACTTCTGATCAAACTAAAAATTCAAACGTTTTACCAAGAATGATTATAATGCCTTGTAACTATTCAATGATAACAGTGGGTGCAGTTATACCTAGGAAAGCTTAGGCAATGTCACAGACTAAATCAGCAAGTATGACTTTTTCTACCGGAATTACTTACATTGTTTTCTCGTAGTAAGCAACCAAGTAAAAGGGCTGTGTAGGATGCTACTATACTATCTTCCATGTGCTTCCCTGCAGAGTGGAGGGCTGTCAAGTAAAGATGGAAAAAAAATGATACAAGATATAACATCTGTATAAAAAATGACACAAGATATAAAAGGTGTATAAAATACTGTCACAGTATATTGTGCATGACCATTACAATTTTGCCAAACATGAATTCTTCTCCTCACATTTGGAAAAGACTTTCCAGGATAGATCACAAATGTAAACCTTGAGCGTTCCCCCTTCCAAGCATGTTGCCATGGAAATATAAGCACCAGAGAATTAACAGTTTCAAGTGATACATGTACTTCAAACACAACCAGAGTTGTGTTCATTGATTGCATGTATTACAAGCCATCAACAAAATTTCATTTCATGGGGTGTTTTTTTTTTTGGTAAATGGCATGGCATGTCCTTTTCCTTTTTCTTTTTTCTTTTCTTTCACTGAGAAACATTAAATCTCTCACCTTTTCTGACAGAGGACTTGATCTCCTCTTCTGTCGGCTGAGGGCCATTCTGGGCCCCCTTCCCCGTATCTCTCTCTATCGTTATCCAGTCCAGCGGGTCGCTATGGGCAACAGACCACTCCTCTGGCTCCTCCCCCATCATTTCTTCCTCCGACTGGCTCTCTGCCTTGAGCGCCGCCTGCTGGCGCTGAAGGAAAAGCTGGGGAAATGCAAGCAGAGTGGGAAGTAGAACATTTGCGACGTTCATAAATACCAAACAATTGAAAACATGACAGGAAGAAGGGCCCATCTCCACCAAAACAATTTTTGAGCTACCACAAAAACACTAAACATTGTGACATGTTTAAGAGACAGATTATTTTCATCTTTGGAGAGAATCTTTAATATATGAATATACATTATTTAACAAATAAAGATAAAATCATTCTGTCTCTTACATTTATTAAAATCTGTTTTGATAGAGTTGGGCCTCTGTTCCGCTATTCGCTCATGTATTCAATCCCATGAAACAAACAGTTCTACGATTCTATTTCAGTTATGCCCTAATATCACCAAAAAAGAAAGCTTGTGAGGTGTTTTTGTTTACAAAGATTGTCATACTGATGCAACGATGAGATCACAGACAAGCGTCTTTTCTCACTAAATCCATTTATCTATTGCATAGGAATATACAATTTTGCATATTTTTTCCAATTAATTTGTACCCAATGAAGGATGTCCCTGACAGGAATATAAGGAGTTTTACACCTTTCATTCCTTTAATACTCCACATGAGAAGACAAACTAGAATTCACAGAAGCTTGAAATTGTTGATATCTTGCTATTTATCAAATTAAATCAAAGAAATCTGGCATAAACTTTTTTTATTGGCCTAACCAAAACTTTTGGATCCTAACTTTTTTGATACAGCCCTATCTGCTACTTCTCCAAGCTCACCTGTACTAAGGCTTCCAGTGACGTTACAATCTCTGGTTCGGCTACACCATCCGATGACGATGAGCTCTCTTGACTGCTTTGGCTCTGGGAATCAAAGGACCTTTGGGTTTTCATTGAGATCAGCTTCCTGGTGTTGGCGGGACTGTGCTCGACAAGATTGATAAGTAGACCAAGACTCTGTAAAAGATTGAAAGTTGAGGACAGAATGAGGTTATGCACAGCTACAAACATGGCATTGAAAAATAACCATTTGACAAGTCATAACACAAAAAATACAATGAAAGGAAAAATTAGGTTTTCCATGATTTCAGTTTCCTGGTGCTAGTGGGACTGTGCTCTACAATGTTGATGAGTAGACGTAGACTTTGTGGAAGACTGTAAGTCGTGGACGTGATGTAAGTTATGCATGAGCTATGAACAAATCATCATCAAATAACCACTTGAAAAGTCATGAAAAATATACACAAAATTCTGATGAATTAAGTAAACGGACACGAATGCGTGTGGAGATGCAACTGAATTTGTTTCCCAAAAGCTAACCGGTAGATTTTCACACTTCCTTCCCTTCCCCCCAAATTATGAGTGGTAGCTAATCATAAATAATTCATCGTAATACAGAAACTCACTGTAATTTCTTTTGCTTTAGGCATTGAACTACAATATCATGATATGGGTTGCCAATTTGAATTTTTACAATTTGTTAATGTTCTAACATGGAATCACCCTACAGTCGGTGGGAACTTACCAGAACTAAAACATCAAAGCGTTGATCCTTGCAGATATACTGAGGCATCTGTAAGACACACTGTAATGTTGTTGCCATTAGACCTTCTTGCTCTCCAACTTTCATACTTCCCCATTCTGAAGCAAAAGGAATAACCATGAAAGACGTAAAATGTCTGGGTTATACATGTATGTGTATATTATTATTTCAGGCAGCGTGACCTTTTTTTTTGAAAGGTTTGATAAGGTTTGACGGTTATTTTACCCGACTGCTAAGAAAGCATGCGTATGCTTGTAAGTAAGTAAACCAGGGGACTGATGGCTTTAAGTCCTCTTCGAGGGACGTGGTAATGAGGATTAATGCCTTACCAAAGGGCACAAGCGCATCAACTTGGTTTCCAACCCGGGGTCCTCCCAGTTATGAGACCACTGCTCTACCACTGAGCCATCTCGCCTCTTCATGTTTTACCTTCCCTTTCCCTTCTTTCTTAAGCACTCTCTCTCTCTCTCTCTCCATTTCTGAGTTTTTTTCTCTCTCTCTATCTCTTTCTGGTTTTTTTTTCCATCTCTCTCTCTCTCTCTCTCTTTCTGGGTTTTTTTTTCTCTCTCTCTCTCTCTCTCTCTTACTCTTTGATTTTATTACCTCCCTGTACACTCTCCCTTCTAATATTTTGTACTTTGAAAGTATGACCATTCCTTCTCCAATGAAAAATCTAAATTGCATGGAAAATTTAGGGGAAAAAAAAAGATTAGGCATCCATTTTTTTAGAATTTAGGATGCACTTTACAGAAAATATATTTTTATTAAAACATTATAAATCGTACTGTATTTGCATTTGTGACAATAGTATATATTCAAAATATTGTTTATATCTTGTTGAACTAGATTGTAAATCTGAATGAAATGAACAAACCCACTGACAAAGAGTTAATCAGGGCCCCATTTCATAAATCTTGTTATCAGTAACAAGTTAAAATAATTGTTATAAGGTACTGAAATCCTTGATTCTGATTGGCTGAGAGCAAATTTGTCATAAAAATGGGGCAATTGTTATTGATAGCAAGTTCTATGAAACAGGGCCCAGTGAAGGAGAAAAAAAATTCCCAAGCTTACCATTATCATGAGATATATTGAGCAGTAATCTGAGTGTCGCTAGAAGTCCCTGATGTAAGATAGCATGCAGACCGTAACTGTCCAGTTTCTTGACAACGTGAACTTCCGGCTCTCCGCAGAGCTCGAGTTGGTTCTCGCACATCAGTAGAGCCCTGGTGAAAGAGTTTGAAAGGCAAGGTTGAGATGTCACAAAATATTAGTAGTAAGATAGCACGTAGACCATAACTACCAAGTTTCTAAACCCTAAACAGGCTGGATTATTTTCAGGGATGCCACTTAGAATTTATAAAAAAGTAGGAAAAATCATCTAGAATGGGCCCTTGTGTACATAAAAAGTGGTTTTCTATGGCTAAAAATATGTTGAAAAAGTAGGAATTCCTACTTTTGTCTGAAAAGTGGCATCCCTGTATTTTAGTGGTTTTCTTAGCCACGGAGAACGGATTCAGCTGCCCCACGGATCAATGCAATGGAGTGAATGAAATATTTTGAAACTTAGCATGCAGATAGAGCATCATATAAAAAATAAGCCAATGAAGTCTTATATCTATATCTCAGACAATAGGCCAGTTTCGTAATGTATGCACAGACCTTTAAACCCGAAGGCTTGGACAAACAACGGTGACCGGCGGTGCAAAACTATATTGTACATTGTGTTTCACGGTGCAACTACTGCCCTTTTTTATTGAACTGTTTGTTGCATTATTGTTTGAACAGATTATTGACGGATGAGATGGAGGGAATTTCAAAATAAAAGTTTGGATATCTTTTTCAACATACTATTTAATATTTCGAGCATACTAACGGTTCAAACAAAGGTCGGAAAATGGGAAAACACTGCTGTTACGGGACGTGTAACAGCGACACCCGCTATGACCAACGGCAACGTCCACATACATGCAAGGGTTTTTTTCATCCTCCTTCCCAAACAGACAACTTGGTTGAAAGCATGCAGAAGCAAAGTGTTTGGTGTGGATAACACTAAAAAATCTACATACATCTGTTCAAAACATTTTGTCTGGGGAGCAGGGCCTACCCAGTACCCGAGCACCCACATCCACTGTCTGCTGCAGCAACGGAGCTTGAGCAGCGACTGGCTGCTAAAGCCGTCCGCCAAAGTCCCCGCGATAGACAGTCGATAGCACCCCGGCCACAGAAGCGAAACTTGGCCCGAGGTCGATGGCGTGGTACCAGAAAATTAAGCAAATATTGACGAAAGCAAAGTACCACAAAATGTGTTTGGAGAATATGGTAACTAACTTTTAAATCTCTTATTTCTTTCCCTATAAAATCCCGAGAAAAAAGTATATTCAAAGAACTTTCCCCTCCCATTCAGGCACTCTTGAAACGGAGTGGATGATTGATAAAAAGTCTCTGCTTATTGTAACCTATGGTAGAATCTCCTCTTTCTCGAATAAAATCTTGTAAATTCTTCACATTAAACTTGTCAAAAGCCATTTAGGAAGCCATCAAAACAAAATCAAAAGTTGAGCAAGGTAATCGTAGACTAATAGTGAAAATACGAATGAAATAAAAATACGAGGTAACGGAAATCGGCGCTGAGCAATACCAAAAGCACGAATCCAGTATGGCGGTATGTCAAAGCTTGGCCAACCTGGTTACTATTACCAGGCATTACGTCATCGCGCTTGACAATAATGCACTGTGTACAAAACATATGTGGAAATATCCAAAATTTTACAAATTTGGTATCAAAGAAGCATGAGACTCTGTGCTATTATGTCATGAAAACTCACAGGGCAAAAAGAAAAGAACTATCCTCAAACATATCAAAGCGAATATGAATGGGAGTGGCGGATGATTTAACACATTTTACATTTCGTAGAAGAGATATTCAAGAATGTGGGAAGACTCACTTTCCTACTGCCTTGACCAAGCCACAGCCTTTGAGCTCTAGGAGATACTGCTGGTTCTCGTTGTTCATGAAGGTGACATTCTCCAGGACACGTAGACATCTGTTCATGGTCTTGAACAGTACCAGGTTCTCTCCTTCCATGCGACCGGTCACAGGACTGAGGCTGAGAGCGGCTGAAATCACTGTGGTACAGAAGGAAATATAATGAAACATTTACACTTCCAAAATATTGTTCAGTACTTTCAAGGAAATCGCACTTGAGGGGGAAAAACAAACAGTACAACAACAAAATGAGATATGTTTTTTTCAAATGTCACAAAAATTTACTCTTTGTTTATCATGAATATTGTTCAGTACTTTCAAGGAAATCACACTTGGAGAGAAACAAACAGTACAACAACAAAATGAGATATTGTTTTTTTCAAATGTCACAAAAAATATTGTTCAGTACTTTCAAGGAAATTGTACTGGAGAGAAACAAATGGTACAACAACAAAATGAGATATGTTTTTTTTTTCCAAATGTCAGTACCTTCCAGGAAATCACACTTGGAGAGAAACAAACGGTACAACAACAAAATGAGATATGTTTTTTTTTCAAATGTCAGTACTCTCCAGGAAATCACACTTGGAGAGAAACAAACGGCACAACAACATATTGAGATATGTTTTTTTTCCAAATGTCACAAAAATTTACCGTTTGCTTATCATGTGTAAGGTATTTAATTGTAATTCCTTGAACTCTAAAATTAGTTCAAACCACAAATATGGGACAACAGCATGAGCACAATGAAAGATAAGATGACTTTCATGGCAACATGCTGACCCTCCCCTTAAATAAATGTGATGCACACCTAACCTTCATTGTGGTTACAAATGTCATTGGAACCCTTAAAACCTGGAAATGTAGTTTGCTCAACAAACTCTTTTAAAAGAACCCTCCCCCAAATTCTATTAGCACCCCTTGAAACATGCAATGCCCCCCACCCCCCATCACCAGTAAGATACTGGTAGCCTTTTGATAAGACTAGCCAGCGACGAAGAGAATCAACACGGCCCGGGTGAACGCACGATCAAACGACTTTAGTCGCGAGGCCTTTTGGAACCTGGGTTTCCATCGTCCGATATGAATTATTCACGATTTGACATTCGTATGCTAACACGCCTACCAAGGATTATCGACCAATCACAACGGTATCTGCGGGGCTTGCTTTCCATGTGCCGGGTGCCGAGCGAGCTAGCTCGAGATGAAGGCGAATTTGCATACCAAATTTATGCTGACGTCATGCGAAGATACGTTCGCTGATTGGGTCGACCAATCACAACGGTATCTGCGGGGCTTGCTTTCCATGTGCCGGGTGCCGAGCGAGCTAGCTCGAGATGAAGGCGAATTTGCATACCAAATTTATGCTGACGTCATGCGAAGATAAGTTCGCTGATTGGCTCCTACCTATAAGGTAGCAGATCCTCGCTAGGAACAAAGGATAGCATAAGAAATACAGGCCAGGTTCCAAAAGGCCTCGATCGCACATTCACTGGGCTGGGCGGCTAGTCTTGTTATGCAGCCACTACTAGCTTACTTGCCGAGAACAATAGCCAAGTCACGAGGGCCTTGTCAAAAGGCTAAGATACTGGTAGCCCCTTCCAAAACTATCATTGTACAGTAAAAAACCTATAGATCTCTCAAGGGACACAAAAGCAGTGGTCTTTATAGGCAGGTGGCCTTTATGTATAGATTCCCTTTAATACAGGTTTCAATGGGAAACGCAATTCAAGGGAAACAAAAAATATGGTCTTTACAGACAGGGGGTCACTAAAGCAGGTTTGACCGTACAGGTGGTCACTAAAGCAGGTTTGACCGTACAGGTGGTCACTAACGCAGTTTCGACTGTATTTTACACTGAAAGGCTCACCTGTTTGTGCTATGTGCTCCAAACCTCCTGCTAACCTCAGCTCCTCTTTGAACCACTCTCCAGCCCGTTTTGATGTAAGGGATAGCAGCGACTCCATGGCAAGATGGCCATTCTGTCAAAGAAGGAAAACAGCAAACAAATGTCAATTCAACATCATTTGGAAAACCCTTATGAGAGAGTCACTTCTCTGGGGAAGTACATGTGTACCACCTACAATTGTCTAAAACAGAGCTCGGTCTCATAAAGAATTGCGATTGACTGCAACTTAATATGAGATTGATATTCTGGAGCAGCAGGAGTGTCAAGTCTGACAGACATGTACGTTATACAAGAACCCACTATTATTATTATATCAATTGCAATTTTCCTAAGACAGGGCCCAGGTGTTTGGAAAACCCTCTTTCTTACTCGTATACTCAGTTACTTCTTTCCTGGAATACATGTGTACCAGCAATAATTCTTCATTACACCTGTTTTGGAAGCCCTTTAATGTACAGCCCTGGAAAAAATTATTAGACCAAGCTTCTGTAATAAGGGTACTATAATATGCGTACAAAATTATAAAACTGATTTGTCTTTGTATTTCATTGAATGAATAACAAATTCCAGCAATTGTACCTTGCTTTTATGATATTTTATTTCCTTCTTACCACAAAAATAATACTATCAGCAACCATTCTTGGTCTAATAATTTTTTCCATGGCTGTATGTACCCAGTCTTTCCTGCTTTCATACATCTAGCCACTTTAGGCTTTTGTCACATGTATAGTGTCTATAGTAATATTGTACACCAACAATTCTCTTGGTTACAAGTTCATACATGAAGACATGCACGTCTTCAGTTTCGTGTTACCGCTCACCGAGAGGTCGCTGCACTCGATGTCACCCAGGGTGTTGCTAGCCTTGGGGAGTTCTGAGAACACAGCCCAGAGTTTCTCCTGGACTTTCTTGTACTCTGCCTGCTGGCCGGGATCCAGCTGCTGGATCCGATGGGCCGTGTCCTTGCTGAGGAGACGCACCAGGAGCCAGAGGCTGTCACGGTCCAGGTCCATGTTGAGACGGTCCCTGCTCAGCATGTACATCAGTCCTGCTGTGCACAGACCCAGACTCTGGGATGCAGAAAATGAGAGCAGTGGAGTTTTTAAAATATAAGCAATTTAGACCTCCATGACTTTCTCTCACTTTTATCCTATGATTATAGATGCAAAATTCAAGGATTCTCACACTTTTTTCCCCATGAGTCCAAAGGTATGGAATCAAAGTCAAGATGGTGACCTCCTACAAAATTTATCTTCCAGAAGCAAGATACTAAAACTAGATGAATATTCGACCGCGCGCGGTCGGAATTTATGCCTCCGCCATCGCCAGATTGGAAATGTATGGCATACATGTACACTCTAAAAAGGACTGGTCCAACAAAATGACAAATCTTTTCATTTAAAATGCACAGGAGACAGAAAAATTCATTTCATTTCATTTTCATATAAAACTAGAAATATTTGATTTGACCTCTGACCTTTGACCTACTTACCCCAAAATCTAATCAGTTCATCTTTCTATGGGGATACATACTGGTACCAAGTTTGAAGTTCTCACCTCAGATAGTTCTTGAGATATCGTGGTAACGGTGCTAAAAACCAAGAATTCTTATGTAATTTTATGTAAATTGACCTCTGACCTTTGACCTACTTACCCCAAAATCTAATCAGTTCATCTTTATATGGGTATGCATACTGGTACCAAGTTTGAAGTTCTCACCTCAGATAGTTCTTGAGATATCGCGGTAACGGTGGTAAAAACCACTAATTCCATGTAATTTCATGTAAATTGACCTCTGTGACCTTTGAACTTTGACCTACCTACCCCAAAATCTAATCAGTTCATCTTCGTATACGGTAACATACTAGTACCAAGTTTGAAGTTCTTACCTCAAACAGTTCGAGATATCGTGGTAACGGTGCTAAAAACCAAGAATTTTTATGTAATTTCAGGTAAATTGACCTCTGTGACCTCTGACCTTTGACCTACTTACCCCAAAATCTAATCAGTTCATCTTTCTATGGGGATACATACTGGTACCAAGTTTGAAGTTCTCACCTCAGATAATTCTTGAGATATCGTGGTAACGGTGCTAAAAACCAAGAATTCTTATGTAATTTCATGTAAATTGACCTCTGTGACCTCTGACCTTTGACCTACTTACCCCAAAATCTAATCAGTTCATCTTTCTATGGGGATACATACTGGTACCAAGTTTGAAGTTCTCACCTCAGATAGTTCTTGAGATATCGCGGTAACGGTGGTAAAAACCAGTAATTCCATGTAATTTCATGTAAATTGACCTCTGTGACCTCTGACCTTTGACCTACTTACCCCAAAATCTAATCAGTTCATCTTTCTATGGGGATACATACTGGTACCAAGTTTGAAGTTCTCACCTCAGATAGTTCTTGAGATATCGCGGTAACGGTGGTAAAAACCAGTAATTCCATGTAATTTCATGTAAATTGACCTCTGTGACCTCTGACCTTTGACCTACTTACCCCAAAATCTAATCAGTTCATCTTTCTATGGGGATACATACTGGTACCAAGTTTGAAGTTCTCACCTCAGATAGTTCTTGAGATATCGCGGTAACGGTGGTAAAAACCAGTAATTCCATGTAATTTCATGTAAATTGACCTCTGTGACCTCTGACCTTTGACCTACTTACCCCAAAATCTAATCAGTTCATCTTTCTATGGGGATACATACTGGTACCAAGTTTGAAGTTCTCACCTCAGATAGTTCTTGAGATATCGTGGTAACGGTGTTAAAAACCAAGAATTCTTATGTAATTTCATGTAAATTGACCTCTGTGACCTCTGACCTTTGACCTACTTACCCCAAAATCTAATCAGTTCATCTTTCTATGGGGATACATACTGGTACCAAGTTTGAAGTTCTCACCTCAGATAGTTCTTGAGATATCGTGGTAACGGTGCTAAAAACCAAGAATTCTTATGTAATTTCATGTAAATTGACCTCTGTGACCTCTGACCTTTGACCTACTTACCCCAAAATCTAATCAGTTCATCTTTCTATGGGGATACATACTGGTACCAAGTTTGAAGTTCTCACCTCAGATAGTTCTTGAGATATCGTGGTAACTGTGCTAAAAACCAAGAATTCTTATGCAATTTCATGTAAATTGACCTCTGTGACCTCTGACCTTTGACCTACTTACCCCAAAATCTAATCAGTTCATCTTCGTATGGGGATACATACTAGTACCAAGTTTGAGGTTCCTACCTCAAATGATTCTTCAGATATCGCGGTAACGAGAAGTGGGACGGACGGACACACGGACGGACGCACGGACGCACGGACGGACGCACGGACGGACGCACGGACGGACGGACGGACAACCCGAAAACATAATGCCTCCGGCACCCACCTTCGGTGGGCGGAGGCATAACTAGATAAAGTTTCTTACTACAATTTTTTGAGAGAGACAGAAAGCCCTGGATTACCACAAGCCCAAAATAAATTGGATCTTATACAGTGATTTTCCAATTGATTCATGTTTAAAACACTTCACAATCATTATAACTCCCACTCATCTGATTTATATCTAGCCAACACAGAGCAGTGTAAAAATACTTTCTTGTTCACAAGCACTCTGTGTCAATTTGCTCTCGAAAAGGTGAACCTGCCCTGATGACATTTAATATTTTAAGACTATCATACATGGTGTGTCCACAATGTTCACTCCATATCATAGTCTACAGCAATGTACTCACTGGATCTTGGGCAGCATCTTGCAGAGTTCCGAAGACTTTGGCGATGGTTCCATGTGCCCTCATGTGCATTCTGAAAGGTGGCATTGAGCACTTCTCCACAAAACCCATCGTGCTGACAAAAGAAAGAAATAAAATCATATATAGATTCAAGTAAACTGACTTTAGGATTTTAAACTATAACCTAATGACACCCTGGAGGATCTCACCAATATAACCATCATGGACATTGCCAAGACACTTAATATGCAGCACTCAAGTGTGTCAGGTACCCATTTGGAGGAGAGTGGCAAATGTTGACTGATGTCTTGCCAAAGGATGTTAGTGCCAGTGTGGTATTTGAACCCCCAACCCCTTGATGGACAGTCAAACGAATGAACCACTATACCATGACACAGATTCTCACCTGAGACAGCGAGTTCCAACATTCTCCGTCCCTTTCAGCCCCTCCATCAGGTACTCGATGTCATCTGCATATTGCTGACTCTCACCCGACTCCTGGCAGTCTGAAGCCCCCTTCACATGCCTCACAACAGTGTAGAGCTGAATAGGCAACAGGGAGCAGCAAAATTGTTGATAAACTTAAAAATACATACAATTAACATTCACTGTGTCTGCATCAGTGTTTGAGTACATGTTGTTCTTATAACGGCCTGCTTTTAATGGAAGTTCAATTAGATGTAAAGAATGATTACAGTCCAACAGAATTTCATAAGAAACTGCATGAGGAAAATATCAGTATTTGTGAACTCCTCTCCGAGCTACTAGTGCAATCACCATCACAGATTTTCCCTGTCAACAAGCCAATATAATATTCCAATGTCTACACTACATGTATGTGGACAAAACTGACGTCCATCCATGCCCATAAAACATATAAAACAATAATCCCATATATCGTGTGTTGAGAGCCAGAAGGGCGTTTAACTCATATGTTTTAACACAGAGTTAACGCCCTTCTGGCTCTCAACACACGATATATTCTGGTGACAATTGCTCCGGGGGTAAATTTCGTCAAAAATTTACATTAGGGAAAGGGTTGCAATTGGGTTTTAGGTTCGGTTTTGGGTTAGGGTTAGGTTTATAATGTTTGGTCCGGGGCTCAAGTTACAGTACATGTAGGAATTCAGTGAGTGTAGGTAACTGATGGAGTGATTGTCCCAGGAGCGTGAGTCGTACAACCCATATTCTGTGCAGAGAGGAGATGTGTCATGAATTGATTGTTGATAAATGAAACAGTGATGCATTGATTATTTACCGAAGTTCTATCCTTTGGGTTCAAAGAATCTCCGAGAAGATGAGCTGTCAGTTTTTATATTTGTTTCAGAAAGGAATAATGCCTCCTACATTTTTTACCTTCTCCCAAGTATGTTCTGATTTGTGAAATGTACCATCACCCGCCCTCCCCCCAAAAAAAAAAATATATTGACATGATTCCAACGTTTGTTGACATAAACTTCAACAAGAGGCCTGTCAACAATATTACATGTACTGTATTTACTAGCCAACTTGGGCCATCAAGGCAGGATTTTTTTTAGCCGATATCATGAACTAATACTAAGCCCTTCACAAGCCACAAGTTACCTTCTTCTCATCTCGCTTGCACTTGAGTGATGTCACCATGGAGTGGTTAACCTTCTTGGGGTACACGGTTTGCCTTGTTAGCCCACTTGACCTCGATTTACCCTCGTTCCTGAATGGGGCAGGCTTCGACGGCAGCGACCCTTGACTTGAGGAGGCAGAGGAGCTACCAAATTCATCCTGGACAACGGAGAGGATAAAAAGGTAAGATTTAATAATGGATGATTGCAAGTTTTGCAACTTGATGATATTAATAAACTGTGGAGTCGTCTGGAACAATCTTCTTACTCTACCTACATTGGAGAGGCCTCCACAATAAATCATTTCAAGACACTTCTTACATCCCATCTCTTAGTTTAATCAATTGTACATGTATATAATTATGTACTTGTTCTTTTATTATCATTCTATTTCTCTTTCTTTCTCTCTCTCTCTCTCTCTCTTGCTCCTTCACTTCATTCTTCTTATTCTTTTGTATGCTTAGAAACACTGGATTAAGCACTAAAATGTTATCTATTATCATCACTTATCATCATAATTATTAATACATTTTGTAAATGGTACTATTAAACATGTTTAGGTTTTAAAGACATGAAAGAGCTTTAAATGTGCTTCAATCCTTAGAATATATTGGCATTTAAAAAAAAAAACATTTTGGAGAATTTCAAGCAGAGCAGGGTCCACGGTAACCTTTTTCACAGGAGTCCGAATTGAAATGTTCAGGGTCTGTATGCCCGTACCCCCAATCAAAATTTTAACGGTCTTGAGTAAGAATTTTTGGGCCCATGTGCAATAAGAGAAAGAGAAACTGGTACTTGAAAGAGAGGAGAAAGAGAAGATAGAGGAAAGAGATAGAGGGATACATATTCAAATTCAAATTCGTGTTTATTCATTTCCAACAGACAATATAGATGTAGGCAGAGAATAATAGAGAAAGTAAGAAAGAGCTTGACGCAAATACAAAAAAAATGTATGCGTAGACAGACAACAAAAAAGAGAGACAGAAAGAGAAAGGGAAAAAAAGAGACAAAGATAGAAAGAAACAGATGGAGAGAGAGAGAGAGAGAGAGAGAGAGAGAGGGGGGAACATTCACAATAAGAAAGGTAAACAGACATGTTTTGCACATGATGAGATCAAGAGAAATGGAACAGCTTCTCAACTTCATATCACTGCAATTTTGTTGGACCTTTCAAATTTAGGACACTCCTTTCATGCATAGTTCTATCATTGTACATCCATGCAGGAATTTCCCTGATAAAAGTATACATCATCAAAACACAGGCAACAGTGAGAGACACCTCAAACCCTCGCTATAAATCCAGCATTCAAATTCAAAACATCGATCATACAAACATTGTGCCCCAATCACTACTTTTACAACATTTTTCTTGGATTCATTGTCTAGCAAAGGTCTGAATTCCCTGATGCACAGCAGCAGAATGAAGCTGAATATTTTACACATTACATGTACCTCATAATGGAGGGGCATTATCAGATGAGTTGAACTTCATGTAATCAGCTTTCCATCTTCAAACTGGCAACACTGTCATTTTTCTTTACAGCTAATGTACATGTATGTGTACATTCATTGTTCCATCTCAAGAATAATTCTGATATTGATTGAAATATATGACTTTTCTTTTTTGTATTATGCAATTGCAAACAGCAGCCACTTCTGGTACATACGTGCATTAACAAATAATTGTTGACAGCTGGGCAAGCAAGCAGTCCCCACAAGGAGAGTCTTGAATAGGCCAATCAAATTGGTTTTGCTGCTGCTCAGATAATGTTAGGCATTGCAGAAAACTTGAACAATTTTATGGGAAACAATTATTTTTCATATATATATATGCTTTTGTATTATCAATGTAGCAACTTTAATCAGACTTGCTTGATAGTAAGTAACACTGTAACAGGGGCCCGGGGCATATATAGGCCCCAAATTTTAACTACGCACCCCTAAAAAACTTCAACCTAAACAGGAGCCCATTGTGCAAACCACCTAAAATTTCAATCTGTACCCTTATGAAAAAAAAACCGTAGTGTGGAGCCCTGTTTTATATTGTTTCTCACAATATTGTAAAACTTGTCACTCTTCAGATCACAATTTGTCCTGAAACATTATGAGTTCCTGTCTGACACTTGTAAGTTTTCAATTCCATAAAATACATGTAGATTGACCTCACATCCTGTTTGATATTAGGTCAGTTATTAATACCAAAAGGCATTTCCTACTATGTACCATTTCCTGAAAATATGAAATAATACCATCGCGACCAAACTGTGCAGGGTCAATGTACAGTCATACATGTAAACGTGTTCGGAATCACAAAATGTTCTTTTATTTTAGAATGAATTGTTAACCAGGAAACATGATTAAAAGAGCCTCATACGCGCAAGATGCAGTTAACAGCAAACACTGCAAAATATTAATAATTTCATACTTTCAGTGTAATACTAATAGACTGGCAAGCGGGGTGGAAAAAAGTATGCATACAGAAAAGGAACCTCAGCCCTAGGCATATGTACAATTTACATGTACATGTAAATATGTTATGATACATGTACAAAAACATGAATCCTGTTATTTTCATTTTGACACTGTTTTTGAGGCGGTTTAATATGTCGTGTCAGAACGAGGCTTCACATACATCTGGCTCTGTTTAAATTTTGTCACAGCACTTACATGTACAGTGAAACCTGCTTTAGCGACCACCTGTATAGAAAGACCACCTGTCTATAAAGACCATAATTTTTGTTTCCCTTGAAAAGTGTTTATCATTGAAACATTTATTAAAGGAACCTGTACATAAAGACCACCTGCTCATAAAGACCGCTTTTCTTGTCTCCCTTGAGTGGTCTTTGTAGACAGGTTTCACTGTATTTACAAGTACAATCTACTTGAAGGTCTATACATGTAGGCCTATATTACTGAGGTGATGCCCCTAGCTCCCTACCCCCCCCCCCCCCCAACACACACACACACATTTCCGTGTCCACAGCTCCACATCCATTTATTATTTACATCGACATGCAAATACCGAGTAGTCCAGCCAGCATATTGCCCACGTACATGTAATTTCCCTCAGCGATTTTTGTTCTAATGCAGTGCAGGAAATATTAACTTACAGTCGTACAACATCTCTTTAGTTCTAATCCTATTTTTACTGAGTTTGTTACTTTGTTTTTAAGATGCCCAAACATACATGCTGTCCACAGTATTTGCACAAAAATTATTATACAGATCTACATGTACATAGAGCTACATGCGTAAAATCTGCAGAAGACTACATGTACATGTTACATGCAGGGAAATGTACATGTAACTAGTTCCCATGTACATGTACATGTAACAAATCCTGATTGTGTTTGAGCGATGCTGAAAATAGCTACGTGTACATGCATGTGCATGCAGCCTTCATCATGTACTGTGCCAAAGTCTGATAAATTATGACCTTCACTAGTCTGTCTCCAAGACTGAAACAGATTTAGGCATATTGATAGTTTACAACAAGCTATATGAACCGCCTCCAAGTAGTCTGCAAGCACAGACCTTAATTTGACACTTTATCAGAAAAATCATTGTGTCTTGAGAGAAGCCTAAACCAGCTATTGACTGGTCATATCAGGAGCAGCTATAGTACATGGCCTATGGTAGTCTTACAGCGCAGACTCTCTTTTGCGACTGACCAGGGTTTGTGCCTGCAAGCTAGCCTACAAGGGGCAATACAGTTACGGTTACCCAACATATCAGTCTAAACTGTGACCAGTGGAGAGTGTGGATTAGAGCTTTTCAAGGAAATTATGGAAAATAATTTTTATACACAGGATGGAATCTACAGGAGGCTTCATAATATAAATCTGTGTGTTGAACTTTGTGTGTTGAACTTTTTGTGTGGAATATTGCTGTCATCACTATTTTATAGGGGATTGTGCACCTGTGTTATCAACATGTACATTTGGAACTATAAAACATTTTACAGTTTCAAAACATTTGAAATATAATTGAACAAGACATCTAAGCAGAAAATCAACAGGCAAATTTATAACCAGGCCTATACAGTACATGTACATATTACTGGTTAGAAATAATAATCCATGCCATTTACATGTTCATAAAAGTACATGTAAGGTCTTCAGAAACCTGAAATTCAGATATATTCTTCATTGTATAAACACCCATAGTATAGGCTAGGTTTCAATCTAGATTGTTTAGTAAGCACAGAAACAGAACAGCAGCGCAGGTAAATATAGCACTGAAATACTAAAGCACTCAACTGACTCCCTCAACTAGACAGAGACATGCGAATGCATACTGTGCAGAAACGAGTGTGTGTACATGTACGTGAGTTCCCATAGCAGAACACAGTCAGTGTATTGTACACACTGGCGATCACAAAGGGCCTAAATTACATGCACGGTAGGTATGGTGCAATGACGAGCACACGTGTTCTCTACGCAACTTTATATTCGACTCTCTTCTCAATTGTACAGTGTAAAGAGAGAGCACAGCTGAGACAAGGATAGTTAATCATGAATTTGCAATGATAAGCTTAAACATGATTTGCAAGCTGAGCCTCGTTTTAAAGATAAAGTCGAGATCTGGTCATGCGATTACATTGTAAAAGAAACTGTCTCAAACCAATTGGGGAAGTTAATCATGTCTACATGAGAATTGGTGTATACTATGAGGTTTTGGAATCATCAAAATGATAAGCAACTGACCCAGTCTCGATAAAAAGTACATGCACTGCACACAGAAATGGGTAAACTGGACTGCACACAAATGTGGTATGAATGTTCGGCCCGAACACTTCAGCTATTTCTTGTCATATTTTGAATATGAGGGCATCTGAATAGCAATCTTTTTCAGGGGACATTTCTACTATGATGTTCTTCCAAACTGACATAAAAGGAATGAGAAAGCTCCCAACATATTTTCCGACTTTTCCACAACTCCACCTTCTCTTTAATGATAGCGAGGAAAATGTGAATTACAATGCAGACCCCATTCACATAAACAAGTTCATCCGGTCTAGAAGGCTTCCATACATTGAACAAATATTACTATCTAAAGTAACAATATGGCTGGTATTCATGAAGGCGTACTTTAGTCCTGGCTGAAATCCTACTAAGTGGGTAGAGTTAAAGCACAAATTTATAGAGCACCAAGCCCAAAATGTCAACCTGCTCTTCTAACTTACAATAATAAGAAAAATTTCACTTATGAAATCAATTGCTTATATTCATTTCATGACTGCATTCATTTCGTTTATTTTGTTTACTCATTATGAAGCACATTGAGACTTTTTTGAAAGATATTTGTATCATGTGCTATTATAGGACTACAAAAAGTGTTTTACGATATCAGATGTATTTGTTACAGAATTATAGTAATTTGTAGACTATAGCATAGTGACTGAAAAGAGTTGGTGCATGTAAACTGGTCTGAATATTAAAGTAAGCTTGTCATCGAGTTTAGAGGGCACTTCACATGGCGTTCAATGACTTTGACAAGCCAGTTCCATGACAGTTACGAGGCCTCGGCAAAGATTTTTCGGGCAAACCTGGAGACGTCACCCTTCACCAAGCGTGCCATTCACATTCCCACCGAATTTAAAAAGCAATGAATTGTGTGCATGTATGCATCGCCATTGCGCTTTAGCTTTGTTTACGTCTAGAACATGAAAATGACGGTTGTTTGAAGCTCACAGCTTTCGACCACTGCTCGTGTATTCGTCAACAGCCTGGTTCATGCGAAATACTAAAATAGGATAAACTTCAAAACAAAGGTACATGTATTTTGCAGACCACGCAGGGTGCACAATATTGAATCCTAAAGAGCAAAACGTTCTCCTACCACGACGCAGTCACATTAATATCTGCGTGTGTACCTACCGATGTCATTTTCCATCCCATTCCACAATAGATGCACCAAACAGGAAACAAACAGACAATGTGCAATATTCCCCATGTTTACTTTATAACCTCTGTATGCTATTTATACATGCATGGTATCGAAATTGGAGTCCAGTTGACTTTAAAGGCCTCTGGAGTTTGGAGAGACGTTATCTCATAATATCCGCTATACAAGAACTGAATATTTTCATTATTATCATTATTTAAATTTATCATAATAGCACTTGAGGGAATTTTAAATTCATCATGAATTTCATTTACATATGTATAATATGGGACAATTATGAAGTTATAAAGAAATGTATTGTAAAAGCTACATGTACAAATATGCAAAAAAAAAATATTGGACAAGTCACAGACAAACATATTGATGTAATAATTCCTGTAAGTCCTGACAAAAAGAAGGCCAGTATTGTAATTATTTCAACATTTAAATAATTCACAGTATGATGCATTTACATTTATTTATCATTCTCAAATTTTGCACAATCATATTGATACACTTTTTCATAATGATGATGCATCGTGCACATCAATTACATCAATTACATCAATTACAGGATTCTGCATACATTTTTTAATGATGAACACCGGAATATGCAGTATCTATAAATATCTGTAAATACTTGTACAATATCAAACTTCAAAGCATGCACTAACAGTCTGGTAGGCATCATGTACATGAAATCTGATCAGAAACAGATCTACCAGTCACTTTACAATTGTGGTATTTCATACCCTTTTCACATTAGGGCTAGAAGTGGGCTAGTCCGGACTTAACCGTGACTAAGCCGTGATACCACAGCTAATGTGAAAGCTATCAATAAACCCGCTTTAATTCAGGACTAAAAGCAGACTTCTCAAACCAAGTCTCAAGCCGGGTTAAGTCCTGACTAAGCCCTGACCGGAAGTGGGTTGACTCGTAAATACCGTAGTATGAATGGTATCCGCGCTAGTTGAAGCCGACCAGCATAAGGAAAGATAGAAAGATAATTAAGATCAAAACAATTAGGATTAAAAACAAAGAATAAATAAGGAAGATAGAAAATGGAAATGATGGAAGGATAAAAAAAAAACAATATAAGGAATGAAAAACAAAGAATAACACAGGGAAAGATAGAGAGAAAAGAAGATAGAATGAAAAACAAAGAATAACAAGATAAAAGAAAGAAGATAAGGATAAAAACAAAGAACATAAAGATAGAATGAGAAGAAGACAGAAGAAAACAAAGTACATGTACCTTATAAATAGCAAGGGAATGGGGGGGGGGGGGGGGGCAGCAGAAACCATGGATAGAAATGCACATGCGGCCTTGCTGCTGTAATGTGAAAGCTAGCAGGGCTTTACAGAGAAGTGACTTCTATTGACCAGACTAAGACCCCTGTTACACATACCTCTGAAAGTGGACTGCGGCTCGACGTATGTGTAACATCAACTTTTTTTAAAAGCCGGACTGAAGCCGCCTCGAAGCCGCCTCCATCCCAGTCCACCTCTGGATGTGGTTTGAGGCCGGCCTAACGCCGGACTCAGTCCCGCAATCAGTATGTGTAACACCAAAGTGGACTCGGCGGCGGCTTTTAAGCGGAAGTTACGTAACCCGTAAGAGCTGTGCATGCGCGGACCGTTCACGATGTCGATGAGATAGTACAGCACCTGCAGTGCGAGTGTGCGAACCGCGCGAAAAATTTTACATGGAATGCACCCCAACGTCAGCTCGTGAAAAGGCGACGTGAAGCCGGCCTATGTGTAGACACAAAATTGCGGGCCCGAGGTATGTGTAACAGGGGTTTTAATGGTCTTGAGGTGGCTTCAAATTGCAGGTGTGAAGCCGGCTCAGGGGCCGCCTTTGAAAGCTGACGCATGTGTAACATGTAAGCCCTGACTAATCACGCTTTCGAAGTGAATATGGAAACGGTATTAGTTACTGAGAATGGAAAATGTACCATGAACACTGTATTATGTGAGTTTGGGATGCCATAATTCCAAACTTCCAATCACACATTTAAGACAAGTGCACCTCATAATTTATGACTGGATATTAATTGACACCAACAAACACATACATCGCATGCTGATACATTGTACCTTTACAGAGAGATTCAAACCATGATCTGTGTAATACACTGGTGCTGCATTATGGTTGATATGTTTCTATCACAATTGGTTGTCCGTAGGCTATTGTTTGACATTCTTTTCAATAGGAAATTTTCGCGTGCATTTAATGTTCACGAAATTTGTCCGTAGGCTATTGTTTGACATTCTTTTCAATAGGAAATTTTCGCGCGCATTTAATGTTCACGAAATTTGCGAGTGGTTCAAATTCGCAAAAGTTTAATTTATAACAACCATTTCCATTAAGAGATACCATCCCACTTCCACTCAGACCACATAATCATCAACATGAATCTGCTAAAAATAGAAGCTGGTGTTAACTCATTTTAAGATGACCTCTCCTTTCCCTTGAACATGGCTTTTCTATTTCTTTCCACCTCTTTCCCTCCCCATCCTCCTTCTCACTCCTTCACAGCAAGGCTCCTCTTCAGGAGCCCGAGTTCATGACCCCAACAGAGTGGGGCGTTCTCTAGAGAGGAGCCCTTCAAGTCCACCTGAGAAATTTTCTAATAATGGACCCCATTCACATCCAGGAAATAACAGTGCTCTAAACCTCTAAATCAGATCGGTCATAAATGTCGAGTCCTTGAAGATACCATTATTATTTTGACAATGTCTTGAAAGTTAATGAAATGTTTATTTTTTTTTTTTAAAGATACCTAGTTTCTCGAAAATGAGGAGTAGGGGGACCATGTTATTTGATATTTGATATTTTTCAAAGATGGCCGCCACACATACAAATGTTATTAGGCACGGGTTCCTGTTATATCTATATTCTTCTGGGGTCCCTTGTTGGTATTTTTTTTTTTTTAACAAAAAAATTAATAAAAAAGAAGGAGGTGGGCACTAAAAAGGATGCGGGCAGGGACGAGAGACTAGAAATAATTTTTATTTGGCCTAATGATTACTTTAGTACTAAGGAAAATTAAGGTTGGTTATCAATAAGTATCATGAGAATTGTATTCAAAACATAGTAAGAATCTAACATTATAGATGTCCTCATAACCAAAGAAGAAATTCAAATAAATTCCATACGATTGTTTTGTTCCATAAAATTTTCCTTTACATATTCTTTTGGACTGATCTTTCAGCACACATTTTCATGCAGTTGTGTTGTTCCCCCCCCCCCCCCCCCCCCCCTGCAGCTGCAAATGGAACCCAAATGTATCTAATTGTGAAGACAAACAAACGAGTCCTGCTGCTGGACTCGTTTTGGTTGCCCGCAATACAAAACCCTCTTCTTTGACACTGTACATGGGGCCTCGGTTTATTGCCAGAGTGTAATATCAGACCCCGTTCGATAAGCGCGCTCTAGATCACGCTACCTCTATAAAGGCAAGAACGCGGCAACATCATTTCGGCGCGATCCACGGAGGTCCACAGCGATCCAAAAAGGCAGACCACTGGACCACCTCTAGGGGGTGGTCCACGAGAGATAGCGCAATCTAAAAAGTGCCAGTGGAACTCCCTGGTGCACGCCATGGGTCGCCCCACGATAGCGCGATGCATCTTCTAATCTCGTAATGAGAACGGGGTCTCATTCAAGGCCTCTAAACAGAATTCTGTGTGAACTCTGCTTGTTCATTGTTGCAAGTCTATTGCATTTATAAAAGGTTGTGGTTGAGCACAACTTACAACAGATTGAATGAATTCTTGTAATAGCGGATTTAAAACATCCTTCTGTGTGTAGTAAAAGGATTTTTAAATAAAGAAGGAATAATGTGAGATGCTTACTGCTTAGAACTGAATTTTACTCATTTATTTATTTGGTTGATGAGGGTTTTTTCAGTCTCTGTGTAATTTTTTGGGTCCATATGCTACGTAAAGACCCATTATTGTCCACCCCTGTTAAGGCCAATATTTTTTCTGCACACATAAAAAAGCTTTTGTAAATTGTGACAAATCAACTTGCCCAATTGACTAGGGTAAACAAAATAAGTCAAAGGACATATTACACTTAAACCCTTCAAAGCAAATAAAGCAGTGTGTACTTCAGTCTTGGACTACATGTATATAATTTTTACTAATATCTCTATAACTATAAGCAGTGTAAAGGAACTTTGTTCACAGACACTTTTTCAAACCTTGTTTAGGTTGCAAAAGTGAGATTTTCTCACAAAATAAAATTTGGGTGTATATTTTCTTATAATTTTGAACAGTTCTTACAGTACATAAATAAAGCCTTGCAGAGTTCAACCGCCCACTGCTTTGACACTCCAATACGTATATATTTTTTTACATGTACTGGTTATAAGCCAAGTGTTTTCAATTCCCAGTTGCTATGATATTAAAGTAGGCACAGAGCAATAATTTTTATAGCAACCAAGAAGTCTGCATATTGATTACTCAATTAAAAGGCATTGGCTTAAATGCCATGTACATGTACAGTATGCCAAGGGTAATAAGAAAGAAAGAAGAGCCTATAGTATACAGTGTACATGTACATGTAGTAACAGTAGTGTGGTTATATTCATCCTCTGGATTAGAAACATGAAAAGTAATTGCCCAGTTGAAAATCCACTGCTTTAAAGATAAAGTTGAGTTCTGGGGAGCGTTTCATCAAGCGTTTTGTCAGTGATTTTTACCGACAAATTTGCTCTCAGCCAATTAGATGCAAGGATTTCAGTAGCTTATAACAGTTGTCAGTAAAAAATCACTGACAAAACACTTGATGAAACGCTCCCCTGGTCATGCGATTACACTAGTGCTGGGACTAAAAACGGGTACCCGAGTCCCGCCCGAGAGCATCGGGTCCCGGGTCAAAATATTACATGCCCGTTTCCCGAAAATAAGTATTTAATGATTACTCATGTATGTAACATGACAAGGCGGTAGATAACGTCGACCAGCCATTCAATATCTACATGTAAATATCCATGTAGCGCCCCACTGCAGTGATGCGCTTTCGAGTTTTTCCCAGTGTTAATAGCTTCTTAGGGGTAAATATAAGCTTGTAATTTGTATTATATGATTTTCGGGTAACCGGGAACCCGCCCGAAAAATCGTCGGGTTCCCGAATTGAAAAAATACCCGAAACTCCCACCCCTAGATTACACTGTGAAAGAAACTGTCTAAAAGCAACCAGGAAAGGTTGATCATGTCTACATATAAAGTATTGATGTATACTGTGAGGTTTTAGAAGCATCAAAATGATAAATTTACCCAACCTCACTGAAAAGTATACATGTATGCTCTGCACACAGAAATGGGAGAAACAGATTTAAGAACGTTTGGGCAAAATCCGATAAGAAATAAACATTTTTGAAGTTGTAATCAATCACACTCAAATTGGCAACCCCATGACATATCTTGCAAGCTCCTCTCCCATTAGCTCAGTAAGGAAATTTTCATAAATTTTCATTTTCTTAGTTTTTGATGAAGGAATAAATTTGTTTCATTTTATAGGTTTTGTGCAAAAATCAAAACATTAGAGCTAAGGTGTAAACCTGTATGTGATTGAATATTTCCTTTTGAGAAAATGGAAATTAATGATATTTTGTGTGTACAGGGCAAATGGGTGAGGAGCTTGCAAGATATGTCACAGAGTTGCCAATTTCTTTGATTGATTACAACTTTAAAAATTCACAACTTTCACTATTAAATCTGTTTATCTCATTTTTCTGCTTCCTTTAAAACCAACTTGTAATCAGGGGGGCATTTCATCAAGTGTCTTGTCGGTGATTTTTACCGACTAATTTGCTCTCAGCCAATCAGATGCAAGGATTTCAGTAGCTTATAACAATTGTCGGTAAAAATCACTGACAAAACGCTTGATGAAACGCTCCCCAGCTGGATGGACTTCCCCTTTAAATAAGATTTGTTAGAGATGAAAGTGTATGGATAGCAAACATGTACATATATATATGTACACCCAACATGAGTAATACATGACATTAAAATTTCCAGGCAGCACTCATCTTCGAAATGAAGTAAACACATTAATCATCGGTACAATTTCTCAATAACCAATACAGAGAAGAGCCAATGTTATAAATCTCATTTTGGCCGAGGGGTGGGGGAGCAATTACATGTGTGTTTGCATTCTAACATAATTCATGCAGTTGTGTGCAGTTGTAGGGGAGGAGGAGTCTAATGACATGCTACATACACACACAAACACACGCATCTGTGATTATCTTTTATCCATGCAAGCACACAGCACGTGCTCGACAGATCCCAATGTGTCAACCGTTCATTCTCCGGTGGTCACAAACTAGGCTGGTCTACGGTGAAATAGCATCAGTTGCTGATAATAAAAGGCTTTCAACCTTAATGAGGACGATATGACATTTTCGGTATTGTGAGCTAATATTTCGTCCAAGTTGTAATAAGTCAGAAAATGAAAAGTTGGGCTTACATGTACATTGTGTAGAAATACAAATTTAGACTCACTTAGAAGGCATATCATATCGTGATTCACAGTGTTTTTGTATTCATGATGAATTTATATCTTTAAATGTAATTTCTAATCTTATTTTAATTTTATTTTAACAGTAACATTGTAACCGATCACAAAATCAGGGGCCGATTCCGATCCGATTTTGTAAAATCGGATGCTGATTTTCAATCGTCAATCAAAAGAAAAGATAAAAAAATCTAATGGCAATAAATAAAATTATTTGCCACCAAAAAAAGGCTTCAATTTTACAAGTTTTAATCTGTAAATACTGTTTGAAAACATCCAAAGCTTGGGTTATTCTCTATTTGTTCATAGACTCTATTTGTTGACGTTTAATGCTCTTATATTGTCTAAAAGTAGAGATAGAATAAACGAGCCGCCATTTTGGATGATAAGATCTTTTTGGCTCTCCCAACATTAACATTGTTGGAAATAATCAAAAGGCTCTCTAAATGCTGTTAGAATAAAAACTTTATTCAAAGAATATTTTCTTGTACTCATAATACATTCTTAATTTCTAAAGCTGATAGATCTACAAGTATTTACTTTGTAATCATTACAAGATTCTTACATGAGGATAGACAGTGTACAGGCATGTGGAGTGTATGCATACAACATGTACTCTTTACAGGTGTGGTGTGCAATGTTTATCCTTATTGGCTGAATCTCGTAGCAATTACAAAATTGATATTAGCTTTAAAAATTAAGAATGTAGTCTAAGGAGTAAAATAAACTAGAAATATCACTGAAGATGATGATTAATACCCCCGCCCCGTGACAACAGCCTTTCTTGACTTTTGGTCGAAAACTGAGGAAGTAGTTCGATCCGCAAGATTTTTCCCTGATTTACTGCCATAGATATGCCGTTTCCATGGCAACGCAGCTTCCGACACATCAAAAAAATATGTTGTACACATCTTCCCACCAAGACCAATGTGTGTACCAAATTTCATGACTTTCGGTCAAAAACTGAGGAAGTAGTTCGATCCGCAATGTGTTTCCTTGATTTTCTGCCATAAATATGCCGTTACCATGGCAACGCAGATTCCGACTCATCCGAAAAATATGTCTTGCACATCTTCCCATCAAGACCAATGTGTGTACCAAATTTCATGACTTTCGGTCAAAAACTGAGGAAGTAGTTCGATCCGCAAGGTGTTTCCTTGATTTTCTGCCATAAATATGCCGTTACCATGGCAACGCAGATTCCGACTCATCCGAAAAATATGTCTTGCACATCTTCCCACCAAGACCAATCTGTGTACCAAATTTCATGACTTTCGGTCAAAAACTGAGGAAGTAGTTCGATCCGCAAGATTTGCAACGGACCGACCGACCGCCCGACCGCCCAACCATCGACTGATTCCAGTATACCCCCTTCAAACTTCGTTTGGCGGGGGTATAATTAATCTTTGACATGGAAAAAAAAAATACCAACTCAATATACCAAATCCACTAACTTGCCGATTCAATCATCCGATTTTTGCTCTAACTTTACAGGGTTAATTTACAGGAACAAGTGCTATTATTAAATAGTTATGAATTTCATTTTTAAGTTGCCAATTATTTTTCAGTCAATCTGCTCTTTTCATTTCACAATTTCATTTTTCTTACCTTGCAAATTTTCTTAGATGAAACAGTGGTTGTTTAATCTTTTGAAATTCTTGTTTTGGTTTATTTTCTCACATTGTAAATTATTTCACAATTCAATATTTGGCTGAAAAGAAAATATCAGCAAAACTATTTCAACCTACATGTAAAAATTCTTACCAATATGACACTTCTTAATTTTTGTATTTCTTAAAGGAAGTCGATGATGGGCTGCAATTCCTGGCCACCATACTAACTGATGTGTAGAAGAAGAGAGACTATTCGATCATTTAATGACCAGCAAAGCCTCTATCCTTCTTTTAGAACTCGATGGATATTTAACACAGTACATTTTATAACCTAGTTGAACTATTTTGTCCCTACCCCATGGTATAATCATATAATTACTGCACAAATATAAGCATGGCTATTAAACTGAATTTCACACCAAGATAATATCTCTATAATTCTATTAAATACCAAGTCTACCATCATCACCACAAACACTTTACCCACATACATGTACATGTATGTTGACGTCTGTAAACAACAGCCAACAATCATCAGTCTTTCGTATGACAGGCAAACATATTGGCTGAATTCTAAAAACAGTTCCCCTTTCATAAAAATCACACGTGCACTCTCAACATCAGCATACTTTATGAAAGGGTCAAAGCAACGAAGGGCTATTAAAGATAAAGTTGAGTTCTGGTCATGCAATTACACTATAGAAGAAACAGTTTTTAAATCAAAATGATAAGAAGTTGACCCTATCTTACTGAAAAGCACATGCACTGCACACAGAAATGGGTATATGGGACTGCACACACATGTGACATGAATATTTGGTCCCAAACGCTATTTCTCGTCATATTTTGAATATATGAGAACATTTGAAGGGCCATCCATTTCAGGAGACATTTCTACTATGATGTTCTTTGAAAATTAACATACATGACAAAAGAACGAGGAAGCTCACAAATTATTTTTCAACTCCACCAAAACTCAACCTTCTCTTTAACTCATCATATTCAAAACCACACTTGTCAGGACTATCGCTAAATGAAAGCTGGAAGCACTAATTGGAAACGTGGCAAAATTCAATGTTTTCTTTACAAGGACCATGAAGAAATTCATAAGGTGAAGAAAGAGGTCTACAGGGGGGGGGGGGTGTACTTTTCTGAGTAAGACCAGTTCCCCCACCCCCTAACCCCCAACCCCCAATGATGCCAGAACCCCCTCAATAGCTGAACTAACGCTATGCCACTGTCCAACACCCTGGAGTGTGAAACTGTGAGTCAAATTACCAACTAACAAGTCTTACATAATATGCATGATATCAAATGACAATTTCAAACACATCATCAAAATACAGTTACAGCTGCTGTAGATTGAACAGAACTTTCTGCTAAAGCCAGGCCAACGGAATAAGGATTCTGCACAGAAACTGTTTGCATGCAAAACTCTGCACAATGCTGATGATGGAAATAAAGATTGTACTGGAGTTAGTTTGGGACAAAGTTTTATTTTAAGCTCATGCCAAGCTATCACCCTACAATTCACTAACTCAGACAGTATGTTAAAAGTCATTAAATGATGGACAAATTACCCCCAAAAATTCCTCTGATAAAAATAGAGAGATGGGACTAATTTAGTCACTACAAGAATCAACTCTCAATGGGCTTACCTCCTCTGGAATATCAGGTTTGTTCCATGATCTTGCATTGTACTTTGCCTTGGCAGGGGACTGCATCAAGGAAACAATTGACAAATATTAAGAACATCACAAACTACTATTAGGGCTGGCATGGAGTAGAAGTACTATTAACAAGTTTCAGTCTAATTCACAAAAGCATTAACATGTGTCACTAAGCTTACAAATTCTAGTCGAATCAAGATTCACTACAAAAAGGTAAATAGTGTTATTTTGAGGGAGGGGACTTAAAATGAAACCTACCAAGTACCAACAAGGTTATCATAACACGAAGCGCAAAAGTGCAATAAAAGGAAGAATTGTTAATCAATACATGATTAGTTGTTGCCATGAATTTCATATCATTGTGAAATACGAACTCTCTAAATGTATCATCTCTACAATTGTAGCCTTTCAGAATTAAATATCAATGGAAATGGTAGTGACCTAGTGATCTTTTTGACAACTTAACTTGAAGCTTCAGCCAGATGCAAAATTGAATGTCCAAATTGGAAAATAAGGTGTCAAAGAGAAAATAAAGGCTTCCATTGATGTGGACTTTAAGAAGACCATAGGGCATCATCCACAAGAACTGGGGGACTTTAGAACACCCAGATGCCCACCTATGGCTAATAGTCTGAAGTGCTAAAATTCAGCCTCAAGTAATGTTTTTATGGACATTTTTGGTATCACTTTGTTGTTTTTAAAAATTAATGACATAATATTCAAGGCAACTCTTCGCAAAGATAAGAACATACCTTCTTTGGACTGTTGAAGATCTTCTTGACATTGTCCACATTACTTGTCGACTTTACCTTCCTCAGCGCGGGAGCATCAGCCACCTCATCATCTTCTGAGAAATCAAATTCATCGTAAGCGGTTGAGGATGAAGACTTGGCTGGTGGCAAAGATTTGGAGGTCTTCAGGCTAGGCTTGGCCATTGACGACTTCGATGTCCCAGATGAACTTGAAGACTGACTACATTCCTGGGAGCTGCGATTCCTACTAGTACTTGAAACAATGATGACTTCAGAGTCATCAGAATCATCATCACTTTTCATGGCAGAGTCCTGACTGGAGCCTGAGGGATTAGTTCTTAGGTTTCTGTTAGATGACTGACTGGCACTGTTCATTGCTCTTGTCTTTCCTCTTAGTGAGGAGGCACTACCTGATGATGATTGAGAAGAGGAACCTTCTGTGCTTGTGGACTCAACAACAGTCTGAAGTTTGCCAGCAGCTCTCCTACCCTGACAGACATTCCCTGCTGATGAACTTGACCGCTGGCTTCCTGACAAAGACACTACACTAGTTTGCGAACTTGAGATATCGGATCCGTTCGGGCTACCTAAACTGTCGTCTAAAGTATCCATGTCCACATCAGTGTTGTCCTTTTTCTCACTTGATGAGTCATTATTTCTTGAATTATTAGCAAACTGTGTGATCAAGGTTTGGTTGCCTGGAGATTTCTCTTTTGCACTGCTCCTGGTTGTGTTGGCACCCCTTGGTGCTACTCTAGAACTATTCCTTGATTCAATACCATTGTCGAACTGTAGCGATGCTCTCGTCTGTCGAGAGTTTGCAGAGTTATTGGAATCGCTTGTATTGTTCTTGTCCATGGCTGCCCGTTTAACAGGTGATTTATCATCATCACTGCTAAAGCTGAAAGGATCATCCGTGCTACTCGCTCTTCTCCTTCTCTTTGGACTTGTTACACCCACTACATCCTCTCTCAACACAGTGTTCTGTCGGGTCGGCCTGGAACTCTCAGAGCTAGCCATTCTTGATGGCTTTGACGGGGATGATCTAGTCTGTCGGGTGGTGGTTTGTAGTTGGTTGTTGGCTGGCCGCTTTGCTGGGGAGAGACGGGTCACAGGACGAGTGCTGTCTTTACTTTTGTTCCATAAATCATCAAAATGATCATTGCCCTCTTTACGGACACTTCGCCCGTATGTTTTCGCCCCGTAGCGAGGCATAGTATTGTTCACCAGTTGGGGATAAACACCAGTTTAAGCTTCTGTGCTTGTCAATTATTGATTGGATTGTGGTTCAGATATCAGCAGAAACAAGCTGTAGAATATTCAAGAAAAGAAAACATATGATAGTTAAATGATATACGAGAAACTTTTGACAAAAAAGAAAAATATTATAACACCCCCCTCCAAGTTTTCTATACAAAATACTAGAGTGGTCATTGCAGGCCTTTAGTCACCACAAAAAAAATAGTTTCCTGTTTTTGAAAGATCTGCTTTCGGTAGGGGGATGCATACATGTACACCCCTGAATAAGGAAATGAAGTTTCATGAATAATTGTGCAGTGGTAGACTTGTGTCAGAAAAAAGTAGACACATAGTTTTATGAAGTTTTAATTTCAAAGTCATCATATTTCAGGATTTTTTCAGACAATCATTTACAACTACATATTAGTTCATGTGTGAAGTTTTATCTCATAAATCGCCAAAATAGAGGCACAAATTAAAGTTCCTTGTTTTGCCATTGTGATGACCGCAAGCACGCACTGAGCTAGAAGTCTGTTGGTAATTCAAAACAAACAAGGGGTTAATGAGATGCAAATTGTACCGTATCTATGTTGATACATACATGTACTGGTACCAAGTTTAAAGTTCATACCTCATATGGTTCTTGAGTTATCGCGAGAACGAGGCTAACACCTGAAATTTCAGAAATTGGCCTGTGACCTTGACCTTTGACCTACGTACCCCAAAATCTAATCAGATTGTCTTCCCGCTTTCTAAAATTTTTCTTTTCAGTTTGCCATTAGAATATTGTTTTTCATGTCAAGGAATAATTTATTTTACTCCCAACACTACATTCTTAATTTTTAAAGCTAATATCAATTTTCTAATTGCTACAAGATTCAGGCACTAAAGGGATAAACATTGCACACTACACCTGTGAAAAGAGTACATGTTGTATGCATACACTCCACATGCCTGCACACTGCCTATCCTCATGTAAGAATCTTGTAATGATTACAAAGTAAATAGATCTATCAGCTTTAGAATTAAGAATGTGGTGTTATGAGTACAAGAAAATATTCTTTGATTTAAAAAAATATATTATAATGGCATACTTTGAAAAAGAAAATTTTAGAGAGCCATTTGATTTTTCCCAACATTGCTGATGTTGGGAGAGCCAAGAAAATGATGTCATCTTAAAATGATATAATCCAAAATGGAGGCTCGCATATTCTATCCCCTTTTAGACCAATTTCTTACTTTCAGAAGCAAGATAAGAGTATTAAACATACTTACTTTACTTTACTTTAATCCCACGATGATATAGGACAAATGCCTGTTCATCGTTCGTAGCTTCTTGTATCATGTGATTCTACATTTTCCATAACGTGTCATACCAAGTCGAATACGTGTGGGAAAGGACAAAAATGTGTGGTTAGACAAGTATTTATCTAGTCTATTCTTGAAGCAGTTTACAGAAGTTGCTGAGATAACATATTCAGGGAGACTATTCCACAAATCCACAATTCTGTTGCTGAAAAAATGTTTCCTCAAATCAAGCCGAGAATACTGTTTGTCCAGTTTCATTTTGTGGCCTCTGGACCTCCTGTGTGCCAAGTGAAAAAAATTGTGTTGAGTGTCATACACTCCTGTCAAATACTTGAAAGCATCAATCAAATCACCCCTCCTTCGCCTGTGGGCAAGAGTTGGTAATTTGAGTTTCATGAGGCGTTCACGATATGACATACAGTATTTCTAAATCCTGGAATCATTTTTGTTGCCCGCCTCTGCACACTCTCCAGTTTCCTCTGCTCACCTACTTTGTATGGCGACCATGCTGCCTGACCAAATTCTAAAATGGGTCTAACAAGACCCTTAAGCAAGCATCAATATTCACAAATGTCCTTCTAACAATTCCTAAAACTCTATTAGCTTTCAAGGTTGCTTGGGAGACTTGATCTTTGAAAGACAATTTTGAGTCTACTAGAACCCCTAAATCCCTCTGAGCGTTGACCTCGTTAAGAGCTACTGAGCATGATTCTCTCTTCATGTGATATTCAATATGCACATCTGTACTTTGTTTCCCAAGCCTCAGAACAGTGCACTTCTCAGGATGAAAACGAAGCTGCCATTTTGCGACCCATTCTTCCATTTTCGATAAATCACTATGAAGTTGCACAACAGAATCTCTTGTACCTGAGCGTGCATACAATTTCGTATCATCAGCGAGCATAATGATATTTGATTTAACTACACCTGGGAGATCATTAACAAAGATTAGAAGAAGGGTCGGACCCAACACACTCCCTTGCGGCACGCCACTCAATACTTTTCCCCAAGAGGACTGCTTTCCACAAACCACTACCCTTTGCCGCCTACCAGTCAGAAAAGACTTCAATCATGAAAGAAGATTTCCACAAATACCAAAGGATTCCAACTTTACAAGGAGACATTGGTGAGGGACTGTATCAAATGCTTTCATAAGGTCCATATATATATATGGCATCAATTGTGCCACCCGCATCCAACACTTGTGTCCAATCATCAAGTACCTCTAGCAGGTTTGTGACACAAGATCGGCCAGCAACAAAGCCATGCTGACGCATGGAAATTAAATTATTACTTGTATTAGTTGTAAGGTGTTCACACAACTCTTTACGAATGAGGTTTTCCATGACTTTCCAAACAATACATGTTAAACTAACTGGCCTATAGTTTTTACTCTCTGTCTTACTACCTTTCTTAAAAATAGGTGACACATTAACAGACTTCCAAACTAATGGTAGCTGTCCGCTTTCCATACTTTTTTGAAAGAGTAAGGATAATGGCAGTGCTAACACGTCAGCTAATTCTCTCAAGGGATAGGGATGCAACTTGTCTGGCCTGGAGATTTATTGGGCTTAAGGTTTGACACAGTTTAAACACATCTCCAGAAGTTATCTCAACCTAGCTCAAGGAAGCGTCAAACACAGCCTGTGGAGGAGGTGGAAAGGTGGAGGAGGTGGACTTGTCTGGCCTGGAGATTTATTGGGCTTAAGGTTTGACAGTTTAAACACATCTCCAGAAGTTATCTCAACCTAGCTCAAGGAAGCGTCAAACACAGCCTGTGGAGGAGGTAGAAAGTCCATCTCATCTTCCTTTGTAAAAACCGATGAAAAGAAAGTCTGTAAAACTTCAGCCTTTCTTGGTCTGAAGATGTTTTACTACCATCTGGTTTAGTCAGGTTTGATACAATTGATGAACAAATAAAGTCTATAACAACTTCAAATAGAGAATAACCCAAGGCATGGTTGTATCGCCGACAGTGTGCGCGCCCTCGCACGCAGCCGCCATTTTGAATCTGCATTACAAGAGGATCCATGGATACACAAACACTGGTGAGTTCTCAGAACTTCTTATGCTATATTTTGTCTTTTTTTTCTGTTAATTTTGAAAATAAATATAATACAAACATTCCAAGTTTCCCTAGGATGAGACGCTATGGTGAAGAACCTGTCGGTCGCGGGAGTTATCAGGAAAAGGATTTTCCAGGGCATTGTTCATAACCTGCTAAACCAGCTCAATTAGAATGGCGGAACAAAAATCCTGGCTTCATGCAGTGTAAATGGCGTATAGCCCCCTTTTTTTTTACACTCAGGAAGCCGATCCTGGCTAGCCGAGTTAGCCTGGATCCATGTGATGACATCACTTTTACAATAAATATTTTCAGCATAAAATGTCATAAATGAATGTAATTTTGATCACAACCCCGGCCTCGAAATGTCTTTCATGTTGAAAATCCTGAATTGCATGTAAAATGAATGACTAATGGCACCATTATCATGAGAATTTTTATTTTTGCAATGCCAATCATAACAATGTCATGAATGTGAAAATGACACAGCCCACACCACGAATAGTGGTCATATTGACCTCTACTCGATATGAATGCAAAAATGGTTGGTATTTTCTGTCGCATGTCCTAAAGGTATGGGGGGAAAAAAGATATTAGTCTTAGACTAAAATCGGCCAATAAAATATTGTCCACAAAGAAACTTGGGATCGCAAGCGCACATCGATCTCTACGATCGCGCACACAGAAAATCAGGACTTTTCCGTCATGTCTGTGTACGAGATAGGCAATGATAGGGACCGAATCTTTAAAGGAGAATTAACCCCTGAGTACAAATTTACTTATATTGAAAGGTGTAATATATTCCTACTTATTGGCCTAAATCATTTTCTAATAAGATATTAGAAAAGGGTATAAATAAAGATATTCCAACACCCGGTATCGTCTCCTACTCATTTACATGGGGGCTGCCATTTTCTTGCTGATTTGGAGTTGTACATGAACCATTGAGAAATGTTCCGGTCAGGAAGATATTTTGAATCCAAGACCTAAATTGATTTTCTTCATTACCAAAAATCCCATATGTGACGAAAAATATAAAGTGGGTGTTTACATGATTTATAAAAATTAAATCTTTATAATGATACTTTTAAATTGTCTGGTTTTGCTTAACAAAAATCTGTTTTCTTGGGTTTGCCAAACAGAGCAGAACATAATATATGCAGCATGCATTCTGACTTTTCAAGTCCCATTATCCGAAAGCAGGTGAATGCATAGTTTGCCGCTATAGATGCTCAGGGAAGAAGCATCCATAAAATTTGAATTAATTTGCTCCGTCCATTGCGTCACAGTATGTAGAAAATAGATTTATATTAAGCGAATATCGATTTTCAACAGAAATATATAAGGAAATCTTCAGTTTAAAAATAAATTGACATATCTATTCTATATTTTTAATCTCAAATGGGTTTTTAATTTTGAAAAAGGCAATTGGGCATTTGGATTAAGAAAATCTTCTTGTACACATAAAAAAATGGCAGCCCCCATGTATTGCTAGCAGACGATACATATTGCTAGCAGATGATAAATTTTGCTCAGAAAATCTTGATTCGTATCAATCTCGTATATTTTGACGCGAAGCCATATAGTCTAACAAGTAGGAATAAATAACACCTTTGAACACTATCGTCTTTATTGTTTGAGGTTAATTCGCCTTTAATGACTAAATTCTTTGGGGGAGATGTCAGTGCCTGCGGCGACCAGGAAATGTAAACGATGACTCCGATACCTCGTTTCGTGAGACCGGACAGTAAATTACGGATTTCATTTTTGGAATTATCTTTTCCAACATCGGTGAGTTTAATTTTTAATATTGTATTTCTTGGATATAGTCATGTAGCTATGAGTGACACCGTCCATTTTCTTTCCTTCATTATTATGCATGCCATGTCCAGTTGTAAAAATGACATTATTTATATGATTATCATGATTTTATTCTTGCACAAATTTTGACGAAATCTTTGACACAATTACTCGTTAGAAATATCAGGAATAACATGAGGCATTATTAGAGAAATTTAACAGAAATTATTGTTCAATTTCAAATCAAAGCTTAAATGCAAAGACATACAAATAGTAAATAAGTATAGCCGAGCTCCCCATCATCAAAGCCAGCGCGCGGCGCCAGTGGCACAGTGCAACTGCAAGTGTTAGTTTCTGACTTTACTGTTGTTAATGTTAGTGTTGCCTGTTGGATCATGGAGCAGCGCCGTAGTCCTACACACACTTAAATTGTTGTGTGGGCAAAAATATTGCCAACTTTCTGACCAAGAAACTGCAGTTATAAATTATCTCTCACATCCTTCACCACAACAACATATATAATATTACCTATCGCAATCACTTCTAATGGATGACGTGGACTTCGTGGTTTTTTCCGCTCCGGTTTTCTCATGAGTTAGCAAACAACTCCAAAGTTTCAGCAACAAAGCAGTAGTTTTCTCGCCATTTTGAAACCGTAAGAGAGCGCGTTCAACGCGCATGCGCTGAATCTTCATAAAAACAAAACGGCCCTCAACGCCAATAAACTATACATGTTGAATTGTGATCTTGCCCCATGTTTTGCCTATGTACAGTACAGAACTAAAGCTATAAGACATCCAACATTCCTTGTCAGTTCTCTGATCCCTCTAAACGCATTTTTGGGGTTAATGTTTTTATTCCCTGTAATGTAATTATGATAACACACTGAAAAAGAACAAATTATTCCCCTGGGAGTGATTAAAGAATTCAAGATTAAGGTCTGCAACGGCTTGAATTTATGAACAGATATCCAGTATACTGCGTCAATTTATGAATTCTGATCAAGTGATATGCTCACACGATCTTATTTTCACTATTAAACGTTGATTATTATCCTTAACACATTTAAGGGTGTTTTCCATACTCCTTAGACAACTTATATATAATAATTTATTCACCACGGATGGCAAAGTCAGTGGCAGGCATCATTTGCAAGAGAGCATGCATGTTCATGAGCCGGTATACATCAGTTTGATTAGGGGCGGAGGTGTATGATCATAGGTGCCGACAACATTATGTAATTTTTTTTCCAAAAGAAAAAAAATAATATTTTCCTTTAAAATAAGTTTTATGTATAAAAGATTTTCTGATAGACCTGCCCCAAAAAAAATCCAACAAAGAAACAACAAAAAAAAGAAAAAAAAATATCAATTTTTTGCGATTTTTTTTTGTTGACATGGCTTTAAAAATTAAGGTTCGTACAGAAAACGGGGTGGGGTGCTATCACACCGCCAACCCGCAAGGGACAGTGTGAAGACATTTTATTCATTTAAGTGAAAAATCAGAAGAAAATCGATTTAACCATAAATGAACGTCACTCCCGGTGGGCGGTGCACTCTTTTAAACAAGGGCGCAAAGCTCATTCCTCCAGATTTTCCTCCGTCATTGTTGTCCGTCATTCGGTGCAAAGTGGGCCCAATGAAGTATTTTAATATACAGCCAAACCTGTCTCAGTGGCCACCTGTCTAGAGTGGTCGCTTAAAGTGCCTCCTTATAGCAAGAAATATGTGTCTTAGAACCTGTCTATAAAGGCCACCTGTCTTCAGTGGCCACTTTTTCTGTTTCTCTTGGGTGGCCTTAATAGACAGGTTTGACTGTATATAATTATTTTCGGCCCCGAACATATTAATAATATAATAATAATTAACAATTCTTATATAGCGCATAACACTTTGCGGAGCATGTCTCTATAATTATATGCGCTTAGAGAGTAAGAAATGATAGATAGAGAGTCACTGTACAGGGTTCAGGGATTAACAAGAAGCTATAAAAAGATAGGTCTTCAGGGCAGATTTAAAGTGTTCTAATGAATTAATAGACTTAAGGGAAGCTGGAAGAGCATTCCATAGAAATGGGGCAGCATAGGCAAAACTACGCTCACCGTAAGTTTTTGTTTGGGCTGTTGGCACAACAAAAAAGTGTTGCTTATACTAGAACGTAAATTTCTTTCAGGTTTGTATAATAGTTAAGTAATTCAGTTAATGATGGGGCTATGTTATGAAAGCATTGATAAGCAAGTATCAATATCTTGAATGTTACACGGGTATGGACTGGCAGCCAGTGTAAATTCTGTCGGATAGAAGATATTGATTGGTGTTTTTTGGAGCAGGACACTAACCGAGCAGCCGAGTTTTGGATAATTTGTAATCTTTGTATTTGCCGAACTGGTTTAGTTTAGTTTAGTTTAGTTTATTTATTCATCTTTCTTTAACATTTTACATAAATACATTGCCTTTAGGTACATAGAAACACGACAATATGTGATACAGAATTTTTCAAAAAGATACACAAGTAAAGAAAGACGAGGAGACCTTGGTAAAAAGCAAAGCTTGTAGTAGTAAGGTCTCCTCAGCACAGGTACATGTATAACAAAGTAGTTACATAGCAAAAGATTAATTGTACTTAATTAATTCCTATTCTAGGTAAGTAAAAATACAGAGGGTAAATACAAGTTGTAAAATAAGTCAAAAATATATACAGTATATACATGAGGTGAGGGTATAGGGGAGGGCTTAACATAACAAGACGAGATAGTATGAGAGGGAAAAAAAAGAGAAGGGGGAAAGATACATTCAAGAAGGAAAGGATACAGAAAACTGACGGGTACACCACACGACAAAAACAAGAAACAGAGGGATTAAAGGCTGACAACTGCAATATGTGGACAAGAAAAAAAAAGAAAAGAAAAAAATTTACATTTAAATGTTACAACCGTACCCTATGAGTCATGGTAATTATTTAAGAGATAACCCTTAAGTTTATGCTTAAATACAGATTGGCTAACAGAGTGCTTAATGTTAGCGTCAAGGGAGTTCCAGAATCTAGGACCAGTGCAGAACAGTGTATTAAAAGTAAACGTTGTCCTTACATGGGGCAGATGATATGCAGAAGCATTTCGTGTAGCATGGTGATGAACTTGGCTATTTGTTCTAAATATACTGGCCAGAGCCAGTGGCAGAACATCAGCATTCAAGTCAAACATGAGAGTCCCAAGTTGGAAATGATAAATATCTTCCAATTTTAAGATCCTATGGCTATGAAAAAGTGGGTTAGTATGCTCACGAAAATTTACATTACAAATAATCCTCAACGCTCTTTTTTGAATCAAATATATCTTTTCAAGATGAGTTTTAAGTGAATTACCCCATGCAAGGACACCGTAATTGAGATAAGGAAGGATTAATGTTGAATACATAATAAGAAGAATGTCCTGAGGAAATGAAGATTTCAGTTTATGAATGACACCGGTATTTTTAGATAACACTTTACAAAGATGATTGATATGTACTTTCCAACTTAGTTGCTCATCAATGTATAGGCCAAGGAATTTTGTTGATGTTACTCTATCGACTGAAACATTATTGAAAGTTACATTTCCTGGAAGCACTTTAACTTTGTTACCGAACTGGTAACCCTTGCAGTAAACTATTGCAGTAATCTATATGACACATTACAAAAGGGTGAACTTAACGTTCTGCTGTATTGGGGGTAAACATATCGTATTGGTGGGGGGGGGGGGGGAGTTCGCCCCCAAAAATATGGGGGCAAACATATTGTTTTGCCCCCAATAATCCTGTGTAAAATAAAATAAGGGAAAATGATGCAAAACTCGGGAAATGAAACTTTTCATATGAAAAACAACAATATCAGACTTCAATTTCGCCGAGCAAATTCTATAAATTTTCCTGCCTCATGTAACTGTGAAGAAGCTGGCTTTAAAAAATCATGAAGGCTACTATATATCTTCATTGCCCCCCCCCCCCCCCATCCGACGCCCCTGATAATTCGTAGTCTCTCTGGTCTTTATTAGCCCCGTGAATCTTTTCTCTCCTACAGAAAAACTGCAGATAGATAAGGGATCCCCTTTCCAATGACAGTATTCCTATTAAGTGCATTGTTTACAGCAGATTAGGCCCTATTTTATTATTTTTTAATGAAAGTGCCTCCTTGATTAAAGTGCATTTGACCGACGGCCTGCGATTTCGGTTTCGCAAGACTCACATGTCGGGTCGGTCTCAGGGGCAGTCCGACTCTCCGACGTGAAAATTATTCATGATATGAAGCGAAAGGGAAGTGGTATTTTGAATAAAATTCAACCGCCATTGGCATAGGAGTGCAATGCCGTGGATGGGGGGGGGGGGGGCTGCTGAAAATTTTGAAAATTACGATTATTCGGGTAATTTTCACCTCATATACGGGAAATTTCCACCTCCCATTCTACCAACATTCATCTCATATTCGAGTGGTCGATTCGTAGTTTTTTTTTTTTTTTTAAGAAGATTGTGACGACAAAATTAAATATGCTAATTACCATAATCATGATAATAGTGTCAAAATTTTCACTCTCTTCACTTGTGTCGCTTGCAACCTTTGAAACGGGAAAGTTTATATTTGGGCAAGAGACGTCATGCTTCCTATATTATGCACGTATATACGCCTATGGCCATTGGAATAGTGGCCCGTATCGTAATTTTAGAAGAAACAATTTGCGGCCCACATGACGAATCCATGAGGAAGGTAATAATGCCATCGAAATTGACACATATAATGCAACAGGCATTAATCAGATCAATCATGCATGCGCAACGGAGAACTCTTCAAAGTGGGCCGGGGCACTTGGAAAATAAAATGGATTTCCCCTATAGAGAAGGGCTTCCACGTTCCTGGTTTGTACTTTCTTTTATCATAGTGGCATTCATTATACCATTGCTGTCACGGTCGAGTGGTTGAATCAAGTAACTGGAGATGCGAAGGTCGAGGGTCCGATCACCGGCCGGAAAGGCCCTATACATGCAATCTAATGTCCTTAATTTGGTAAGGCACGTTATAAATTTTGAAAGTATATGTTGAAAAATCATTCCCAAATGTGGTGTGAAATAATATTGATGGAGTGCTCGTGTATTTGAAGCGACCTCGCACGGCGCCCGAGCGGAGAATTTGTCAAGAACTAACAATAAATAAATATCTTCTCTTCGACAGTTGACAATGTCAATGCATAGTGGGAAAGGGGTTTTTTTCAGGGGGGGGGGGGGTAAGGAGCTGGGGTGGGATGGAGGGGAGTGCAGCCCCACAAGCATCATGCACCCACAAAACATCATTCCCATGAGTCGCGAGTGCCAAAATAGGACGGTTTGCTTGGAGCAGTGGTGTAACTGGACCTTGGCGTCAAGAAGGGCAAAACTTTCGAGGAAATCATGAGCGGAATCTGCTCGGAGGAAGATTCTATTTTTGTTTCTCGTCAGCCCTCCAAAAGTCGCTTATAGTAGTGGGTGGGGGGGGGGGGGTTACCATAATTCTCTGACAAGCAAAAAAAACAACAAAAAAATGTTCTCAGTTTTAACAGAAAGGGGGTGGGCACATGTATACTTGTCCTTCAACAACTTTAGGGGGGGGGTCAAAAGTTGTCAGGGGGCAGTCTGCCCCCTTGCCGCCCCCCCCCCCCCCGATCCATTGTGTACGCTAGTGGCTTGGACTGATGATAATGAACCTCCTTTAATGCTAAAACAATGGACTATATAACGTGACTATGTATATTATATCTGTCTCTTCTATAATATAATTAAGCAAAAGAACCGTGACAGGGGTCAATCTAAAATCCTGACGTCAAGGCACTCGGCGGTTTATTATATCGGTAAGTAATTCTATATAGGGCAAAACTTTATGAACCAAACACACTATCACAGATGTAGGCATATCCATATTAATACATGGTCGGGAGTTCGCCTCATGCGTTACTACACCACGATAAAAACCTTTGTGTTGCCGGATCGCACTAACGCACGAACTCTCATCCGTGTATTAATAGTTTTATGAAACGGGTCTACAATCTATACAATCTACAATCTTAGCGTGTAAAAACATATAGTCAAATCGAGTCGTACCGTCTGCGCTACATCATATACATGTTTACAGATCCGGTTTGATCCGGATTAGCCGTGCGTTAGTCCCCTCGCTGTGCGTTAGTACTTTTTTTGCACGGTCACGTGGTGTTATTTGACCAATCAGGATGGCTACATTCTTGAACCCGTTTTATAAATGGCACTTGTTTTAATTGTCCACGAATTGAGATCAAGAAAAGGCAATTTTACCTCATGCAGCGTTAGGGCAAATTATGCTTTCAGGAGTTGGAGGGGCATTTGTTCACATGCATGGAAGTGGAGCTTTTTGGAGAGGGGGCGGGCATATTAGCCCCAGCTTTGTCTTCTTGGTTTCACCCCGCCGCTGGAAGAATTTGCCATTCTTCTTCTTCTTCTTCTTCTAAAAGACCGCTTCTGTATACAAATTTATGCAGTTATAATTATTCTCTGAGCACCTATAGTGACGAGCTATTCCATGAACCTGCTTTTTTTTATATAAATGAGCCTCAATGCTTTGATTCCAGTTTGCATACATTATTTGTTGCTATGTCCGGCAAGCTTTCAGGTTGTCAAGAACAACCTTTTGTTTGAAAGGTATGCATAAAATTTGCATACATTACCGAAGCGGTCTATTAAGTCTGCCTCCTTCAATTTGACTGAAGATTCTTGCAAACTATTTGTGTGTGTGCATTGACCGCAGTTTACGTCAGTTCGAATGCTATTTACATTATGGAAAAAAACATTCAAATTGACGTAAACTGCGGTCAATACACAGTGAAAACAGTGATAGAAAGATGAAGTATATCCCAGGTCGAAATTCCAGTAGAAAAACATTGAGGACATTTTACTGGTGTCTATACTGGTTTTAGGACTCTAATGGTTTTCTACGGGAATTTGAACATATTCCAGCAGAATTCCCATAGAACCCATTCGAGATGTGAAGACCCGTATAAACCATTAAAATATGGTAGAGTCTACTGGTCAGAAGAACGGTAAACCATCAGAAAGCAGCTATTATATTAAGGCTATAAAATCAGATTCAAACCGTAAGAAACCAATAGAAACCAGAGTATAGTCTACTGGTTTTAAAAAGGGCTGTATTACCAGAAGAAACCAATTAGAACCAGTTTGAAGAAAGGTGTCAAAATTACAGAGTCAAACCGATAGAAACCATTAGATTCAACTGGATTGAAGACTAGTAAAAACAGCATAGTCATGCGTGGTTGATATTAAGGGTATAGAATTTACAGTCAATTCGTAAAAAAATCGATAGAAACAAGAATAGTCTACTGATTTGCAAAAGGGCTGTATTACCTGTAGACATGTTAGAACCAGCTGAGGTTTGAAGAAGAGTGTCAACTCTCAACTGGTAATACTCGTATCCACTGGTCTAAGTTTGGACTTGTATAGAATTTCCTTATGCATGGTTTCTACTGGAATCTATTCACTTTCCATATTGAAACCAGTCAATTTTCCTTCTGTTTTTTACTGGAATCTATTCACTTTCCGTATTGAAACCAGTAGAATTTCTTTCTGGTTTTCTACTGGAATCTATTCACTTTCCATATTGAAACCAGTCAAATTTCCTTCTGGGTTTTTACTGCATGGAATCTATTCACTTTCCATATTGAAAACAGTAGAATTTCTTTCTGGTTTTCTACTGGAATCTATTCACTTTCCATACTGAAACCAGTACAATTTCTTTCTCGTTTTCTACTGGAATCTATTCACTTTCCATATTGAAAACAGTAGAATTTCTTTCTGGTTTTCTACTGGAATCTATTCACTTTCCATACTGAAAACAGTACAATTTCTTTCTGGTTTTCTACTGGAATCTATTCACTTTCCATATTTAAACCAGATGAATTTCTTTCTGGTTTTCTACTGGAATCTATTCACTTTCCATATTGAGACCAGAAGAATTTCCTTCTGTGTTTTTTTTTACTGGAATCTATTCACTTTCCATATTGAAACCAGTAGAATTTCCTTCTGTTTTTGTACTGGAATCTATGCACTTTCCATAATACCAGTAGAATTTCTTTCTGGGTTTTCTGCCGGGAATCTATTCACTTTCCATATTGAAACCAGTAGAATTTCCTTCTGTTTTTGTACTGGAATCTATGCACTTTCCATATTGAAACCAGTAGAATTTCCTTCTGTTTTTGTACTGGAATCTATGCACTTTCCATAATACCAGTAGAATTTCTTTCTGGGTTTTCTGCCGGGAATCTATTCACTTTCCATATTGAAACCAGTAGAATTTCCTTCTGTTTTTTTACTGGAATCTATTCACTTTCCATATTGAAACCAGTAGAATTTCTTTCTGTTTTCTACTTGAATCTATTCATTTTCCATATTAAAACCAGTAGAAATGGACCAGTAGAAACCACTATATAGGTTCTACTGGTTTTATCCTATATTTCTACAGGAATTTCGACCTGGGATATGAAATCATGCGTATACAGGTATATAGACAATGAATGTTATGAATGTTATATAAATAAATGTGATATAAATGTTATATAAATTAATGTGAATGTTATATCAATGAAATTTACACAACATTCATTGATTAAAATGTAAGACCTGCCATTCAAAGAAAACACTTACAATCATATTGCTAAATAATTAGTGATGACTAAACAAACTTTTGGTCTAGTCCTATTATAGTCTTGATGTATTAAAATGAAGCAAAAAATGAGTATTTAGGGCCACATTTTCTTTGCTGTTTGAAAGAAAAAAAAAATGAATAAGAGTGTGTGAAAGCAGAAAAATAAGAAAAACAGGATGGTGAAAAGTTTGAAAGAAATCGGACAAAGATCACTAAAAAAGTTATGGATGTTTGAAAAATGAGATCACTACATCTATGCGAATCTCAAATTGGCATTTAAGTGAGTCGATTGTAACATTGTAACTCTCCCGTTTGTCTTACACAAAAATTTCATTAATTTGCGGTTTTCTTCGAGGCGCTTTTACCCGAGTCCGGGCAGTACTCAAAATATATTAGCATTATGTTATAAGATCATAAAAGAAAAAGTTCCTATATACTGAGTAATACATTTTGAAGAAAGTGAGTCATTTTGTTTGTTGGAACGAATTAGGGAGTCGTCCACAGCTACATCACAGACCTTACCTATTCGGCCAATTTGAAATTCCCATATAGTGATATTTCACACACTTTCAAAAATTCATAACTTTCTTATTGCTTGTCCGATTTCGTTCAAACTTTCACCAATCTACTTCTCTGATTTTTCCTCATTCTTTCAAAGCGACTTGCTATTAAGGTTGGATTTCCCTTTAAACTTCAATAAAAAAATAAAACACAACCCATATTCATTCTTTTTTTAAATTCTTCCCGATTCCATCCCACACTCCCTTTCCAATCCATTCACCTCCCCACTCCCCCTCCCCCAACAATCCTTCAACTTTCCTTCAAGACATCTTTTTAATTATACTTAATACACATACATGTGTATCTGGTTTTTCTACTATATAAACCCTGACATTAAATGCTAGTATACTATAGTAGGCCTACATTGTATGCTTATTTTTTTTTTTTTTTTTTAATGTTTTACTGATGCTTGTGTGTGTTGTTGTTTTTTTTTTCCTTTTACACACATGTCTTGTCTCGTCTCTTTTCTGCTATATAATGTATATGTATACATAATTACATACATGTATTTCGTAATTATCTGTTATTGGGGAACCTAGTTTTAACAAGGTTTTTCCTTAGGTTCTCCCATGGTACTGCTTTTTTCTATTGACTAATATTTTTGTAATTTTTTTCACTTTTGACTACATGTATATTGGAATTGTTATTGATTATGATATTTGTATTCGAAATTTTGAATGATGTATACTCTTCAATTGTCATGTTCATGGCAGATTTCTGCAGTATTATGAAATAAATTCATTCATTCATTCATTCATCCACTGTACATTTATAATAAGCATGCACTGCAACTCTTTCCCTGTCGTGGTATACCACCAGCAAATACACGCAACGCAGTAGAAGCTTGTTTGTCATATATATCACTCTTAAGTTTCGCCCGCTGTCAGCGAATGCCACCATAGCTCAGTGGTTAGAGCACTGGTCTTGTAAACCAGGGGTCGTGAGTTCAAATCTCACTGGTGGCTAGTTGTTTTATTTTTTTTTTCCCTCTTCTTTAATTTTGTGCATGAAATTATGGTCATGTTAGACAACCTCAAGTCATGAAAATGGGCCACGAACCAGAATTTATGATCCCAAATTGCTTTTGATTCACGTAAGCTGCCAGCCACACATGCATCAATTCAGTGCAATGCAACAGAACATATGCGTGCCAAGCAAGCAAGGCAGCATTATGTATCGGCCACCCTCCTTCCATTCATTACAGTGTGCATGCTCTGTGCATGTCGGAGATATCTGCAACACAGAGATCAACACGAACATCCGGGTACCTTGTATGTAAAATGGCCGATTACTGTACAGGCGGGCGACGTGTGGGTCAATAAGTGCCCGACTAAATTTTGAAATAGCAGTAGAATATGTGAAAAATTACGTTGATGTTTTACATGTATGAAAGAAGGACGGTCAAACGATCAGAAAATGCAGAATGGTGGACAGAAGAAAGCGACAGGCTCGCGCAAAGAGAGTAAAACTGTGAGTAAGAGTAACGTGCCAAACACACACGCAAATGCAAACTCCGCAGTAGAAAAGGCTCAACTTCTTGCCTCTCTTCAACAAGATTTAATGGCGGAATTATCAGGAAGCGAAGAGGGTGAAGTATCTGAGGTGAGTATGAGAAAAACAATTTATATCGACAAAATAATATAATTCAGTTATATATTTTCGTATCATTGTTATTTGAGGAAATATGGCATGCAAACGGAACGATCGCGCGTACCTTCCCCAATGTGCTGATGTACAAACGAGTGTGTGGAACTTGGAAATAATGAATCATTGGAATGCATGCATGGGCATGGCCATGGCTCCCCATTCATTCATCAATTCGATCGCTTGTGAGAAAAATGGGAAGTTGGTCACATGCCTGATCTGGAAGGGGTCAGATATTTCTCTGGCATTTGCACTGAATATTATCTAAACTCCCAAATCATTTAAGAAGACAATCCTGCTGTCTGTTGATTCTGTTGTGGTTGTGAATGTGAAAAACCTGAAATTCCAAATCTACCGGTAATATTAAAAATAACATGAAAAACAGATGAGAAGTGAATGCTAACAAAGTAAACCAAAAAAAAAAAAAGAAGAAAAGAATGAAATGAAATAGTTTCAGACTTGATCTAGGTCTAGGTGTAGATCTAAATTTAAAAAAAATATATAAAATATAATTATGCACAAACCCGGGCTTGTTCATGTTGTTTGAGGTAGTTGTTGGCTGGCATGGCATCACTCAAGGAACCATCACTTTGTAAGGCTGTGTTAATTACAGCAGCGTTCACGACCTCTCAGTTGAAGAGTTGATAACACCAATATAATGGGCAAAATTTTGAGAAAACATTTCCTTCTACAGTCATGACATTCTAGGTATTATTGGTATTTTACCAAGGAGCTTCCTTGAAATGTTATAATAAATCTACATTGTCCTTGTTACATGTATGTAATATTTAATGTGTATGTGTGTGGGGGGGGGGGTTATTACAAAAAAAAAACTACTTGTTTTCTCCGAAGTGTGACTAATTTTGAATACATGTATGTCGACTCCTTTCTCAGTGTCATTTGCTTTAATGAAATTACTCTGCCTCCATGTGCCAATATCTTAGGTTGAATCTGTCATTTTGGATTAGGTGTAATGCAAAGGCTCGCTGGAGCTTTAGTCTGTGTCTTATGAAGAATAATGAAGCCAAAGATGGTTTTTATACTCACTGTCTTATATCTATTGCTGAGAACCAGAAGGGTGTTAATGTTGTGTATAATTAGATGAGTTAATGCCCTTTTGGCTCTCAGCAGACGATATGTCAAATTCATAGAATTCATTTTCTGGCTCTCAGTAGACTGCTAAACGAAAGTATACCTATCCTGCATGTATGCCAATGTCTCAGGTTGAATCTTTCATCTTGGATCAGGAGGAGCTGGAGAACGGACCAACCATCGAGATAGCCAACAAACTCCTGCGGCTGGACAGCCAGGGCCACCCTGACCTGAGGGCTGTGGACCCAGATACACTAGAGGCATTTCTGGATGCTGCTGGTGAGTCAGAGAAGGCGAAAAGGGCACTCTTTTCAATCTACGATCAGTTTACCTTCAATTGTCCTTTTGGTAGCAAGAAACATATTTTTCTTATCTTCTTTTTATTTAAACCCAAGCCATAATGCACCAGCATATTGTATATAATCTTTTTTCAATTGGTCATTTTTCTAAACTCAAATCAATTCACATGTGCCTTTTTTGAAATAAGCATGAATTAGTTTCATTCAAGCAACTTACAGGCACACACCTATGTGGAACTATTTTCTGCTGCACTAGTGTAAATAGAACACCAAAATCAATGTAAGCAGGATTTGGTTATAACTCAAATTTGCTAGATAACCTCATTTTTGTAGCTGTGAAGATCCACGATATGAGTTTCTTTAGAAGTCTTGATCATGATTAGCTCATATTATGTCATGTAATCTATGGATAATTTTTAACAATTTGATTTAGTCCTAAGCAGTCTGGATCATACACAGTAAATAAACTAAAATAAATCTTCTTATTTACATGAACCATTTATAGTGTTAACCCATGTTCAATCTCTTAACTTTGGTCGATCTACCAGTAAATGTAACATATTGTTTGCTCTTTACCCCGTCACAGGCATCGATAAGCTAGGAGGACCCTTTGATGGGAAGATCGAGACGTACGACCCAGAGATCCTCGGGAGGCTAACATCGTCAGTGAGCTCAGCTCTAGACCAAGCCGAGGCTGCTCTCTATGGTATCAAGGAGAACGCTGTCATTCCAGGGCAGCATGGTGACGGGTGAGTTTATCAGCAAGACATGCTGAGATGAAAAAAACTTCAGACGATAAATTCTCACACCCTTCAAAATCCATTCACACAAGCATGCCAGTCCCCAGATGTGCCCACTTGCCTTTAGATTGCTCTCCTCCATGACATCATCATAATTCAGAATAATTACAAACACACTCTTTTGGTATTCTTCACATTTATAAGCAAAATATGTCCAGGAATGAAGTGCAGTTAGTCCTTGTGCCTTCATTTGGTCTAACAGGTCAAAGGGCAAAGGTAACATATTAAAGAATAATTTGAACCATAAACTTCAAACTAGCTACTAGTGTGTATCACTGTAGGAAGATGAACTGATTAGAATTTGAGGTAATCATTTGAGCTGTGAACCTTGAACTTGTTGCTAGTAGTATGTATTGCCATAGGGAGATGAACTGAAAATATCTTTTGATAAGTAGGTCAAAGATTAAAGGTGATAATTATGAATTTTTCCAATTTTGTACATGAAGATCGGAGTATGACAAAAACCTATTGACATATTCAAATCAACTGGTATGCTTAGCTGTAATAGGAGGGTAAACTAAGCAGAGTTTAATGATAAATTATATGATTTAATTAACGATTGTGAACTTCAATGATAGTAGTAGTAAATAATAAATGTGTAGTAGAGAATGGTATTAATGAATTGCCTGAATATAGGCATAATAATGAATTGCCTGAATATAGGCAGGGTTATACATTTGAGATACAGTTGCATGTATTTGTTACCAAATCATTATTCAGTGGATTTTCAAGTAATTGGCATTTCTGAAGCTGTCTTTATCCCAAAGATGAATAGGATCACTCTGGATTTTCTGCGTATTATGACAATTCCCATCACTCTACATATATATGGCATGTAATCACCAAAAAGATATATATTTGGCAACGAGGTAATAGCAACACCTTCACAACTGAACTCACATTTATTCTGGTTCATATGCGTCGCCCCCATGTTTACACATGCTTACAAAATTAGTTGCCTCTTGGCATATTCAGAAGAACTCTCACAAAAGCATGTCGCTTCTTTAGGGATTTGGTCCCCCTCTTGATGAAAGGGATAGTGATTGCTGTGTGGGAAGAACAAAAAGAATAATTGGATCAAATCTTAGGGGCACATGTACATGTAGCTTGACTCCCAGATACAGTGGAGTTTTTATGTGCAGTACCCCAAAACGAGCCTGGTAATTACATGACACATCAACAGTCCCTTCTCATCTTCCATCCACCCTGCTTTATAGATTGTAGTATAAATTAAAAATGGATTTTTTTTTTTTTTTTTTTTTTTGGGGGGCGGGGTTTCCTTGTAAGCCAAACTCGATTTGGCTGTTGTGTTTTCATGCACAAATATATTAGAACTCATTAGCATTATTATTATACTTGAGTGATTTGAGGGTTTTCTCCCCTTCAGCACTTGTCTAATTGTTTTTCTTTGACCTAAAATTGGGAAAGCTTATTTTTATCGGGAGGGATGAAATACAGTCTGCTTAGAAGTCTGGCTGAGGCATGCAATTCTGAGCTACATGTATAAGCTACATGTATGATAAAGGATTGCATAATGTACAATGACTGAGTATGAGTTGTAATCGACTGGAAGCAGGTAGCATGTTGTGCTCATTTCCACCACACGATGGAGTCCTTCCTTGGCCTTGCAGAAGTCTAAATGTAACAGATATACACTCGGGCAGATCCATGAGGGGGGGGGGGGGGAGGTGGAGTCGTTTCCGGGGTTTGGAACCCCCTTCTTTATAATACAACATTACCTTTTTTTTCCAGCTTTTCAGAACTTTTGATAAATTGAACCCCCCCCGTTTATGCTTGATAGATATGTATATATTTTTTTTTGGGGGGGGGGGGGAGGGGGAGTGTGTGTCAAACTTTTTGGAGAAATGGACCCCGCCCCCTTTTTTTACATAATCCTGGATCTGCCCCTGATATTGTTGTAGAGCATGGTCTATCTTTCAAAAATATAGTTGAAGTTTTTAGTATATTATGTTTTTTTCTCTCTCTTAAAAAAAAGAAGAAAGGAAAGAGAAAGAGAGAGAAAGAAAATGATTTTGATCTAGGTTGAGCACATTAGTTTTCTTTTGGAAATCAAAAGCATGGCATACAGTGCTTCATTCAGGGCTCAATACTGAAAGTGATCCAGTGGTAAATATCCGTCTAGAAATCATGACCCCCAAACTGTATTATTCAATTCAATACAGTCGCAGGGCTTTACAGAAGCAGGGGTTCATTACCCATGAAGGCCCAAAAGGTTCATTCCGGACCACCAAAATTTCAAAATGTAATTAGGGGCCCACTGCACTACACGTGAACTTTTAGAATGCACAACCAAATGCCAAAATGTAAATGTGCTTAGTAGTCATGGATCTTCATTGTTTTGCGCTGGACCCCAAGGGGAAAGTTAGTGTGCATAGATCAATGAATACAGAATGACCTTTGTCCATCAAAATTTCTATACCATATTCTAAATCATCGAAATAAACATTAAAACTGTGTCAAGCCCTACTTTGTAAAAATGGGGACATTTGGGTTGCAATGCATATGGTCATTGATCATCGTACATCAGTCATTGATATGGAGACTGGATAGAAAGCCCCAAGGGTAATTCCATGAAAATACTACCTTAGCCTACATATTTCCAAGGTGACCGTCATGTATTTTCCAAGACGTTTTGCTGTAAGTTTTGCTTGACATGGTGTTTCTTGAATTATTTGTCTTTTTTTGTTATTTTTAGAGAGAGGTAGATGGTTTCAACCGTAAAAGGAATGGCGAAGAGAGAGAGGGGAGGAGGGGGGGGGGGGGGGGGGGAGGGAAGGGGGTGTGAAGGTGGGGAAAGTTAGATGTACATATAGGGGGAGGGAGAGGGATATGAGCTCAACCATTTTTATATGTACATGTACAGATTTGATTAGAAGAGACTGACTAATAATGCATTTACTTGCCAACTCCAAGGTATTCATTCATTTTATTTTATGTCCTATCAGTTGCAAAATACCATAGAGTATAATTATTCTAAAAACTTCAAAAACTTTTTTCATTTCATATTTGGTCTGATCCAAGATACTTAGGGCTACATGTGCAGTCAAACCTGTCTTAGCGGCCACCTGCTTATAACGGCCACTAAAAAATCCCCCGAGGGAAATTACTGTGTTGTAGACCCTGCATATAGCGGTCACCTGCCTAACGCGGCCAGCGGCCACCCATTATGTATCCCGCGGTCAATATCTGACCGCGTATAGCAGTCACCAATATCGAGTCGAGCCGTAGCTTCATGCACAAAAAATTAGCTTTTGCCATAATAAAGCCGCGATGTGTTTAACGAGTCCTAGCTCAGTCACATTCTCACACACACGTCATGAATAGATTCTACAATGGACAAGAAGTAGTACTGATTTTATGAATGAAAGATCTAAAAGCTTTACCACATTGCCGACTAATTAGATAATACAAATCTGTAGATCTATAGCTTATTTTCTAAGTGATATGGATGCATGTACACTACAAGTCAAGTGATGTTGTTGCGTGTATGTGCAAAAATTAAAAATGGCCGCCGACCTGTCTATAGCGGCCACTTTTGCCATTTCCCTTCGGCGGCTGCTATAGACAGGTTTGACCAATTGTCAGGTATTCAGGTATACATAGCTCATAAACTATGGGATAAAATTCTGTGCACTTGGATTTGCCCTATTGTAAAAGTTGGTTTGCACCCAAAAATTTCATTCAAAAGACACCACAAAGATAGTGGATGAAAGAAGGTGTGTTCATACCAAACTATGTGGGTGGATGGCTGTAGGATGTGTCCTAGATCACAACAGGTGTTCGTTACGGCTGCGGTAGACACATGGTCACTGTGTTAGAGGAAGTCTGTGCCTAATTGTGCAGTGGATCACTTGGTTGGTGGAAAGGGGTTGGGGGGAGAAGAACACAAGGTTAGACTGTTAGACATGTGTTATTTATATACAGGTATTTATACCAATTTGCTACACTACATACATTCATCTCGGTATGTAGTCCATACTCATACCACATATAATAGTATACACTGTCCTCTTATAGGCTCTACATGCATAGATATAAACTGCTACAAGTATGCTTCTACATGTATGCTATATTTGGGCAGAATATCCATAATTTGTGCAAGTGCAAGGTATTTGTTTCAAAATTGTCCTCACAAACTTAATTTCCAAGTTTGATATGCAGTAAATCAGTTCAGGTAAAACCAGACAAATTTAGCACCTTTTTGATAGTCATGGCAATAGTACACATAAAAGACAGTGGAAAAATGTCCCTTACATACATGTATGTTACTGTGTAAATACTTTGTCTTTACTGTGAAGACATGGAATTCTTTTTTTTTTAGCTTTGAAATTATGTGGCTAGAGGCTTTTAAATAGATGCATGACACACCACTGTTCATTAATTTCAAGGATTTCAGATATTTTTCAAAGACTTTGCTAGGCAACCTTCAAGTAAAATGTATTTCTTCTTTTGTGGTCTAATATGTTATCAAGGACATGAATTGGCACAGGATGTTCAGTTGCATCTGATATTTTTATGAAGTTGAAAGATGCTATGTGTTGTTCTGAAAAAGTGAGAAAAAAAAGTTTTTTGTGAAGTGAATTTTTATTGTAAAAAAAAAAATATGCTGTGGTGTCCCATATGCTACCAAAACAAAATACCCTCTTGTGACAAGTTTGTTAACAGTTTGCATTGCTTACAGAGCTTCTGTCCGTTTTTTTTTTTTTAGGGGAGTGGTATATTTTATTTTAGTTGGTCAACAATGGTAAATTTTACTTACATGTAAGCTAAAGTAAGCAGCATTAGCCAAAATAGTGAATTCTACTTGAAATCTTTCTTCCTTGAATCATTGATATTTCCTCAATTTTTACAATCTAAATCACAGATACATATCAAAATTATATTTGAAAAAAGAATATGAGATGCCAACCTGTGGAGTTCATATCATTTATTTGTTCAAGGAACACGAGGAAATGACACAGAAATGGTGAACTTATATTTGTTTGTCATCGACATGGACCCAAGCATTCCTGCAATAACTCAATTCACATGTGTGCTAGAAGTAGAGCACCATAGCTCTGGAGGACATGGTGGGAAAAAAAATTGCTTTCCATTCATGGGTATACATTTTGTTTCCATTTCCTTGAAACTATTCATCTACAGCGCATTCCTATTATTGCTTTAGTTGTCAGGGGAGTTCATACTACAGGTGTATTTCCCTATTAGTTCAAGGCACAAGAGAAAAAAAATCTGAAAGTTCTGATCATTCTCCTAAGTAGACTTTTATCATCAACTTGTAACCAAGCATTTTTTCCAACAACTGCATTCACATGTATGTGTTCGGACACTATAGTTATTCCACTGGGGAAATGGTGGGAAAAAAGTTGCCCCGATCATGTAAATACACATATCTCATAATGCACGTTCAAGTCTAGAGAAAGCTTAGTCCTACATACTATTAGGTTATAGTGTCAAGGTCATTGGCATGGCCGTAGTGGCTTCTCCAGACGTGATAGTCTTTAGTCAAGTCTTTACTTGTGCCATTTGTCCAAACAGAGGTCAAAATACATAGGCCTATTAAATGTACAGTGGGGCTAGGAGCGATTTTGTCTTTGGAACTATCAAAACAGTCCCTGTAGCCATAGCCATGTTTAATACATTGTAGGCCTACATGTAGCCCCTTTTGTCGGACACAATTTTTTACTTCTTCTTCAAGACAAATTTTTTTGTTGAAAAATTGACAAGAACCCATGACGGAAAAAAACGACGACGGCAACTACAGGATGACAGACCATTCGAATGGAAGCAATGACATTCACAGTTAAGAAATGATAAAGCTAAGGTGGGTGAAAGTAAAATAAGAAATGGAGAGCATATTAATAATTTCATCAGTACAGTAGTTAATAAGACGTACATATGTACTTGTGTTGTAGTTGTGGTAATGCACAACCCCCCCCCCCCCCCCCCCCCCAAAAAAAGAGAACCCTTTCCTAGCATTTATTTAAATACTAATTTCGCTGAATAAGCAGGGATTAGAGATTTGTATTCTACAAAATGTACATGTCCAAGTACTTTAAAAAAAATTAATAACTGATCCAAGTTTGATGGCATACTAGTATATGATAAGCTGATTCTAAATGAGAAGGATTACATGTGCAATCACCTTTCAATACACATGATATACATCTTCAGCATACTGGATTGATAGATATATTGCTGTATAGATATTGCCTCCAAAATATATGATATGCTTGATTCATATTTAAGTACACTGTATGTGTCCAAATTATAATGTAAAACAACATATGGTGCATTTCTTTGTAAAAGAAGCACTACAAATGTATGTGTAAATGCAGTACTTGTGTATACTGTGTTCAGAGATAGGGATGATCTCTTGGAAAATCAGATCAATTTGCCAAATTTGTAAAATTGGCAAAGTACAAATCTGATGACGAAGTCCTTTGGGCCAGGCTTTACATGTACATGTACATGTATGTAGCATGCAGTGCAAACAAAGCGTTATGATACACACTGCATTCTATATGTAGAGGGACAGACGACAGGAGAAATAGTGGAAACTTCATTATCGCATAATTAATATAGATGGCAGCTATAGACTGACAATATTAGACTATCTGCTTCTTCAAAATTAAGATTTAGACATTGTTACACTACAGGAGATTGTTGAGAAGGCTTAAAGAAATATGAAATTGCACCTATTCTATAAAAAGGGTTGTCAATTATGCTATATAATGTTGGAGAAAATAACTACAACCTGAAAATTTGAGAATATCCGCTTTACACCTGTAGAATGCAGAATATATTCTGTACATATACAACAGCTACATGGTTTATATCATAACATTTGCTCTGTTGGGAGTGTGTAGCCTACATGTAACCCAGACTACACTGTATTTACATGTTGAAGGTTTGAACTGTAAGTATATACATGTAGGAGATACCAGTGACTTGTTCAGTCAAGAGCTAGCTTCCTAACTCAAGGTAGCTGATGTGTCTTATATATACAGTAGTAAATGTAGGCTACGCCTAGATGATTATGTGCAGACAGTGTTCAATCATTTGTAAAAACAGACAGCTTCTCGATATGTAGTGCAGAAATATAGTTCCGTCTATCTTGCATCGGTTCGTCTTGGTAAATACTTTCTGAGAATTGCGTTTCATGTAAACTTGATTTCTTTCCTCCAAAGTATGTTGCCCCTCCCGCCCCTTCTCTTTCTCTTTCTCTCTCTCTCTCCCTCTCTCTCTCCCTCTCCCTCTCTTTCTCTTTCTCTCTCTCTCTCCCTCTCTTTCTCTTTCTCTGTATATAGCTCTCTATGACTGTCTACATGGTATAACTGTCTGACTGGGTTTGTCTCTTCCTCTTTTTTTGGGGGGGGGGGGGGGGTAGGGAGTCCATTCTATTTTTCCTGCTGGCAACATACCCCTTCTCTCTTGCATGTCTCTTTATCAAATCAAAACATATCTAGATACAAATAGACTGACTTATTAGTCTACTCTTCAAAAGTTTGTTAATGTCCTGACATAACATGAATGATATAGGGGAAGATTACGTTATGGAGCCTGGCACACAAGTCTACTCTTCCACCCTGCATTAAGATAATCATTCTGACAAACATTTGCTCAATAAAGCTGTGTAGCTAGGATGAAACATATGGGATTATGCGTATTGGCTCAGGTCCATCATGGATGACATTATAGGAGGGGATGTCAAACCAACATTCCTCGAACTCTCCACACATTGCTAATTTTTCTCTTTTTTTGTGGGCTGTTAAAGTTTGGAAATGAGTGAAATTCACCACAACATTTTGATTTACTGTGGATGTGATAACCATAGTATATTTGTACGCCACAACTGGGCGTTGTGGCGTGCGCCTGTAATCCAGCTACCAGTGGAAGTTATAAACTGATTCAGCAGACCCAGGTTCGAGACTGAGTCACGTCTTTCGGATGGTGACCTTAAAGGTCGGTCCCAGACGTAAATAATCATATCTGATTGATACACGTCTGTAAAAACCCAATTACACACACACACACACACTTGTAGAAATTGATGTTGAATTCTGTAAAACAAGCAACAAATTTAAAGAGATTTTTATTTACATTATTCATGTAAATTACAGCCTGCAATTTATTGCCCCTTCCCTACCCCTCCAGGAGTGTGTTCATTGTATGAAAAGAGTGTGGTTGAAAATATTATGAATTATGTTTCAGAAAACAAAATTTTGTTGTCCTGTCAAATTTTCAAAAGCTATTAATAAGTATGGTCAACTGTGCTTTAATTATCAGATAACAGACATATTGATAATTGAATAATACTAGAATAGAGTTAAATTCTTGAAGCTTGAGGAGAATAGTCATTAATAATCTTTATTGATTCAATGTTGCATCAAATTGTGACAATTCTGCCCAATAACTTCCAGCAGTAGTCGTCTTTAATGTACAAAGTTCCCTGTAACAAATCCTCATAATAAAACCTTATTCACATCAAATTCTTTTCCATTGCCTTTTACACATTTTTGCTGTGGTAGTCTTGACATTTAATTTAATCAAAGACCTTTTACTGAATTATTGATTTCAGGGGAGTTTTTAAGGCGCAAATGAAAATGTCACATAGGGTTGGAATATTCTAACTGTTGTTGCCACAAGCCTACAATGTCATTGGTTTTATACATGGTATTTGTGCCTACGATTTCAGGGTGTCCTTGATAAGCAGGTTAAATACAAAGCCAGTTTGATAACATGTGCAAATGCATGGTTTCCTTCCCCAGCAGACTGATGAATGAGTTGTAAAATGTAAATGCATTTAATTTTAATGAAACGTATTAGTGTAAAATATGCATGCATTTGCTAAGTGTTTTAACTCGTACATGCACACTGAAATGACCGAACTTCTGCCCTTCTGCATGTACATGTAATTCTGTTTTATTAGTAGATGTAGGTCAATTATATTTAATATGCTGGTGCCCGAGGCTTTTCAGTATAGTACAAGCCATATGTGAAATCATGCATTGGAGGCTATTTCGGGAAGTGAAGACACTATTATGTTTTTTTACAGACATTAACATTTCCCCCTAAAAGATTCTGTTTGTCCAACCCAGTTTGCAAGTCTATACCTCCCCTATTGAACCCATGCCAAACTTGGGAGAAATGTTCTACTTTTATTTGTATTTGTCATAGAACATTCATTTTCATGTTTAATAAATTTGATTTTGTTGAGACGATTTCAATGATACCAGAAGAAACAGTAAAAGAGCATAGAGCATCATTGGCCCACGCGTGTCCTAAATTATGGAATAGCCTTCCTGAAGACATCAAAAAGTGCATAACATCTGATTCTTTTAAAAATCATGTAAAAACATTTCTGTTCAATTCTTAACTAATTTCTACATGCGCCCTGAGCACTCCACAGAGTGGATTTGGCACTATATAAGTTACATTTATTATTATTATTAAAACATACCAATTGAATACATGTACATGTAAGCTACATGCACTGCATGCACATGTACATGTGTGTACTTTGGTCAAGAAAAATAAGAATAAACTGATTGTATACTGAAATTGTGGATTGTTTTCATGACCAAGAATGTAGAAATAATGACACAAATTTGTATGATATGTAAAGCATCGACAGGTGATAGTTGCATGTACATGTATGTTGTATTGCCCTGTTTCCATGGCAACATGTGGAGATGATGATCAATAACATAATCTAAGTGAGACATGCGACATAAGAATGGTCACCTGCTAGGCTCTCCTTGTTCTTACGTCGTCGCTTCCTCATCCCCTCATGCACTTTTATTTGTTAAATCCTTTCAAAATTATGTTCTCTCTCTCTCTCACTCTCTCTTTCTCTCTCTTTCTCTCTCTCTTTCTCTATCACTTAGATATACATGTAAAAATGCTGGCTATCAAAATGTTACAGTTTTACAAACAGTACATGGTTTTCATTCAAAATCTTAAATGTGCCGAAACACGTACACATCGTAGTGCACGGAAATATAATTTTCGTAATACACATAAAGTACACATGTACCCCACATGGACATACATCAATGATATTTGCTATGTACTTCCTACTCCTTACACAATTCCTCTTGTGCTTATATATATATATATATATATACATGTATATGCTCAAAAATTTGAAATTTACAAAGGTACTTTGAATGACAATTATGTTATTGTCTTGCATAATTAGGTTATAGATCGGTTCAAAGGCCAAAGCGGAGATGTGTGTTTTGGGGTTTTATGCTGTCTCTTTACATTATCTACTGAAAATCATGTTTATATTGACGGATGTATGTAGATTTAGCCAACATTGACATAATATAACTGGATGTGATTAGGCATTGTTTCATGTTGGACTAGTTCATTATGCAGGGAATCTTCCTTTAGAAGAAAAAACAACATCAAACAAACTTTCCTTCACTTAAGCTTCTTTTTCATTTTATCAGAAAGAGTGACATTTGGTGCTTTCTTCCCCCCCCCCCCCAAGTTTTTTTTCCAGAGCTATATGGCTCAGCACATAGTGCATTTGGGGTTTTTTTCCAATGGGATATATTCCAATGGCCCACATGATTGTTTATGTGTGTTGAAATATACGTCAAAGACAAGAAATTAACAATTGCCACCTTTTTCTTACTCTTTGATTCTTTCAGACTGCAAGTTGCTGGTGTTGCTGGTGCTGCCGCCTCCTCTGCCGACCCTGTGGGTGCCAGGAGAGGGGAGGATGATAAGATGATCCAAGAGACCAACGAGGAGGGGGAGAGTCTTCTCTCGCTGGCTTGCTCAGGGGGCTACTTCGAACTTGCTCATGTGAGTAAAAGTGCTGGACCCTAAGAGTTGAACGTCTCAAAATCATTTTTTCTATTTGCAGATTTTTATAAATTTGTTTGTGTCATTTTTGGAGCAGAAATGTTACCATTTATATTTCAAGTATTTGTAATGGGACATCAGTATGCTTATTATTCCCTGCAATCTCATTACAATCTGAATATTTGTTGATTTAAAAAAACAACTAAATTAACGACAATGATAAGTGGAGAAGACGCATGTATAATTTCATCACCAAGAATAAAATAACAATAAGAATTACAGGAGTACTGCAAAACAAGAAAATGTTTTGATGCATTTGACTTTCTGCGAATTTCACAAAGGGGATTTAGATTTGTGAAAGTTACATGCCATAAAAGAAATGGCCGCCATTGACAATATCGAGAAATGTTCATGTGGCAGAAGTCTTTGGTTTTACAGTTATGACATTCTTTCACAAGAATCTTTCTTTCAAGGACAACCGTTCACCTGGAACTCAGCACAATTCTCATAGCCATAGATGTATATTTGTAGAAATCTGAAATAAACGTCAAATCTGACTCCTTTCCTGCAGGTGCTTCTGAAGATGAATGCCAATGTAGAGGACAGGGGAAGCAAAGGTGACTGTACCCCGTTGATGGAGGCTGCCAGCGCAGGCCATGTGGACATCGTCAAGCTGCTCCTGGAGTATGGGGCAGACGCCAACGCTCAGTCCAGTGCAGGTAAGCTTTTAAAGACATACTCTCGGCACTTGCCATTTGCATTGCGTCATAGTTTGCATACACCGGACTTGGTGGAATCGCCAATTAATGTGCGTACAAATCTCCCACGCAGTGAAACTCATGTCCCACCTGGAACTTGCTGGGAAAGCGTCAATCATCTTTCGGATGCAGGATGTATGATGATGACTTTACCTTATGCGGTGGTTCTTGTATAGTTTGTTGAGGGTGCTTGCATTGCGTAAGATCTGTGGGTTGTAAAAGTGAAGTACACTTTATAGCTGAATGGTGTCCAATTCCCTGTGAGCACCCATGAATAAGTTTCTTTGAATGCAAGGTGGAAAGTTCAGGGTTCCTCTTGATGACCCATTTGTTAACCAAGTACAATTAAACATGAGACATAACGAACATCGAAAGTGTCAAAATCAGTGGTATCTGATCCAAGCTGAAGTAGGGTCTTGGTATCAGTCATCAGGTATACTGAAATCTTTGTATGGTTAAAACAATAGAGGAGTCTTGTTTGGAAATTTCAATGACACCAAATGATGAAGATATGTTTTCACAATTTTGAGAACATCCTGTATTAAAATCATTCCTGAAGTCGCTTCATCATTAATCAGCAATCGTTTGTGGGTATTTGATGTTAAACTGTGCTTTGTACAGGAGAAATTGTACATTATTTTAAATAAATGAACAAAAAAATAGCTCTAGTCTATGTATTTCTATGGTTTCCATTACGTGAGCTGGATACTTCCTAATGCTGTCCGATCAGTAGTTTGCGTGGTCACAATATTTTGTAGGATAATCCTTTCCAGATTCTTTTGAGATGGCTTCAGACCTCTTGAATCTTTATAAATTTGTTAATTCTGTCGTACCCATAGGCAGACATTAATCGTATTTAAAATTCAGGGACTGCTGTGGCAGATAAACCATGTTTCAGAGACTAAACTTGCTTAGACAGATAAGCCAGAACATCCAGGGCTTGCATAGGGACATGGACCATAGTTAGATTTTAAAATTTTGCAGATTTTGAATATCGTCAGTGTTGGGTGGTCCCTATTTGGCCAGTTGGGGCACAAAAGTACATGTATATGATAGCAAAACAGCAGAGCTAAAGTGGCCCTAACATGGTAATTACGGCGCATCTCTGTCTTTATGGGTGGTAGAGATTGGAGTGTAATTGATGGAAAGTTATACTTAACTTTTCATTTGTAACCATGCTGTTGTCTGTATTATTCTTCAACTTATTTTCATACAACTTATTTTCCGTTCATTACAACTAGGTAATACTCCGCTAATGTATGCCTGCAACGGAGGACATGAGGAGATCGTCAAAATCCTCCTGGACCAGGGTGCCAACATCGAGGACCACAACGAGAATGGCCACACCCCTCTGATGGAAGCCGCCAGTAGCGGGCACGTCAACATCGCCAAGATCCTCCTGGAGAAAGGTGCCGGCATCAACACGCATTCCAATGAATTCAAGGAGAGCGCCCTCACCTTAGCATGCTATAAAGGTAATTATTGTGAGAGATGGAGAGTGGGGAGGGGAATGGGAGGAAATGGGCACCGGTATCAACATGCATTCCAGTGGATTCAAGGACTATGACCACAACCATAACCACAACTTCGATAACGAACATGACTCAAATTCCAAAAATGGCATAAATGCAGTGAATACCTGATTTATTTATCCGGGGTTCGAATCCCACCGCAGCACTAGCGTCCTTTGGCAAGACGTTAATCTACATTTGCCACTCTCCACCCAGGTGTTAAATGGGTACCCGGTAGGATGCGAAAGTTAATGTCGTTTGCTTAGCATGTGGCGCTTTATAGCGACTGGCTGGAATACTCCCCAGGGAGCGGATAAAGTGCACACATTGTGTGCGGGCATGTCAGAATCCAATGACCGGGGTAATAATATATCTGTAAAGCGCTTAGAAACACAACCATGTATTAGGCGCTATATAAAAGCGGAATATTATTATTATTATTATTATTTGTAGCATCTTTTTTGATATGCAACTCTCAAGGTACGATTATGGGTAATTTCAGTTGGATGGAACCGGATGAAAAGAAATCCGCTAACATGAAAGTTAGGATTTCAAGGAAGGAAGCAACATAATATTTCAGTTGCGTAGATATCTCGCTATCAGTAGGGAAATGAAAGAAGCATTTCAATTTGATTTGAATACAACATAAACATTGAGACCATGAAAAGAATGTTATATACTCATATTTCATAACTTGCAAATCTGGGAGGTGTTGTATGAGAAAGTAGATAATTAGGATGTAAGAGTGACAAGCAATCACCTCAAATTTATCTTTTACTCTGGTTGATCCTACCTTCAACTGGGAAGTTAGGTTATATTACATTAAAAAACCTGTTTCCCTCTGATTTCCTCATCCTTTTCTTGAAGCAGTTTAGACAGGATGTCGAATGAAGGAAATATTCCAGGCTATTTTAAGAACACTCTCTCATAAAAGTAAAGAAGTATGGTTCATGGACAAGTGTTAATATTTGCTCACTGTGAGCTAAATTAGGAATTTAGGGGCTGTTCGTTCTTCTAAACTAATGAAAGAAAATATGCTACTTCCTTCCAAGAAATGTTGAGAACATGATGAAATCTTTTTTTAGGGCTTACACTGTTGGGATATTTTTTATTGCTTTTTTTTGCAGTATAGTTACATATTTATAGGCAATTGCCATTAACGTTTGATATCAGAAGGATTATTTTGCCCCGTAAAGTGGACTGAGAATTTTACTCTATTAGGATTTGATAATTAAAAAAAAAAAAAAGTTAGAAAGTAAGTTTAGACTCCAGATTCAAAAAAATTGATAGATGAAATGTAATTATTTTTCATTCAAAGTTTGAACATGTAACTTTTATCAGTTTCCTAGTACCCCTCCCAAATTGATTCCTCTTGACAGCTCAAAAGTTTGTGCAAGCATTAACTAACATAGCAACAACAAACTTGTGCAACCTGTATCCTTACTGTTTAAGAACATGTATCAGATGAGTACTTTAGTTTATCCCTGGGTGCTGGCTAAGATGCATGCAAGTTCAATATATGAACTACATGCAATCATGGTAACAAGTAGCCCGTTGCCAAACTTCACAATGCCGTCATTTGACCTCTTGACCCTTGACCCATAGGTCATCTTGAGATGGTGAAGTTCCTGTTGGAGGCTGGAGCTGACCACGAGCACAAGACTGATGAGATGCACACCGCCCTCATGGAGGCCTCTATGGACGGACATGTCGAGGTCGCTCGACTGCTGCTCGACCACGGTGCCCAGGTATGGTTCATTAGGTCAAGGTCAATGAAATCATGAAACTTGCTCATTTTAAAGCTTAATAATTAAAGAAATAAGATTACAATTTTTTTGTGATTGAAGTTTTCTTGAATGTGTACTATTGTTCAACAACAAGAAAATAGTGTTGATAAATGAAGAAAGAGATGAAGGAAACATTTACCCCAAATTTGACACCAACCAGCGTTAACAAACTAGTTTTCTGACAATTTCTAAGAATCCTCTCTCTCTCTCTCTCTCTCCCATCTCCAGGTCAACATGCCAGCTGATAGCTTTGAGTCTCCCTTGACCCTGGCAGCATGCGGAGGTCATGTCAAGCTAGCATCGCTGCTTATAGAGAGGGGGGCCAACATCGAGGAGGTCAATGACGAGGGGTACACCCCCCTCATGGAGGCCGCCAGGGAGGGACATGAGGAGATGGTTGCTTTGCTCCTTGCACAAGGTTTGTCACAAATCACTTCTGGACCCTGTAACATAAAAATCTATTTACAATCAGTTGTCTTTACATTCCTGCTACAATTGATAGTACATGTATTACATTGATTGGTACCTATCTGTAACATAATATTTAACTGTAAGTAATTATTGATTGTAAAGATGCAAGGTCCTGATCTTATTTGGCTTGTGCGGTAATGCTGAACTCTTATGCGCCTTGCAGTGAAACTTTATGCTTGCTAAATTGGGTAAAGTAATTGCTATAAGAAAAGACAAGAAGAATTTAGATGAAGATAATAGATAAACTATATAATAAACTTTAAAACCTTGAACTTTATATTTGTTTTCTTGTTGTTGTTAACAGGTGCAAACATCAACGCCCAGACCGAGGAGACCCAGGAGACGGCCCTAACGCTTGCCTGCTGCGGAGGTTTCCTAGAGGTGGCCAGGTTCCTCATCGAGGTCGGAGCTGACATCGAGTTGGGCTGCTCCACTCCTCTCATGGAAGCTGCTCAGGAGGGCCATGTGGATCTCGTCAAGTTCCTCCTTAGCAAAGGTAATGCAGCTTCTGGGAATGAACCAGATTTGGAAGTGATATGTCTTTGAATTTGAAAATATGTTGATAAAATAATGCACAATGCTAGAAAGCTAACAAGGGGATGAGATTTTCCCTGACATTTTCAAAATTTCTGCCAACTTTTTACTATTTCAATAATGATCTTGTTATTAATGAAAAGACTAAATTAAAGAAAAATGGAACTATAAAAAAAAAAAGGTAGGTAGAATGTGAAAACAAAATGTACGAATAATTACAGATAGTAAAATACGAACTTAAACAAAGTAATGAAATAGCATTTGAAGACATCACAAATTTTTAGGAGATAATGAATGTATGCACCAAATGTGTTGCCCATCGAAGCCCAAAGTTTCCTCCTTTTCCTTTTTCCCCCAGGTTTTCCTTAGTTTTACATAACTACTGCATGCATTTTTTAGATGGAGAACCGTTGTGTATTTTTAGTTTTGACTAAAGTAATGAATAATTTTGTTGTTTTTTTCTCAGGTGCCATTGTCCATGCTCAGACGGCAACGGGGGACACTGCCCTCACGTATGCTTGTGAAAACGGCCACACTGATGTAGCTGACGTCCTTTTAGCCCATGGAGCCGACTTGGTTAGTTTCTTCCCTATCATTGAACCCCAGTACAAAATCATTTCTACAAGTCTAGACAGTTGTTTTTACCAAAGGGTTCTTTAGGAAACTATTGAATTGGTATTTATATATTTAGTTTGTATTGATGATGAAAGGGATAGTACCTTTTCTGTTTTGAAATTGGTGATATTGTTCAGTGCATGTTAAAAGGGATACCAATACTTTCTGTGGAGGAGAAAGTGAAAAAGTTCAAAGATGTACTAGAACGATTGATTAAATTGAAGTCTTGATTACCAAGCTGTTTGATTGTATATAACATTATGGATTATTTAAATCCCATAAGACACTATTTGAATAGAAATGGTAGTTGTAACTCTTCCTGAACCATTGGATCATTATAATTCTTCCTAATCTACTAAAATGAGAATTACCTTGTAGAAAGCATATCATTGTAAAATGTGTAAATGTATAGTGACTGTATAGAGCAGGAATGTTACAATTAATGTTTTATATACCTCATCAAATTTGCTTGTCTGATTCCCTTGAATGCTTCAGAAATTGACTGTAGTCAAACCTTTTAATCACTGAATAATATTGGATTGTGTCATTCATCGTTATGAAATACGTTAATGATATAAAGTAAGCTATTTGTAATGATATAATATAAGTATTACAGTTTATATAATCATAATTTAAAGTCAAGTGGTGCATAGTTTCATAGTGGTCAGTAGATAATATTAACAATATGTAGTTCTGTCCGTATGGTTTATGTGATGTTGACCATATGTTGTCCAGCTAAATGATGCAATGTGTAATTTCACAGTCATCATTAGATAATAATATGTTGTATCTATATAGTCTTTATCATCTGGATCATATATCGTCAAGGGTAGATCATATTGATCATTTAATTTCTAGTAATATGTAGTTTCATAGTCATCAGATAATATTAATGATATATAATTGTATCTATATAGTCAAGGTAGATCATAGAAATACATAGTGTAAATGCTGTTATTTTCGTGCGATTAAATTTTTGTGCTTATCGACCCCAAAACATGTTCGCAGGTTCTTAAATTCGCATTGAACATTTGCTCGCTCGTATGTGCACCCACTCCATTTATTAATTTACACACACGCAGTCCATTCAAATGCATACGGCAAGCGCAACTACACACATGCACTCAAAAATGAATTAGACACACACACATATTAGTGTGCTGAAGCGCGCAATTTAAACCGCATAGGAAATCATGCTAATATTTTCGCGATCATCCGTGCTTGTCGAAAATAGTGCGAAAATTAATGTACCACGAAAATTTCCACGTTTACAGTAGTTTCGTAGTCATCGTTTAATAATATTAATAATATATAGTTGTATCAATATATAGTTTATACTATCTTGATCATATATAGTTAGGGTAGATCATATGAATAATTTCATGTCAAGTAATACATAGTTTCATAGTCATCATTAGATATTTAGTTGTATCAATACATAGTTAATACTATCTTGATCATATATAGTCAGGGTAGATGATATTAATCCTAACAACGTAACCAAGAAGGCAACCCAAGGTTTGAAATTGGTGGTTTCCCCATAAAACTTACAGGAACATCAAACTCTTGCCCTGCAGGAGCACGAGTCGGAAGGGGGCCGGACACCACTCATGAAGGCAGCCAGGGCGGGCCACCTCTGCACCGTGCAGTACCTCATCAGCAAGGGTATGTTCACATTACTTTTTAAACCTGAGCAAGTCCAAATTGTTCGGTTATTAATAGTCCCCTACGTTATCAAGTATCACAGAATAATGAAGATAACTAGCATTGAAATTATAATTTTCCTTCATATTTGGTCTGATTCAAACTTATAGCAAGGCTTTCAACTCATACACTAAGGGGGTTTTGCAAGAAAGTTGCAATCAATTGCATATCCCCCAAATAAGTCGCAAGTCTTGCAATTGATTGCAAGTTTCATTTAAAATACATGTATCATATTTGCAATCAGTTGCAAATGGGGGATTTGCAATTGATTGCAACTTTCTTGCAACACCCCATAAGTCCTGTGATGCAGTCAGTAACGTATGTTACAAAGTACCTTATCAGCAAGGGTATGCACACATTATTTTTTTTAACCTATGTCTCATTGACGTTTTACACGGTATGCATAATGTGGAGTACCTCATCCGCGAGGGTTCATGTTATCTTCTAAACCTGTTTAATTTGACTGTTTTCATATATAGGTTCATTGTTCCCTCATGGAGTAAGCCTTGCGCTCAACTATAATACTTATACTAATATAAAACGTAATATTTATTGGAAATGATGAATTCTAATTATTAATTCAACCCTCCTTCATTGACTTCTAGGGACTCTTTAGATATTTGAAAGTTTTGGGTCTTCTTAAATATAGCCATCTAATCAACCTTCAAGTATTTAATTTTGGATTCATTGTAAAACTTGGGACTTGTGATTGATTTGCATCAATGGCAACTATAATATGGGCCCCCCACAATGTGAAATACTTTGATATGATCATGAAAATTAAAGATACAGTTGAGTTCTGGTCATTATATTGAATTGTGAAAGAAACTTCTCAAAACTATTGCGGAAGGTTGATTATATAGCACATAAGAATTGGTGTATGCTGTAAGGTTTTGGAATCCAAAAAATGATAAGAAATTGACTCAATCCTGCCGAGATTTACATGCACTGCACACAGAAATATGTATATGGGACTACACACAAAGGATCGACCCGAATATTTCAGCTGTTTCTTGTCATATTTTATTGTAAGGGCATTTGAAGAGCAATCCTTTTCAGGGGACATATCTACTATGTTAATCTTCCAAACTGAAATAATAAAAATGAGAGAGCTCACAAATTATTTTTTACCTTTCCCAGAACTCAAGCTTCCCTTTAAATGCAATTGGAAATCCCTATAACATTTATGTATATAACCCACTTTTTACCGAAGAGAGCAATCAAGAAATACACTACTTACAGAGAGTGATGTGTGTGTTGGTTTTTTTTTTGTACGACAGGTGCGGATGTGAACAGGGCAACGACCAACAATGACCACACGGTGCTGTCTCTGGCCTGTGCTGGAGGGCACCTCAAGGTCGTTGAGCTCCTGCTGGCCCATAACGCTGACCCGTCCCACAAACTCAAGGTTAGTTACCATCTCTTAAGTGTTAAACCAGAAAATTAGGCAACATTTGACTTCTGCAAATTGTAAGGAACAGCCATTTTTGCAGCAAGAAACCTAAAAGAATTTCAAAAATTTTTGTTAGTTGTGATTCATTTATTTCACGGCATGAACCACTAATTATGTTTCTTCAAAGAAGTGCAAAATCTGGTTTGAAATACTTCAGAACTATACGGAATGAAAGTATTTGTGCATTGTAATATTTAAAAATTCATGGTTGTTTTTAACAAAGGAAAGAAGTGGAGGTGCAAAATGGGATGGGAAGGAGTACATGTGGCATGATCATTTTCTTAAATTTTAGAAGAGTATCAAGAGTATCAAGAGTGGGGATTCAGGGTGTACACCCACGTGTACGCGCTGGTGCTCCTGCTTAATGCATGGATGCATTACTTCATGTAGTCTTTATAACTACATTACGACATAGCTATTCAGAATAGCTACGAGGCTGGTTATATAAGCAAACAATTTCGGTGCAAGATCTCAACACGACTGTATACCACCATGGTGACTTTTTCTAGATGCCATATCATTTGAGGTTGAGACAGCTGTAGTCATGTTCCACAATTTTGTCCGATTCTAGCATTTTCCATCAGTTCCACCCACCAGGCCTTTCACTTCTCTGTCTCTCTCTTTGTCTCTCTCTCTGTTTCTCTCTGCCTCTGTCTCTTTGTCTCTCTTTCTCTCTTTCTCTCTTTCTCTCTTTCTCCCTTTCTCCCTTTCTCCCTCTCCTCTCTTCTCTCTCTCCTCTCTCTCCTCTCTCTCCTCTCTCTTCTCTCGCTCTCTTTCTTATCTTGCAATTTCTTCAAACTATTCACCGAATTACTGTTCTACTTCTACCTGTACACATCTTCACTATGGACTTTCTTTCTCTTCATTTCCTCAGTAACTGAACTGTTCATTCCATCGGTTCCATCCTAGACCTTCACTTCTCTCTCTCTCTCTCCTTCTATCTCTTTCAGCCATTTCTTCAATCTATCCTTCCAAAGTTTTTTTCTTCCACCTCTTCACATCTTCCCCTCTTCTTTCCTTTTTCCCCTCCACCATTCCTGCCCTCGGTGACTCAACTGGTCATTTGCTTTTTTTTTGGCAGGACAACTCCACCTGTCTGATCGAGTCTGCCAAGGGAGGTCACTCCGAAGTCATGGTGCTGGTCCTGGAGTACCCTACCAACATGATAGCGCACCCTGAGGGTATGGCTACACCCCCAACCCCGGATCAGGGAGAGGTAAGTGCTACATAGGAACTTCTTCTACAGTAAAACCAGGGCTGTGTCTCAGAAGGAGTTGCGATTGATCCAGATGGAACGCAGGTCCTGCAATCAATCACAAACTTACAAACTCTTATTAGTACAGAGTTGTGATTGATTTGAATCGGTCACAACTGTTCATAAGGATTGACTGCACGGCTTGAGACCAGTAGGTGTCAAGGACACATGGGCGCCCCAAAATCTTTGTCCATACCCCCCGAAATTTCACAATTTTAAGAGGTGGCTCATGTGTGGAGACCTTAAAAATCTTCGTCCAGACCCCTTATCATATCATTCTATCGCATTATAAACAATGTGGAATTACCTTAAAGCAGTTGCTTTCAAATTGGAGTTAGAACCAAGATGTAAGCTTCACATTCTCATTATTCTAGTCTTTCTAGATTACCAGTGAAAAAATATATATGAGTGATGTAGTGCTGGAAGGCTATAAAAGAACCCTAGAAAAATCTTCTATGTGCTCTGGTAAACTTTTAAAAATGCATTTGTTGCAAGGAAACATCACATTTACTATAGTTAACCATAAAAGCACTCCTGTGAATTTTTTCTTTTCTTTTACACCAAGATTTTTTACTATAACCATAATTTGTTTGGTAATTTGTTTGGTAGTTTTGTGTCCGTAATATCGCAGATTGTCCATGACCATAATGTTCCCTTTTTTTTTTTTACAGGTGTCAAGAGTTCCCACCCAGGCCCTTCCTATCGTGGTCCCTCCTCAGGAACCTGACAAGCATCCAGAGGAGGCACATCTTGTTGAACTCGGTGGTATGTCATGAATTCTCTGTTAGCGTATTGCTGTAGCTCCTAACCCCAATCCTGGTCTGGGCACCGTTGCATAAAACTTACCATTAATGGTAACTCTGCTGTGAATGGTTACTACCCTGGTAACATCACTAAACAGCCAATCAAAATCAAGGTTTTCATGGGAATTAACATTGATGGCAAAGTTACCATTAATGGTAAGTTTTATGCAACGGGGCCCTGGTCTCCACTGATTTGTTGACTTAAAAAAAATCCTTATATTTCTGTCATTTTCATTTTGTTTGATTTGGCGTCTGTGCCCCAAATTTGGCATGTCTATGAAACTGGCAATCTAACAAGCTCGTATGAATTTAGAAACATGCTTTGAGTCAATGCAACTACATGATTATATAACACACCTAGCCAAATGGAATGGAGCAAACATTTCCTCTGTAGTTTGATGACATGAACAGTGCAATTAAATTTTACCGTAGGGTACTTTGTAATGTGAAAAATAGTATAAGTATAAGTATAATAAGTAATCTCTATTTACTTTCATTTTCAGGGTCATCTCTCCTTGGTCATGGGCAGCAGAACACTGCCATACCGTCATCCTCAACTCCCGATGAATCGTTGTACCAAAGAATGCCCGGCACGACCATCACAACCACCACCACCACCCCTGCCAGCACCATCACCACTCCAGCAGGCGCACCCAGCTCCCTAGAGAGCATGGATGCCACAGGGATCTTCAACACGGGCATCCCTCCTAACTTCTCCCCCACCAACATTGTGGCTTCCACTTCGCTACCGGACACTGCCATCTCCAAGTTGGATGTGGCAGCAATAGCGGCGACAGGAGTCAGCAACGCCAAAGGCCACCAGCGTACTGCAGAGGAGCAGATTCTGGAGAAGCAGCAGATCTATGCAGAACTCCAGAAGGTGGAGAGGGAGCTACAGCAGCGGATGGAAGTGCAGAAGGTGTTTTCAGTTGGTCTACAAGGGCAGGGTGAGGATGAGGCGGAGTCCTCCAAGCTGACTCTACCCGTGGCCCTTCCTCCTGGTGTTACTGTACCGAGTAGCACCCCCTCAGCAGCCGACTCACAAGTTGGGATCAGTTCCGTGCCAGTAGAGAACAGCGCTGCTGGTGTTGATCCACCAGAGAGCTCCTTGATTGCTGGTGTCCCTGAGAGCAATTGCAATCAGTCGGGTAACCAAATGCAGTCAGCTGTTCAGGTTCCACCTCATCTACAACCACTCCCTTCGTCTGTTTCAGATGGCGAAGAAAGCGGGGATAACGAGGACGACTTGGCCCTTGATACAAGGGATATCAGAATCGTATCCCCAATCGCATCCCAGCATGAAGACAAACGTAGTGGAGAAGGTGCTGCTGATATCCTTGGGACCGATGTCCGGCACGAGCCTCTGGGGTGCGAATCCCAGTCACCGTCATCATCTATGTCCACTTCAGTTGCACCTCCTGCATATGAGTCGTACAACAAAAGTAGTAACTGCAATTGTGCCTCTACCACAGGCACAATGCCAGCACCAGCAGCGTCATCGTACAACCCAGCTCTCAATTCACCTCTATCGGGCATCCCGCCTACCCAGTTAGTGGGACACACCCCTGTCTTGACCTCTTCGGCCTCTGTACCATCGCCTCTCCCAGACGTGCACACGCTCTTCAAGGAGTCGTCAGGAACGCAGGTTGACTCCAGTAGTCTGGCAGCAGCAACCATAGGACAAGCTGTGATAATGACAGGTGCCAGTGAAATTAACATTGCAGGGATGTCTGGGGCCATGGCCATGCCACACGGCTACCGGGAAGTTCATAGAGGTAAACAAAAAGTCCATTATATTGCGTTTTTTTTTTTTCCTCTTCACATTTAAAAATAAAGTATAGTACTGGTCATGCGATTGCATTTTGAAGGAAATTGTCTAGAAGTTAGTGGAAAATGTTGATTATGTATTGCACAAGAAAAATGAAATTGATTTGCTTACATAATACATCAACATATGATATCATTTTAAAACTGTTTTTCTAAACCTGTTATTTTCATTTTCACTGACAATTGCACCAAACTTTATTTTTTATGAAAGATATAGGGTTAGGGTTGCAATTTTGTTTAAGGTTAGGTTTAGGATGAGGGTTAGGTATAGTATCTAGGGTTGAAATGAAGGATTTGGTTGTTGTAGGCCATGTACTGCAGAGCAATTGTTGCTGAAGCATGTGTTGTACAACCCATATCATTTATCCTTGCAGGCCCTGAAAAGAGACCTGTTGAGCCCAAGAAGCCCCCTCCCCAGACCCAATCCGTTGGCACCCAGTGCGACCGCTCCTCCATCCCACACCACCACCAGGTGGGGACCGCCCCTCTCATGCTCACCGCTGGTGGAGCAGCGGGTGTGGGGTCCATCGGGGCAGGGGTAGCCACCGCCACCACCACCGCCCTCGTCCCCTCCCCTGCCTTGCCGGGAAGCTACGACCAGGCCCACTTCGCGCCACACCCGCCAGTCGAGATCGACGCCCAGACGGAGAGCAATCACGACACGGCCCTGACTATCGCCTGCGCTGGGGGACACGACGACCTAGTTCAGATGCTCCTCGAGAAAAATGCCAACATCGAGCACCGAGATAAGAAGGGTGAGTAGTGTCATCCAGACTTCTCAGCAGAAATTTGTTCACACATTTGGCTTTGCGAAATCTCAGGGGACTAAGCTTAGGGGACCAAAACAACTGTGGAGGTTGAAAGTTGAAAGTATGCAATAACATATATATTACCCTTGTCGGCATCCTTGTAGGGGAGAATTTACACTAGAGATTTTCCGAAGTCTCTTACGCTTCTGATTCAAAATAACTGATGGCATACTGAAATAATTTGTTGAAAGTCATCAGTTCTGTGTCAAGTTTCACTCTGGTGTTATGTAATCATACATGTATCATACTTTTATGGACAAGATCTAAGTGGATGGTTAGGAAGAGGTTCATCGTGGTGAAAGATGGAAGACGAAAATTTGAACAGTTGTCTCACGATGTGCAAACGAGGAAAGCTACGACGTTTCGAAAGCCCCGCCGCTGCTATATAACGCGCGCGCAGTGAATTCTATGCTCATTGCCTGACGAAGACTAGCAGTAGCGGTCGAAACGGCGTAGCTTTCCTCGTTTGCACATCGTGAGACAACTGATCAACTTTTTGTCTTCAAGATCTAAGTGTATCGCTGATACAAGGGATTGGGTTGGGATCACTTTCAACATCTTTTTGATCCTGTGTTACTTGTCTTTTGTTTCCAGGGTTCACACCACTAATCCTAGCCGCCACTGCAGGGCATTACAAGACTGTGCAGATTCTTCTGAACCACAACGCAGACATTGAAGCACAGTCTGAGAGAACCAAAGATACTCCCCTGTCCCTAGCCTGCTCAGGTGGACGATACGAGGTTAGTTCAGCCTAACTTACTCTTGATGTTTCTTTTTCTGAAAAGATTTTTGTCCTTGGTTTTTGTAATTGAGAGTTACAGAGAAATTTATTTATTAGCAATATATTCAACTTAAAAGAGAGTGAAAAAAGTTGTTTAGTGCTCTATCAAAGCGTTTAGCCTACCTTTGACCGACCATCACACGCAAAAACAGTTTTCATTTACCAGTGTAACCGACCATAGGAACAAAATTTTGATCATGTGGGACTGAAGCCAAAGTAGCAGCCAATTTTGAAGAAAAACTACATTTTACGTTTTGCATTGATGGAATGTTCTGTCAGTAACATGACATAAATGTTAAGAACTAGATGGATTATTTCAAAAGTGGATTTGTATTTCTAAAAAGTATGTTCCTACCTTCAAAATCTTGATTTTCGTGATGTTTTCTAACTTGTCTGGACCAGCAGCAGTCAGCCGTCTTACAATCTTGATAATGATCCCCATACTGTAACTGTATGCTGACGGACACTTTCAGTTTTCCTGAGCTGTATCGCTCGCCGCTCCTGCATACTTTTGTCACACCACACACTAGTGCATTTGTGGTTTCATGAACATGTTGCACATATGAAATATTCTAATGTCTTATGTGATTAAACAGGTTGTGGAGCTTCTGCTGTCACACAATGCCAATAAGGAGCATCGCAACGTATCGGACTACACCCCACTCAGTCTAGCTGCATCTGGAGGCTATGTCAACATCATCAAGCTTCTCCTAAGATACGGAGCAGAAATCAACTCCAGGTCAGTCATTGATTTATGACAGTGATGGGATACTGTATAATCCATTATTTTCACGAGGTTTGCAAGAATTTTGTGAATTGTTATCTTGCATATTAACATGATGCAAAAGTGAGCTGGCAATGCATATGCAAACACATATTGTAAATAGCTTGTGTTAATTTTAAAAATAAATCACGAAAATGTCTATATCTAATTATATTTGACGATGTGGCAATCCTTGTGTTCTTCTCATTTGGAATTGCTCATAATGAAGTTTAGAATCACCTGTGATCACCTATGATCTTCTGTTTCTTTGGCAGAACGGGCAGTAAGCTGGGCATTTCCCCCCTGATGCTGGCGGCCATGAATGGTCACACTGCGGCGGTCAAGCTCTTATTGGACATGGGCAGTGATATCAACGCCCAGATTGAGACCAACCGCAACACAGCCCTCACGCTGGCTTGCTTCCAGGGTCGGACCGAGGTAGTCAGCCTGCTTGTGGACCGCAAGGCCAATGTAGAACATAGGGCCAAGGTAATTATGTAACTGATAATGTATCCAGACGAATATAAATCATAATCTCAACTCTCCCATTTCTTTTTATTACTGTATGTGGTGTTTAAAATGGTACACTCATACATATACAGATAAATAAGCAATAAAGTCTTTGAATCGACAACACATAGTAAAATGCGAAATCATTATTTTACCATGTACACTGCTAAGAAGGTATTACCCTGCGTTCATACTACATGCCAGGAACCGAGGACTCCACACTAACCTACTTGTTTGTTGGGGGCTGAATTCAAATTTTTGGGAGTAAATGCATGAGCCCTATTAATATTTCATAAGTTGGGGGTCCAGACTTAGATCTTTGTCTCTTATGTGTCACAGATGCCTGTTAGTGTCTAGCGCTGCAGTAACCGATGATCTCCTTTTGTTCCTATTCTAGACGGGCCTTACCCCACTCATGGAGGCAGCCTCGGGTGGCTACGCCGATGTGGGGAGGGTGCTAATCTCCAAGGGGGCCGACGTCAACGCACCCCCAGTGCCGTCCTCCAGAGACACTGCTCTGACCATTGCAGCGGACAAGGGCCACTACCGCTTTGTGGAGCTCCTGCTCCAGCACAAGGCGGCAGTGGACGTCAAGAACAAGAAGGGGCAGTCCTCGCTCTGGCTAGCATGTAATGGTGAGTGGAACAAGTTGTGATCCAACGTTTTCTCTCACAATATTAATTGATCCGGTATTTATTTTGTCAAAGATGTAGGGTTAGCATTAGGGTTGCAGTTGTTTTTGTCCGGCTTAGGGTTAGTTATAATGTTTGGTCCAAGGTTAAATTTTAAAATTCACTTAGGATATTGACCGTGGAGCAATTGTTCACCGAGCATGGAACATGGAAATGGCTGATGTAGAGTTCGCAATCTAGCCTGCCAGTTTTCAGGTTGTGCTTGATTTCACGTTCTATCTCTTTGTTTACGGTTGTTTCAGTCTTTATACTGTACAATAGGTGTAGAGCTCAAATACGTACTTAGGTTTACCACGTGGAGACTGTTAATCTTTCAGGGCAGATCCTCCTCACACATAAGTATCATCCTGTTCTGTTGATGCAATACCCTCAGTTCTTAAATAAAATTTTCAATTTCAAAGTTGCCCAGAAGCAGCAGATGAATAGCAATGACAAAAAAGTTTCTTCACCCCTTGCCAGAAACTTGTCATTACCTTGAATCTAACTTGTACTCTCCCTGTCATCTTCAGGTGGTCACTTTGACGTAGTGCAGCTGCTGGTCCACGCTGGTGCCGATATAGACAGCCAAGACAACCGCAAGGTCTCCTGTCTTATGGCAGCCTTCAGGAAGGTAAGCAAACGCTTGTCCTATTTGAACTAGGGCTCAAGAGTGCCAGAATTCAAAGCGTACAGTAAAAAAAAAAACGGTGAAAAATTCTTGCTACTAGCAAATTGTTGTTTTCCTTGCAGAATTTTGTTTCTGCAAAACCTCAGTCATAAGAAGTTGTTGTGAATGTAGATTGTTGCCATCTTTGAGACTCAGCCACAGGATTAGCAATTAATAGCACCGAAGAGGCTGTAGACGTGCATTTTTTTTTAGCTTCCCAACTGTAAATTTTCTTACCGAATTCTGTGTCATGAAAAGAGTGAACCATGTTTATCATTTTTGCAGTACCAGGAAAAATATGTTACCATCTCCTTGTCACATTTTTGTCCAAAGTGTATACTAGATTTATCCCATCATTAGATTCAAAGATCACCTATTGAAATTGGGGGTGGAAGTCCTTTGAAGTACTGGGAGTTACTCATAGTTGTGAAAGTATTTTGAAAGAATCACTTTCTTTGTAAGGCTGAAAAGGGCCAGACATTATGATGATATTCTCTTTCTTTCTAGGGTCATGTGAAAGTTGTGCGATGGATGGTGAAACATGTCAACCAGTTTCCATCGGACACCGACTGCATGAGATACATCGCTACCATCTCAGATAGGGTAAGTGCGCCTTCAGTACCCTGATACTCAGGGGTTACAATATTCAGTTCCCTGGATACTCGCGTCTACTTATTTTCAGGTTTCTGGAAGCCTTGGGGCATGTTACCTAAAAATTTGCCATTAAAGTCAACTAAAAAATCAGACATATGTCTTAAAAACGCCATTATGATGAGTTGAAAGTCAAGTTGCGTTCGTTTTATGGAGTTGAAATTTAGGCTCAAATCTGTATGTAAGAGGCGCAAGGGCTACTAATTTTTGGTTCCTGGATATCTTAGTCTTTCTTTAACTTCCCCGGAACTTTCATGCTTTAGCTAACCCAAATTTTTCTGTTCGGTGAGCAAATTATTGTAAACTGTCTTTTGAAATTCTGTACTTGGGCAAGTAGAGTACTGTTAAAAGATTAAGAAAGAATGAAAATTTTGATTTGTTTCTTGATGTGATGGGCGGAAAATCCCGCCCAAAACTTTGCGTATTGAACATTATGTTTAGGCTGAGAATGGCTTGAAATTTCTTCTTCATACAGAAACCTGTGCTTTCAATATAATGCTTATTCCTATGCAATATATCTTTGCCCAGTTTGCTCAAGAAAAATCTCATTGAAAGTTAATATTTAACTCTTGACAGTTCATTTTTGATAATTGCTCAAAAATCTGGTGGCATGGAAGGGGTTAAACTGTGCACTTACCTATACCTTTGACCAAGACTTAATTGTGCATATTATGTGTTGTATTTTAGGAGGTTCTAAAGAAATGCCAGCAATGCATGGAGATCATCGTGGTAGCTAAGGAACGGCAGGCAGCCGAGGCTAATAAACACGCTAACATCCTCCTAGAGCAGCTAGAGTCAGAGAAGGTAAGACGGATTAGAAGAAAGTAGCATGGTCTAGTCGATGTGTACCCCATTTACTATGGATCGAAACCTGACACTGCCACGTTGTTAGGAGTATATGGTACATGTACACTGTACGTATGACAAAAGTGTATCGTGGCAGTCTGTAGTTTGTTCCATTTGTTGATCAAAACTGGGAAAGGGTTTAAAAGTAATTTTGAAGGGTGTCTGAAGTGATTGAATCACAATGTAGGAAACAGTGTTTTAGTGTGATTTGTCATTCTGTCGGTTAAAACTAACCTGGGGCCTGTTGCATAACACTTGTCATCAATGACAAGTCGCAATAACTGTTATAAGCTACTGAAATCCTTGCATCCGATTGGCTGAGAGCAAATTTGTCGGTAAAAATCGCCGACAAGAAACTTGATGAAACGCTCCCCAGGAGTCTTGTCGTTTCATTTTGACCTGACCAGTCACATTGAAATGGTCAAACAGTGTATATAGAGGAAGTTAGAAACTATTTTACTATTGCTTTAGAGCCATTGTACTGACTTATTCTGTATATCGCCAGTCACCCGATGAATGAGCCAGTCAGTATTATTGTTGTTTATCATTTATATCAGGTACAACTTTGCGAATGCTAGATAAGGGGAATATGCACTGGGGACCAGTTGGTCGAGCGTACATGTCTATTTGCGCTGGATGCGTCATGAGTAATACCGTAGTTTACAGACCCTATGTAAATGACTGTTATACTTGGATTTTCCTGTATTGTGTATTGCCCTTTTTGTCATCCTCTCCAGACGCGAGAAGAGAGTCGTAAGATGGCAGCTGCCAAACGGCGCGAGAAGAAGAAGAAGAAGCGGAAGGAGAAGCAGCAGAAAGGAGGTCCGAACAACAGCTCCCCGGAACCCGAACAAGACGACGATGACGAAGACAATAGCCTGGGTAGAGAAACGAGTGAGTCATACGAAAGTATGTACATGCATTTCTCTTTACGCATGTATAGTTTAAGAATGAAAGTGTATTTTATACAGGCTTTCCCATGGAGTGTGTGTATGCGTCAGCTTTGTAGGTTTGGACAATTTACTCATTTGCTGCTATACAATAGGATGTAGTATTCGATCTTGGTTGTTATAATTTGTGGATAGGAATCTTTTGATATTCCATTGGTGAATCGAACAAGAAAAATGAACTGGAAAAAAATTTGGCTGATGTGGGGGAAGTTATAGGCTCAGATTGTGAGATTTATCCTATCCTACTGAAGGCACCAGGGAGGATTACCCTCTAAATACACTCTGCAATTTGCACAAGTCTATTTTGAAATGTTTAAAGAGCTATCGTAACGTTTGAAGTGAGATCATAAGTGGATTGTTTTTTAGTGTGTCGTAGAGAATTTTGTCTTCTATTATCATACCTACTTTTCTGGGTCTTTTTGGCGAATGCAGTAGAAACTGCACAATTGTGTTAGATACTATTACAGTGAAACCTGTCTATAAAGACCGCTCAAGGGAGACAAGAAAAGCAGTCTTTATGAGCAGGTGGTCTTTATGTACAGGTTCCTTTCATACATGTTTCAATGAGAAACACTGTTCAAAGGAAATAGAAATTGTGGTCTTTATAGACAGGTAGTCGCTAAAGCAGGTTTGACTGTAGTTTACTTGTGTCATTTAAAAAAAAATTAATATTTAAGGTATGTTTTCCTGGTTTTCTGTTGCCGGTACTGATTTTGAGTATTTTTAACATCTCAGGAAAATCTTCATTTGATGAAGCACTCCATAAAAGGATAGTGTTGTGCTAATATTTTGGTCATAATGCTCTTGGTAGTATGGTAAGCAAGGTGGTGTTTGTTTCTCTTTGTAGTTGAAGACCTTGTGCCACTGGAACCACCATCGGCCACCACCACGACCACCATTGGCAAGGTCCGTACCAAGGATACCACCACCAACACCACGGCTCGCAGCAACAGTCAGTCCACCACTACCACCACAGCCACCACCACCACCACCACAGTCCACAAGAAGAACAAGAACAACCTGAGCAACATCATCACCGCAACAACTGCAGGAGGAGGAGGAGGAGGAGGATCGGGCAGTGGCAGCAGCCCCATGGTCACCGCCACCACCACAACCGCCACCACGCATACCACCACGGTTGCAATGTCCACCACATCCTCTCACAGATCAACTGCGTCCTCATCAAATGTCATCAACCAAGCCAACAACAAAGCAGCTCTACCACCCAACATCAAGGTTAGTCTCGGGAAGAAGAAAAATAAAATGGACTACTGTAAACCAGAAACTTTTGTGTGCATGAAAGTTTCGTGAAACTGGGAGTGGTCAAGATTCGTGAAAGATTCATAGAGAGAAATAATTGAATCATAACTGGGGCAACATAGCATTTATTCACATTTGTGAAAACGGCCATCATTAACAATTCACAAACGTTTCAGATGGTGAAAGTTTTCTGTTTTCAAAGTATGCCCTGGTTGGAAAGAACTAAAGTTAAGCTTGAGTTTTAAAATGTTGGAAAATCTTTTCTCACAGAATCTTACTAAATGTTAAAAACTAAAAACTGCTGAATATCTATTACTTTTTAAATGTCCAAAACTACAAATAAATGATCCGCAATTTTGCTGAGAAAATGATTTATGATGGGCCCTGTCTTCTGAACTGTTGCGATCGGTCCACATTTATTGCAAGTCCGCCAACCACTTGCAAACTTACAAACTCCTATTAAGTACAGAGTTGTGATTGATGTCAAGATGGGGCCTTGGTCTCCTATTTGCAAGGAAATACTTTCATAGCATTTACCTTTTTGAGCATGTGAATTTGGATGTTTCTGTAAACTCCCTCAAACTCTTTTCAGACAAAGTCAGCAAGTGCAAAGGAACATGCCAACAACAAAGCCAACCAAAGCAGGAGCAACTCGGCCTCGAGCAAGGAGGAGAGACAGAACAACAAGAACCGAGTCAACATGAACGGAGACGTTAAGGATGGAGGGAAGGATGGAGCTAAAGAAGGAGGAAGACACGAAGAGAAGATAAGGGAGGAGAAGAAGAAGAAGCGCATCAGCATGAAGGAGAAAGGGCAGAATCACACCATGTAAGTAGGCAAGACTTGCATGGTACAGTCCGCTCTAATTATAACAAGCATGGATACAACGAGATTTTGTTATAACGAGGCAATTCTCGCAGTCCCAATTTCCAACAAGTGCAAACTTACTAGTACAGGTATATGTTCTGTATAACGAAATCTAACGAGATTTCGTTATAACAAGGTAATTGGCTTGGTCCTGAGCACCTCGTTATAACGGGGGTGGACTGTATTTCATTATATGAGGAGAGGGGAAATTTGTACATTTTATTTAGTCTTCATTTTTGTTGCAGCTTCTTTTTTCAAATTCGTAGAATTGGTTTTTGATAGAACGAAGCCTCAATATCTTAATAGAGAATTGCACAACTTTCACCACTGAATGTTAATGACTAAAAAGGGTTTGGGAGAAGCAAGGATTCCGATATGTAATCTACATTTTACATTGGAGCTCGTTAGTATTAAACAGATAATATGGCTTATTAACCCATTCGCGACATTGATTTTCTAAAAATGGATCATGACGACCACTCTTCAAAGACAGCAACAAGCGCAGTACATGCTCTTGCAAGTCTAGGAACACGACACTCACCAAAAGGGACATGCAGTTTGAGAGGGACTGTTCCCAAGCTAAATATGCCTGTGATTTACACCATTCAATTGAAATGAAATCTTTATGAAAGCTATCATTTAGTAAAGTAATCTGTTATATTCTGAAATAGTGATACAATGTACTTTTTATATTTTTATTTATTTTCGTTTGTCTGTCATTCTTGAAAGTGCATGCCCATTTGTGGAATCATCTATTCTAGTCATTCATGCTGACACAGCGTGATTTTGGATTCGTCGACTCTGTACAGGGGGGTTGAAAAATGACACCCCGAGCAGTAAGGGATCGAGTCGGATAAAGTCACAAAATGAGAGAAGTAATATCTTTACTTACATGCAGAATCTGAAAAGTTTCGTATTATTAGCAAACTGACCTTGCTAAAAAATTTTATAAGTCTGTGATTTTGTCCCCAATTTATCATTCATCCTGTCCCAAAATGGTATAGCTACTCGAAGGACCACAACTATCGATAGCTTGTGTTATTTTTAGCCCAAGGAAAAAATAGCGTGGGAATTGGAAAGGGAGGTATGCCAGGAATGTGATTCATCGCGCAGTACAGAGCCAGTGTTATTTTTGCCTGTGTGTGTACTGTGCAATAGTCTGTCATCTAGTCATTCATTTGGAAATTCTTGAAAATAGTTCTTTGATTATCAGATTGAACGTGTTGGAGTTGAATATAATGGTGTTATATTATGTAGCAATAATAACAATTGAATGTTTGAACTACCAGAAACCTTATACTACAACAGAAAATACAAGCAAAAAATAAATATAGTATTACCCAGGACTGGTAATTCTAAACTACTACAGCCCACTGGTAAACGTTGCCTAGTGACCAAGAATGACTATTTACTCAACAACCCTTTCTCGGTAATGTAAACAATAACACTGTTGGAAATTGATAATATTATGCTGAATCAAGGAGTTATCACAGACCTCCTTGCTTGGCTGAATAATGACCCCAAAGCACAAGATTTACGTTGGTGAATAAATTAAATTGCAGCTCTTAAAATTGATTATTCTTGAAACTGTAGAAATAAATATTTTTACTGGTTGGTTGGTTCCCCTAACTGCCTTAGCAGTGGCCATTCAAAGGGGATATCAAGAGGCACATCTCCCCCCAATAAATTTTGCCATATCCAGGTCATAACTTTGTGTGTCCCCACCCTTGAAAAAATTCTTCTAAAAAAAATATTTTATTATTGAAACATCCCTCCCCGAAAACTTGATTAGACGTGTCAGAGAGCGTTGCGTGGTGAGGAAAAAAAAATGTTAGCAATTTGTATTCAGTGTTCAGTCATGTCAGTGTTAGTAAATGTATTCATGTTCTTTCTTTACATTGCAATTGTTTTTTTTTTCTTTTTCATCGGGCTTGGATAAAATAAAAATGACAAAATAAATTGGATCTCGACTTCAAAATGACATGCATGCGAGGCACAGAGCTAACTCACTCAACCGCGCTCATATTCGGCATGCATCACAGTCACACAACAAAGTCACACTCAAACTTATACTGGCGTACATTCGGCGAGCCTCAGCCACCAGACAAATTTTGCAAATCCACACGAATATATTTTAAAAAATACATACAGTTGTTGTTTATATTTTACAACTCCGAAACCCACTCAAACAGACATGAATGAGTTATAAACTAACTCAAAGCTCAAATGACAGGACCGTAAGTAACCCAAAGAAAAAAGTTCAACGAAATGACAGGCATGACTACCGTACGGTAGTCCGTATTCACAACATAGACAAATGCCATTCACAACACACGCAAACACTTGCGAGCGCGATAGACTCACTCACGTCGAACAAACTCACCAGATTTTCACCGAAAACAATTAAAATTACGTACTACACGTCCACCAGGATAAAATAAATCACAAAAACTTCCACAACAAAGTGGACAAAACCGGGGGAAATAAACAGAAATGCACAGAAGATAAGAAATAGATGAGAAATTAGACGTGCTAGGCTAGCCTGAATCTAACTGAAAAGTCTGAAGTTGTAGATAAAAAAAAAGGATCGCGATAGCCGCTATCGATTTCCCCTTGTTGCTAGGATACATTGGCTAGGAACAATAGATATGAATATTCATTGCAGGCTCGTACAGATTTGAAGTGAAATGTCCAATAATGGGTCTTCTAAAATTCATAAACCTGAAATAGATTTTTGGTGAGACGAAGTAAGGAGTGTTCTGATTGGCCAAAATATTTCTGCATCGGCAGGCGAAGTTTGGGGTCACAAAACGTTCTAGTTTTCTTGTAAACAAGGCAAACCACATAATGTGGTCACTCTGTCGCGAATGGGTTAACTGAGACTGCCATTTTACCGCCCCAGTGTGAGTTTTGACCTTGGGTTTGTGTAACAAACAACGATTGTCACCGGCAGTCAGCAATATTGTCTGGGGCCAAACCGATGTTGTGTTTTTATCCTGAACAAACAACTTGCCTTTTCCTTTCTGAACTAGCAAACATGATGACCAGAACTCCACCTCTGTAGACGGAGGAGGAGGCGGCAAGAAGTCTGTGGGCCCAGGAGGAGATGCAGGTAGCCCTAACATGAAGGGTTCATCCATCACGGCAGCTAGCCCCAAGAGAGGGCAGAAACGAGAGGAAGGCTGGAAAGAAGTGGTCAGAAGGTAAGACGTACTTGAATTAAAGCGGAGTGAGTTCTGGTCATGAGATTGAATTGTGAAAGAAACTTGTCTCAAAGCAATTGGACAAGGTTAATTATATAGCACATAAGAATTGGTGTATGCTGTAAGGATGTACTCTTTTTGTTCATGTAGTTGTATAGGGATCAAAATACCTGTCTTTATGTACTTTCAGTGTGATATTTTTCACATTTGATGCATTTGTTAAGTAGAACGGAATATGAGGGTGATTTAGCTTTGAGAAAATAACGTAAACGCTCTGGGCAGAAAAAGGAAAAAAAATCAGTTATTTGAAAGAGGTGATAACAGTATGTGAGGCAGGATAAGAACCTGGGGGCGTATTCTGAGATTCATTTTATCTCAGATAAAATCTGAGATTTTAAGTCAGTGAAATTAAAATATTTTCAAACCGGTATTCTGAGAACCATTTTAGCGAGATTTTATCTCATCTAAGACATGCCCATTTATGATGTTTTAACCAATAACAAATGTCGTTAGTTTTCACTTTCAGCATGCTCAGCCAATAGAATTGCTCTCTGCCGGTCTCTGGGGCAAGAGAGTGCGAATGCGCTATTTTTAACAATTTTCAATACGCGTGCATCAAAGCGCAAACGCGCTATTTGCTAGGATTTCATGAAAATGACGAAGGTACTAGCCAATGATTTAGAAGACCATCAAAGGCATTATTGCAAGTGTGATATTTAGTTGGCAAAAATCTTGTAATAGAATTCAGTAATCATATGAGAATGCTGCTTGAGAAATATAGTCAGTACTCAGTATATTTTTGCTTAATATGATCACACTACCAGCACCATACTTGTCCAAATATATCGCACTCACCGTGCATCCTAGAGATAAATTTTTAAGTTTATTTTATCTTTCCCACCAAATTATTGGCATAAGCGTTTAAAGCTGTGCGTATCATGCGTACAACATGGATAGGCACGCAAGAGGTAGGAGATTGAGATAAAATATGAGATCAAATCGGAATTTAAAAAAATTTTAAAAAATTTTTAGAGATAAAATGATGCTCAGAATACCACCCCTGGACTCATTTTATGTAGCCAGAAATATTATCTAATAAAAAGCTAATTGCTTGATGTAATTCTATATTTACTTTGACTGTATTCCTTGTAGGTCCAAGAAAGTAACTGTGCCCGCCAATGCTATCAGTAGACTAATAGGAAGGGGAGGATGCAACATCAACGCCATCCGAGACGCTACTGGGGCTCACATTGACGTCGACAGACAAAACAAGGGCAACGAACGCACCATCAATATCAAGTAAGGGGAGATCAAGTTTGGCCATTTCATAACGAGTAGACTTGATTTTACAAAGTGATTACAACATAAAAATATTAATACATTATCAAATAAAGTAATTACATTGTATAATTAACGTAAATGAATCATAAAGAAGGATTGTCACATAAGCAAAGCTTGATGGCGTGACAATCCTTTACTAGAAAATAGAAAATACTAAAGGAAGGGGGATATTTAAAAAAAAATAAAAATGATCTTTTCATCATTGCCTCGTCAATTTTATTACAAAAAATGTGTATAAATCACTGTATGCCAGAAGTATGAAATCAAGAATCCCAACTTTTGTGCCAGTAAAAATTGCAACACCAGCAGGTAAGTAATTATTTTGGCAATCCCTGAAGATCTGAAGTATTTCTGATATTTCTATATTCTGACATGCTGAACAATGATGATACTCTGGTTATAATAGCTGAACTCTAAAAAATTTTATCAAGAAAATTAAATTTAGGGAATAATAAGCATGTAATAAAAATCCAGTTCTGGTTCATGATAAGCAAGTATAACACAATCAACATTTGTTAGTATACAGATGATGCACAGATATGAGTGGGTCGGTAGAATTGTTTGCATAAGGTAAATTTGAGCATGGTTTAAACACACGAGGCGCAGCCGAGTGTGTTTTAGACCAGGCCAAATTTACCGAATGCAAACAATTCTACCGACCCACGAAATAAATCTGTGCATCATCTGTTTTATAGAATGGGCGTACAGGATAAATGGCATTATTACTGGTATCATGCAACAATTTACCGGCCAAATTTTACCGGACGCATGATCCAATTTACCGGGCGCATGATAAGAGAAAAAAACCTTATACAAGGCACTGCTTCATGCTTGCACTGGTAAATCATTTCCATGCATCATAAATAGATTTTAGAAATTTAATGACTTCCATAGAGAACTGAAAATCTGGCTAATTTAAGGTTAAATTTCAGAATTTCATTTTATTTCAGTGTTAGAGTCTTGACCCTAAGGCTAAGCTAACTACTGTCATGACTGTCAACTTTTTTATTTTAGAATCTGTCAGTGTCAACAACAAGCCCAAGTTAGATATAATCTAGTCTATTTACATTAAAGCAAGTAATTTAAAGAATTAATGCAAAGAGAACTTCTAGTCTTGCATCAACAAATTTTAAGTCTGGTCATCCCATAATCCAGGCCAGCCCAGACCAGTGTATGCTGCGCTGTAGACTGTAGTGAATCACCGTACCGTATGCACTGCACAGTGCAGTGCAGCGTACGGTACTACACAGTAACCCTCTCCTTGAAGTTTCAGTTTCACACTGCACTAATTTTCATTTAATCGCCTTTTCAGTTTGCTTGTTTTTAAACAGGTAGACCTATAATCGGATTTTATTGGGCTTACCATCAGAATCCGAAGTCAACTATCATTAACATCTGAATTTTGTCTCAAATCTTGCAATTCTCCGTCATTAAAAAGTCGTATATCGCGGCTCTCAGCTCAGACTCTCGCATTCGCTAAAATAAATATCGATAGCATGTTTACAGTGGCTATCGTCAGTGATCGTAATAATTATTGATATCGAACGTGCAGGCCAGTAAAATTCAAGGCACAGCTCTTGACCAATGAGATTGCAGGGATTCTGAAACCCATTCTATAATAAAGACTAGAATGATTTGATTAAAGCACTCCTTTCTTAGGTTTATAAAAAAATGCATGACAGTAACGAGCATTTCAGCTGTGGAATTCTCAGAAGAGCTGATGGGGGGAAAAGAACTATATTAGAAATGTCGGGTGTTTTTATAGAGTTAACAAGTTCACTCATGGGTGATTGATGGTTGATTTTATCTCACTGCTAAGAAAGCAAGTGTATGTTTGTAGGTAAGTGACCAACTTCTAAATCCTATCTCAGGGACTTGGTAATGAAAATTAATGCCTTACTACAGGGCACTAGCGCATGGACTTGGTTCGAATCCGGGATCTCCTGGTTACAAAACCTCTGCTGTAACACTGACCCATCATGCCTCCTGACCAAGAGAAGTGACTTTGACACCATTTTGTTTCCTAATCCTTTCAGGGGGTCAGCGGACGCCACTCGGCAGGCCCACCACCTGATCAGTGCCCTCATCAAGGACCCAGACGAAGACCTCAGCAAGCTGGTGGCCAAGATCAAGAAGTCTGTGGCACCAGCTAACATCGCCATCACCATGTTCACCGCCACCCAGGCATCCTCGTCCACCTCATCGACCACCACCTCCTCGTCACAGGCTGGGAGCAAGAGCAGCGTGCTGACAGGGACCACGGCAACCAAACAGGTGCCCAAGGTAAGCACTTCTCACCGGGAAGTTCTTTGGTTTAATGGTGAAAGCTTGGGACTTGTAATGCCTTGTGAAGGTGTTGTGGTGTAGTAGATAAGTCACCGAACAGAATCTCATGGTACAGGATTCAAGTCGTTGCAACGGCACTAATATCCTTTCGTATGACATCTTCATTTGGCACTCTTTACCTAGGTTTAGTAAATTGTTACCCAGTAGGAAGAACTTCCTTGAATGCTTGCGCAGAATATTGTGATAGCTCGGCTAAAGCCAGGGTAATAATATGATTGCAAGGTCCACAGGGAGAACAATGTTTTTGAACTATTCCTGTGGAATTATTAACAGCAGGATCTCCTTGCATACATAGTTTGTAAGGAAGATGCTTAATAAAATTATAAAATTAAGAAGAATGTAACACAGAGATAAGTCTTGGATGTTTCTTGAGAGTGATATTTCTAGTGTTTCAGTGTGAAACAAGATCTCCTCCGTATCTTCTATGTAGATGAACCAGTCTAGTACCTACAGTCATCATCCACCAGCATCTAAGCAGAACTCCCTACAACCTGGCCATCAACAGCTTATCCAAAGCCACAGTGCCCCAGCCAACTCCCAATACCCCACCCAGATTGCAGGGGTTCGTTTACCCAAAGGAGTTCAGCAGCATCAGATGGCGGCATTGGCCCAGCAGTGGGGTCGTCAGCCTATCCGCCAGCCTGCACCTACCACCGTGGCTGCAGCTAGTCGAGTTCCTGACCCAAGTCAGCACCAGGGTCAACTACCACAGCAGTCACAGCAGCAAGGAAGAGGACCGATCTCGGTCAATGTGGCTCCTCCTGTAGGTAGTGCACCTCAGCAGGCATCCGCCAAGTCGCCTAGGAGTGGTGTGGCTCGTCAGCTGTTCACCCAACCAACTGGAAAAGCCGTTACGACAACTGTTTCATCCAATCGACCAATCCAGAATGTGGCCGTGAGTGGATCAGGTGGGGTGATGGCCAGCAGTGCACCCACCGCAGTTGGTACCATGCCCATCTCCGTCTCAGCTCAGTCCAACGTCAGTGCTGGGACGTTCGCGTCAAAGATATCGGACAGCCGGTCTGGGTTGCTCCACATGCCACAGATGATGATGCCATCACAAGGTCAAGTCATGGGAGAGCAGGTTGGGCCTGGGATGCATCCTCAACAACCTGATGGTAACCGAAGCGCACCAGTATCTACAGCTACAGGAGGGTTCAATTTCCTAAGCCACATGAACCAAGGCATGAGCCAGAACCCTGGTAATGCCTTTGGCTGGAGCTCTCTAGCACCAGGAGGCACCTTGAAGGAGGAAGGCACTGGAGAGGAAGGTGGTTTTGCCAATTCCGAGGAAGCCAAAGCTCCAGGATACAAGCGACTCTCGACTGGATCCATGCCAGTTGTAGGGGAAGCTGGACTGCTGAGCACCGTCAACAACCTCCAGGGGAATCCGGCCAACTTCAACCCGATCCACTACATACACACCCAACATCAACCCCCTCCCCATCCCCACGCCCCAACCAATCCCCACCCCCACTCTCAACCACACCCTCACCCCCTCCCCCACCAACACCCCCACGCCCATCCCATCGAGAGACCCGATGTCGTCTCGGCGTCCATGCCCCACAGTCATGCCAACCTGTCCCACTTCTCGCCCATCACCAACCCCCCTGCACCCTCCCCGACCCCACCCAATGCCAATGCATCCCCAGGGACATCTCCCAGGTCTGGTACCACCAGTCCCAGCAGCTCTACAGCCGCCCAGGATAGGAAGCTACCCCGCCCCATTGGAACAGAGCGTAGAGGGCAGCAGACTCTCAGACGTACACCTGTTGGGTTTGCTGATCATCCTTTCACCTCGGCAGGAAGCATCTGGGCGCATCAAGGTAAAAGAATACGTTTATCACTCTACATTGCCTTCTGGAACAACTATAGAATCATGTCTCAACAACATAGTTTTAAAACGAATGAGTCAAAACACTCAAACTGCGATTTCTGACTTGCTCATATATACACAACAGCTTCAAAACTAGGATATAATGATTCTCATGTGTGAGTAATTGTAACCCTAGAACATAATTCTCTAGCAAGTTACTGCATTAATGCTTAATCAAGCAACAAATGATCTTCTGACCCATTTCTCATCTGAAATCAAGTCCATCGTATCATTGAATATAAGCGTTATGGAAATTAATCTTGATAAAAAAACAATTCTTAATGATCATAGCTGATGAAGTGAATTGGCCCAATGCCTCTATCTCTATGAATGATATATATATGGGAATTTTTAAGTCAAACTTATTTCAAGTATTCAACTTAATGTACCTTAGTCTTAGTCATCCAATGTTATCTTGTCCTTGTAAGTGATTATGCCTACTCTATTCTTGGTCTGTATAGCTGGTGAAGTGAATTGGCCAAATGCGTCTATCTCTATGGATGACATGGTCGTGAACACTCCAGCTGCACCCATCCAAAGACCCATCAGTAGACCTGAGAGCTACCATGGACAACCTATGGGAGTACCAGTGGTAAGTCATCTCGGACCTTATCTCATCAACCACAATCAGTAGTGGAGTGCGTCAAATTTTCACTTGCAAATTGGCAACATTTGTAGTTTCCTGTTGGGTTCCTAACTATCCTAGAAATCAGGGAAAACTTGGAAATGAGTTCCCTTCTTTTCCAGTCAGGAAAAGTAAGGGAGTTTGAGAAAAATCACCAGAGTCATGGAAAATATCAGGGAAATTCATTGGCCCCCAAAGGAAAGAACATGGCCTCTTATACTTACATATGCTGTCTTTGACTTTGACTTTTGTTCTTAAATGCTTCATCATTTTTTCTCAATTTACAGTGGCTTGATCTCGTCAACAACAAGCAATTTTTCTAACGCTTAATGGATCCAAATTTTCTCTTTGAATTGGCAACAACACTTGTAGTTTTCTTTGACATTAGTTCATCTAATGCTTTTTCTTTGTGTTTTAAATTTGCAATAACCCTATCTCATCAGTGGATCCCATTTCCTCCTCAAATTGGCAAAACATTTAGTTCTTCATGAATATTATGTACATGCCCAATGCTTTTCTTTGTTTCCTTTTTTTACAATGGCGGCAACTTCACAAGAAGCACTATGACTGACTAGAATCTTTCTTATTGTACTTCAGTTTCTGGGATGTCTTACAAAAGAGACTGACTATGTTTTATTTGCTTTATTTGCAGGGGATGGCTTACAACCGAGAGATGGCTGACCAGCAGGCCCACCCCGGAGGTATACCACCTACCAACCACCAGCCCCACCCTGGTAGTCTACCCCCTCCACAGGCCATGCCCTACACCGCCCCGCCCTCCATGGGCAATGGGGTCTGGACACCTGCTATATCAGCCACTGACAGCATGGATACTAGTCAGGTGAGGACTGTGTTTTTACCCTTTCTCACAAGCAAAACTTTGCTCAGTCCTGTACTCTCAGTGGTGCCAAGGGACGTCTTACCCCACCGATAGGTACAGGACTAAGCTTAGCCCACTTTGTTTTCACACTTGATTTTTAACAAAGTGGGCTAGCCCCACCGATGATAGTACAGGATTATTAGGCCTTGGTGAAAAGCAGGGTTAGCACTACCTTTGTTGGGGCTAAGAATAAAAAGGTGGGGATCGCACTCACGTGAGAACAGAATCAAAATAGTCCAGGGCTCAGGAATGCATTGAAGGCTACTGCTGTATAAATATCCATAAGGGCAATTCCACGGACAATCACACACAAACTGTATCTGGATGTCCTTCCGTGACCGTGGAATTTCCCATAAGCTACTGTAAACATGGAATTTTTCGCGGTGTGGAAATTTGCGCGAAAATAAAAAACACATGAATATTTTTGTTCATGTATTCTTTTGCCCATGAGTCTAGCACGTTGGCGAAATTAAAGACACATGAAATTCACCTTACTTGGCCGAGCGCGAAAAATGGTATCCAAATAGTCCTGGGTTAGCAACTTTGAGTGAGAAAAGCATGCATTTTAATTGCCCGGGATAGGAAAGTAATACTGGACTCAAGTGAGAAAAGTGTTCCTCTGCAACCATGTATTGAAATTATTTAGCACTCCTTTGAAATGATAAATACAGTGAAGACTTGTTAGCAGGACCTCTGATATAACAAGGCAATTTTGCCAGTCCCAAGTCTTTTTCTTTTGTGTTTTTTACCCTGATATAAGGAGATTCCTGATTTAACAAATTCATTTTCATGGTTCCAAGGTCCTCGTTATAGTGAGTTTTCTCTTATTTCTCATGCACCATCTTCTAACATTCCCCCTTTTCCCTTGGACTCTTCCAGGGATGGAGAATGTGGAATCAACCTTCGATGTGATCAGAACGTACCTGAAGAAAATTCATCACCTTCATCATTGGACGGAACTAGAAATCAAACTCAACCAGCCTAACAACTACAGGGTGGACAAGAAAAACTTGACAGAAGATGCCAAGATTATCAATTTCATCTTGTCATTGTCACTATTTGATATTTTTTTCTTTTTTATTAGACTTTCATGCATCTTTTCTTGTCACTGTAGTTGATTTCTTTTGTTTGCTTTGTTCTTTTTTTTTTCACATATAGGGATGATGTTACATAATCGTGGTGTCTTGAATCTTCACGGCAGTAAACCAGGGATCTGATTTGTTTGGGGGGGGGAGGGGGGTGGCACCGTGTTGGTGAATTGAGACACATTTTTTACTAGATCTTGGGGAATGTCTGATGAAAATGCTGAGCATAAACCTTCTGTTCCCAAGTTTTAGGTTCAATTTCTAATTAGTATATGTTTTGAATGTGAACTGGGCCCTGGGTTCAAGACACCACATGTACATTTTCATGTGAACTGGTTTATTTTCAGTGATTGGGCAGGCATTGGGCAAATATGTGTTCATTCCTGAGAAAGAATTCAGCCGAAAGCCCATTTTTTTTATGATGAAACTACTAGTTACTCTCTCCTTTTTTTCTTTCTGTTTTTTTGTTGTTGTTCTAAGCAGCTTGTTTGAGAGACAGTGTATGATGACGTGTGATTGGGCAAATGAAGTATTATGAACGATTCTCATGTGATAAGTTTTCTACTACTAAAGTTTAGGATATAAATGGAAATACAACACCGGCTTTGCATGCATTATACTGTGATAAATTCAACTGCACTTGTAAGCACAATCAGCTATTCTTAGTCAAAAATTTCTGTGAAATATATGCTCATGTCGCAAACAAGATATGCTCAAGCATTTTTTTTTCCATTTTGCTTTTTTTCCGACATATTTTAATTGTCTGGGGTTTTTTTTTGGTCAGAAAGCCATATTGAAATCTTGTCTTTACAGAAGCAGCTGGTGTGAACAGCTTTAGTGGTAGCATGTAAATCTCGGTTTCAGCTTAGTACATGATAGAATGCGTCATATGTGAACTGATCATCATTATTCTAAGGATATAGGTGTAGGAGGTCAGCTCATTTATTTAGCTGATGATGGAATCGTGCATGGTTAGAATGACAAGATACCGTGTTTCTGGTACACGTGATTGTGACTCAATTTTATACTTCGAAACTTTTCTTACACCTAATAGTCAATATAGCACTTAGCTGTCATGTCTAGCAATCGTATGACATGGGACTTTTTTTTATGTTCTTTTATGATCTGTTTGTTGTCTCGGATAGCTGAAGCAGTGTTTTCAATTATTAGTTTGATTATTTTTTCTCTATTTAATCTTTATCTTTTCACCTCTAATAAATTTCATTAGCTACTTGATGATAATCAATACTGTGAAGACAAGTGACGATGTCCCTTTTCATGAAGTTTCTCAATATACGCTGTGCATGCGTATTTCAGCACATGGTGATAATTGAAGATAAAGTGATTCCAGTGGGTGCATCCGTTTTAAAATGAATCTTCCGTAAATGTAATGCATTTTGGTCACTTCTAAATCTATTTTACCATGCAGAAGCTGTATGATTCAGAGTTAAAAACCATTTATGAAATTCCCATGTGATAGGTCAATGAAGTGTTTAAATATTCAAGTCTATATGTGGTAATCTACATTTCTCACAGGAGAGAGAAAGAGAGAGGGCCAGTTATCTAAGGTAGAAAGGTCTTCAAAAGTTAACAGTAGTTGTTTTTTTATTTGACGTACCCTCTAAAAGACCATCTTTAGGTTCATCACAACCGATGTCAGTAATTCTTTAATCAATTGAAATAATGATTCTTTGTGGCGTTATTGAGGTATTACGATGAAATGTTGTGAGAGAAGTTAAGTTAAAACTGTTCCGAGTTGTCTCGTGATTGAAGGAGATAGCTGTTGATTATCTATCACCATCATGTTTAATTTGTAATTTGTTTTCATCATCATATTTCATTAGAAAACATATAAGGATCTTGATATGAACAGTGAGGTGGAAAAGATGGCATCTTGTGGACTTGTCTCGACTAAAATTTGTTGAGTCTCCGTGTTCCAGTCCATCTTTTTAATTTTATTTGGCATTATCAGATGTTGTGTGAAGATGTATTAGGAAGTATTACAAGGTGCAAGGTCCGATGATCTTCTGCACTTTAAGATGTTGTGCATATTGTCACATCGACAAGTCCAGTTATTCATTTAATAGCATCAAACAAAGGTGGCCTATTTGAAGATCATTTTGAAGGCCTCCAGCGTGTTTATGTTGACCTACTATTCGACTTGACTTGAATATCGTAAAGTGATGTATTCCTTTCTTACTATTAGAAAGATAAAAGGACAGTTAGACTATAAAATAATGAAACTGTTGAGGATGGTAAAGTACTGTCTTATTAGCAAAGCACAAACTTTTCAAAGGAAAGAAAAATGGATATGTTTTAGGCATACAGTGATAACAAGTATGCAAATGGCTTAGTGCTTGTTCCTTTGTGACTAGCCTGTGTTCAAGATGTTTTCTTTTCTGACTGAGGTACTTGTGAGCGCGTTAGTAGTGTGAATTGTCGGTATGAAAGTGCACACCTATCAGTCCCTCTGTGCTTTTTTCAAAAAGTGAAGCACCCTCCTCTAGAAAAGTGGACTAGGCCTTCCTTTTTTTGTTTGTTGTATCGGCTAAGTCTTGGTTATTGTGATACAAAGAAGACAAAAGAACTCTGTTTAGTTTGTCTTGATGCGGTGGTGTAGCATTTTCATGACTAGAAATGATGAGTGTCTTAGTGCAAGCCTAACTTGTGGTGGGTTAGGCTTAATGCACCAGTCACTTATTCATAATTCATAGTTGATGACTGTGGTGTAGCTTACCAGGTGAATCGATTATTATTAATTAAAATTGGACTGTACTGTAAAAGACTGGTTCGGAGCCAATTTGTGGTGGATTGGCCTCTGAACAAGTAAGGTCTTGATGAAGGAGAGAGGAAACAAAATCGAGTATTCTTCTCCGACTGGAGAACTTAATGTGAACTCTTTCATCAAAGTATCGGTGTGGTACGTTATCTTTCTTGGGTGTGAGGTTTATTTTCTTTGAATAGAAGCTGAAAGTGAATGGAGTATCCGCATGTAGTTCGCACTCCTCATATATACTTACCCGACATATATAGGAGAATTTACTATCGTAATTTTACCGTATGATTATACCCGAAGTAGTCAAACCAATCTTGTTGCCTTTATTTTGTTTATTTTTTAGTAGAACAAGCTAATGTTCCCCTACTATCCTTACGTATTGCCTTTTATTTGTTAAATCATAATTTAAATTAATCTTTTTATTGTTGCTTTTTCTGTATAACTGGAAGCTCTTATTTAGCGAATCAATGAAGTTAGTGTCGAAGCTGCATTTCTAAAATGAAGAAAAAAATGTGGGAATTGGCTCAGAATTTGTTGATTATTTTTCTTGGACAGCATCGTGCACACATGAACTCTGTAAGTGTTGCACTCCTGTCGGTATCGAGGAAGAAGCATAAACTTACAAACCAGTGTCAAACGTTTATTCATGCTAAAAACAATGTGTTCTACCCATTAAAACATGAATTACTACAGTATTCATCTTTCTCGTCGTACGTTCTTATTTTTGTTCAGGCGCTGTGTTGTTGTGCAATGCGTGCGACAGTTCCGCATATTCTCGAAAGCGGCCTAACTTAAGCCTGGCTTAAAGAAGTACACCGGCCTGAAATTAATATGAATTGAATAAATAGAGTAAAATTAAACAAACAAATAACTGAAAATTTCATCGAAATCGGATGAAAAATAATGAAGTTATGGAATTTTTAAGTTTTGGTAAAACAGTGATATGCACGTCATCATGAATATGAAGCCTGATGATGTCATATCCCCACTTTTTCTTTTGAATAATATTCAAATTTTCTGCTCCAAGCCTATAAATAAAAGGACTGACTCCTTATTTAATGTGTAAGTTTATCATTGCTGTAACTTATTTTGTTACAAGGGAGATATTTCTTATAGACATGTATGAAAAAATGAAATAATTAAGATTTCATGTAATATAGTTAAAAAAGGAAAGTGGGGACGTGACATCATCAGCTCACTCATTACATATTCATGATGACATGCATAGAACTGTTTCCCAAAATAATGCAAAACTTTAAAATTCAATAACTTTATTTTTTATCGGATTTCGATGAAATTTTCGGTGTTTTGCTTGTTTATTTTTACTCTATTCATTTAATTAATATTATTTTTAGGCCGGAGTACCCCTTTAACTGAGGCTGCTGATTTATGGAAGGCCATTTGTCAACCCCTAAGTCCCGTTTAAATCACTATATTTATGTAATAAATGTAGTAAAATATATGTAATAAAATAAAACAAAATAAATTTTTTGGCACAAAATGAATGAGCACCAGAAATCAATTTGCATCGTGACAAGTTTTTGTCTTTGCATGTATTTTCAGAACTATGGTTATTTGTAGGATTAAAAGAGGAGGACATGTGGTACTCCATAATTTGGTGGCCTAAATCTATGCACTTGGGTGGGATTCAAGCCTGGCTTAAAATGAGGCGGCTTTCGAGAATAGACCAGAGACTTTGGAAACGGAAAATAGTTTCAAAATATATTTGATACATGTAGATATATGTAGGTCCTCGATTCTTAGAGATAGCAGCCCATGGGCAACATGCAGCCTGCGGGACGATGGGCATGAGGCAGCAAGCCAAAATATATATAGCCAAATAAACCCAACAAAAATAGATACATAAAATACATCATTGATGACTCTTGCTGAGAATAGGGTGTCTCAAAAAGAATTTGGTCTTGATTTCATTCAAACTTTCACCAACATGCTCCTCTGATTTCTCTTATTTCCTCCTTCAGCGTTAACTTGCTATTAAGGTTTTATTTCTCTTTAACATTTATTTACCTCCACCCATAATCTGATGTGCCCACTAATTGATTATTTATGGGTCATTCTACGAGGTTGGGGCAAACATTATGACGATGTCCATTTAACGCTGGTATGAGATCTTCTATTACACATGGATTTTTATGCAATGAATATGTATTATATAGTAGAGCCCAGCCAGAATCATTCCTATTTAAAGGAGAATCAACCCCTAATTGCAAATTTACTTATTTTGGAAGGTGTAATATATTCCTACTTATTGGCCTAAATCATTTTCTAATAAGATATCAGAAAAAGGGAAAATAAAGATATTCCAACAGCCGGTATCGTCTCCTACTCATTTCCATGGGGGCTGCCATTTTCTTGCTGATTTGGAGTTGTACATGAACCATTGAGAAATGTTCCAGTCAAGAAGATATTTTGAATCCAATACCTAAATTGCTTTTCTTCATAACCTAAAATACCATATGTGACGAAAAATATAAAGTGGGTGTTTACATGTATTATAAAAATTAAATCTTTATAATGATATTTTTAAATTGTCTGGTTTTGCTTAACAAAAATCTATTTTCTTGGGTTTGCCAAACAGAGCAGAACATAATATATGCAGCATGCATTCTGACTTTTCAAATCCATTATCCGAAAGCAGGTGAATGCATAGCTTGCCGCTATAGATGCTCAGGGAAGAAACATCCATAAATTTGAATTAATTTGCTCCGTCCCATACGTCACAGTATCGAGAAAATAGATTTCTATTAAGCGAATATCGAAATATACAGAAATATATATGGAAATCTGCAGTTTAAAAATAAATTAACATATCTATTCAATATTTTTAATCTAAAACTGGTTTTTAATTTTGAAAAGGGCAATTTGGCATTTGGATTAAGAAAAATCTTCATGTACACATAAAAAAAATGGCAGCCCCCATGTACTGCTAGCAGACGATACATATTGGGAGCAGATGATAAATTTTGCTCAGAAAATCTTGATTCGTATCGATCTCGTATATTTTGACGCGAAGCCATATAGTCCAACAAGTAGGAATAAATAACACCTTTGAACACTATCATCTGTATTTTTGAGCGTAATTCTCCTTTAAGTTGGTACTCTTTCAAAGATTTGCTTTAAGATGAATTTCTTTTTTTACCACCGTTACATGGAAATCTAATTCATATAACACATACAATTTTGGTCTGCCATATTGATTCATCATGAAGCTCGAGTACTCACCATATGTAGCTATGCTTTTTTTAAGCTGAACTCATAGAGGGCAACCATACAGTTAAAAACTACTTCACACAGAGAAAAGTGACAAGTCACATACACAATTATATATCTGTTCTTGAAAAAGATGTTTATTTCACAAATGCACTAATATAAACATATTTTGTTTCGGCCCAGTGTGTTGAATCATTTTCAGTATTCTTTTTTTTTTATCATGACAATATTTTTTTCCATCAAATGCTTATGCAATTACAATAATTTATACATTTGCAAATTGGTGAAGGCTCTACAAAAAAAAAATCACCACTCTTAAGAGGATCTATGATATGATACAAAAACACACTAACGAACAGAAATAGTTGTTTAAAAAACATTACAGTCAACAACAAAACAAGATTTTCATTTTAAAAGTCAAAACAAAGCAATTCATGACTGAACAATTAGTTGAACAATTGGTTCACATGATCTGTTTTTACTTATATTAAATATTGTGATAATTTAGCAATACAATTTCTTAAATAAAATTGCAAATTAGATTCCTATACTCAGTCTCAGTACATGCATCCCCCCCCTCCACTCTCTCGGCTTCAACTTGGTATCAAAATGGTATGAAACTGGTACCAAACAATGAATGATGATCTCCGGGGTGGGATTTCAAACAAACATGTCCTATGAAGATAGATCAGAAGCTTTTTCATAAGCAGTTTGCTATAAAAACAAATAAATCACACATTTTTTAATGCCATGAAAGAGCAAAATGGACAAAAGGAAAACAGTTTGAATTGAGGAGAAGCAATGGTTATTGTTTATCCAAACTTCATTTACCAGTATGTAACAGAAAATCATTCAGCATTTATTTCCATACCACCCCATCGACGTCCAAAAGCCCTTACAAATTCCAAAGAAAAAAGCTTGGATATTGATTTCGTTTTTGAAATTCTTTACATTTTGGCTTTTATTCGCACTCGTTTACATGATATTGTTTGGATATTTGTGATATTGAAAACAAATGAAAATTTGCTCTTCGGCATAATGTTTATTTACGAGTACAAATTTTTGGTGGCCTAAATTGCAAGGAGATCTTGCAAATAGTACGAAACAAACACACTATTAAAACTACTTTTCATCATAAATAAGGTTGCTATGTGATGAGCGTAAAGTTTGTCATACACAATTTCTCCAGGAACATACAAACTCACAAGGCAGCTTATAAAAATCTCTTATTCACACTCATTATTGACATATTTCTTGAAATAAGTCCTTAAGTTTTACATATAATTATACATTATAGACAGACAGTATATATGCCTGCATTCAGAAAAGATATTGGACTTGTAGCATACTGGAACTATTCTTGTTCATTGATTGATTGCTGATGATTTATTTTTCACCCGGCTACTGAGAAAGCAACAATGTATTTGTAAGCAACCAGGAGAACCTACGGCTTTTATGTTCTGTAGGAAGGTCTTGATAGTGAGGAATAAAGCCTTACCAAAGGGCACTAACTCGTTCACATGGTTTTGAACCCAGGACCTTGCAGTTTGGAGACCACTGGCTCAACCACTGAGCCATCATGCCCCATGCAATGCTTACTGTATGTATGCACATGTACAGAAACTGAGCATACATTACTTCGTTGAGAAAGATGTCAAACTTGTTTCTGAATACAGGCAACAATACCAGCCAGGATAATTGCGTATATTTTATATCATTCAATGAGATGAATGGCTTCCTAAAAATGAGATATAAAAAAAAAAAAATCCCTCTCTTTAAAAATGTGTGAAATGTTCATCTGTACAGTGATATTATAGCCTTTTAAAAGCTTACAAACATGGTCCATGCACCTGACATCATTGTACCTTCTTGTGACAAATGGGCTATACTACAGAAAATTGTCAAAAACCTTGTATATTTTCGCATTTTCGATGAGTTAAGATCAGGGCCCTGTTTCATCAATAACAAGTTACAAAAATTGTTATATGCTACTGAAATCCTTGAGTGAATTTGCCATAGAAGTGAGGCAGCTGTTATTGATAACAAGCTTTATGAAACAGGGGCCTGTGCAGCAATCTGTATCGTTACATTAATAAGATTAAAGTGACAGTAAATTGAAGCTCCTAATGGCGCCATCTTTCAACAGGATTTGATAAGTGTCTGTGCCTCTAATTTTCCCATCATGCCCCATTCTAGTTTGTAGATGCTTAGAATGTATCTGTAGGCAATTTTCCACACGTGCAACGTCAAAAATAATAGTTTGAAATATAAAATGTACCTATTTACCGAACAGCTGTTTGTCAAAATTCAAAATAAAATGCAATTAATTTTCAAATTATAATCTCAATTTAGCAGTTACTGTAAGGTGAAGCTGTTCAAGTTTTGCCAGTTTAATGCCATTTTAAAAGACTGGCAAATAATCTCTTGGAGACAGAAGTACACCCTCCTCCATTATTTTAGCAGTCATTTACATGATTTGAAAATTGAATGACTAACAGGGTTCAGCCTAATAGATAACTCTCATCACGGAATATTAACTCTTTAACATGGCTATTCGAGAAGCTTATAGCCCAAGTGTGGTATTTTTGCAAGCGGCTAAAATTCTACTGTCAAATTTCTTTCATTTTTTGTTAATGGGTAGCAAAATACCCGCTAACAGCTTTACAATATGAAAGAGCTGGAAAATAATTATAGCATGTGTGTTTTTTTTAATGACAATACATAATTTGGGGGTAATGATTATAAGGCAAAACCTTGCTGTATGGACCCTGCACTTTTTGTCCATTAAATCACAAGCATCATCTCCCATAAGTTCTGTCTTGGAATGTACTCTATAAAGCTAAGCATATATTTCCCTGGTGTTACAAGTTAGTACCTACAAAGATTTGGTCCTTGTGTACATAGTTAAAGCTGTGACTTTTGTAATCTCAAGCCCACTTGCATGAAAATTACATTCAAGCTAAAGTTACGACTGACTGCAATGGCCCGTAAAAGAAACCACAGACATTTAAAATGTGATCCATGACTGGCTAGTGATCACTTTGTTCCTTTCATCAGAAATGGGTTTGGATTGCGCGATAGACATCAATGTTGGGACATCTAACCATTTGTTGTAAAGATATGAGAAGGCAGTGGTATTTCCGTAGAATGCATACATATAATTCACACTTTTAGCATCCATCCCTTGAAGTATAAGACATGTCTTTGTAACTCCATTCAGCGTCAATGCCAATTAACCATAACTATATACTCTACTTGAATCATATACCAATCATAATCATATTCATGTATCACTAGTTTTATTTTAAAACAGGAGTAAAAATGAGCAAATTCTGTTGTTTCACCCCAAATCAATTGCATGATTTTAGGCCTTTAAAGAACTTTCTTGGTGTGATTTCATGACAATTCTTTTTATTTTATCGTCTGAATTGTGAAACATTGAATACAGGTGGGTCTAGAAAACAAAGTACTGACTAGTATATTTATAGTACTTTTATCTGCATTCATCAACTGCAAGATGAGGTACATAGTCCACAAAAGTTTAATCTCTCTCTCTCTCTCTCTTTCTCTCTCTCTATCAGTGGATCAGGATAACCAAAGCAGTGAGATGTTTAAAGGAGAAAATAAGCTCTGGGAAGATAAAGAAGCCACATGCTTTTCTTAAGTTGAAATGGAAGAGAAAAAAGACCTAAATCGAGAGAGAAAACAAATATGCAAATTCTATGATATCCTTGACCATCGTTATCACTCCAGGGGGGTGTTTCATAAAGCTGTTCGTAAAGTTACGAATGACTTTACGAACGACTGGAACATGTTCTTGGGTACTATACTACTTTAGATTCTCAATCATTTAGCACAAGAGCTGATCACCGGTCGTGCGTAAAGTCGTGCGTAACTTACGAACAGCTTTATGAAACACCCCCCAGGACAATTTTTAAAGAAGTGTTGATGTTTGAGCCCTTTCTAGGAGGGAATCACACTTGAAAACACTTCAAAACGGGTGGAGATTTAAATGAGAAGAAAATAAGAATCATTTTCATTTTCGAATGAATACAACATGCTCATTGGCATAGTTTTCATACAATGCTCAGAGACATAATAGTGCATTATTGATATGTCAAAAAAATTAGGTGATAAGTGGACCAGTTTTGTCTTCAGCATTCCTACTGCCTTTACTTTTAAGGTCTATTTCTACATCTCTTCCCGCAAAGATTTCATGTATAACTATCTATGTTTATGGTTTTGGTTTAAGTACAAAAAGATCATTCAGCTCTGCAATGAATGAAAAATAGACAAAACAATAATTTCAGATAGGTACTTGCCTGTACTTTTTTTTAAAAATATATCTAGGGGGAAAAACATCAAAACTAACATAGAATATAATTCTTACAACATAAAAATCACATCTGTCACTAATATTATATAAACAAAATTATAAACAAAGTAATAGACTTTTAATGAATGAACATGTACAAGATTGCAAAGTATGGTTATTCAGGTTTGCTATAGGAGACGCATCGTAACATATCAGCCATTTGCCTTGTACATATAAACATGTGTGTTCATACGAGAAGCTTAGAAGAGAAGATAACACTGTGGTATTATGTCAGCACCATTAAATAGTATGTTGAGGAAAAATAATCTAGCGCCTTCGAGAACTTTATGTCGGTAAAGCCGGTGTAAGTTTTTTAAAACTCTTTTTGGCTGAAAAAGCAGGTATTAGAGTCAGGTTTTAAAAGTTACAAGAGAAAGAGTAAACACTGTATATTTCAGTTTTCATATTTTGTCGTCCGTTCTGGGATTTGATGATGCATACATGTAGATGGATGCAAGTCTCGTATGAACACAAAACTGAAAGCATAATACATGTAGGTGCCTCGAATAAAGTGTTTTTATTGATGTTACAAGAAGCATTTACTTCCCATGCTTCAGGACCCTGTTTCATCAAGCTTGTTATGAATAATAAATTTGCTCATAGCCAATCAAATGCCATGTTTTCAGTAGCTTATATCAATTATTGTCATTTGTCATTGATAATAAGTTCTATAAAAAAAGTGCTAAAATGTAAAAGGCTTAAAAAATTAGTCATTATTTATCACACTGGACATTATGTAATTCTGACAGTGTAAACATATTATGTTTTAATTACTTTTAACTCATGATGCTACTGCGATACCAAACCAAAACACTGTGTTTCAACCCACCCAGCAGTGGCGGATGATGTACGATGCGTTCCCATAGCAACAGATGAACAAAAATGTGTTTAAAAAAACAAAAAAAAGTACAGAAGTGAGCAAGTGAGTGAAATATATTACAAAGCAAAACAAGAAAAAAGACAGCAATGAATTCAGCATTCATGATAGGTTATCTCTCAAGCTCAATAGAGTCTTCTTTCTCCCGTTTACGAGATAGGTTCCACAGAAGAAGCAAATAAAATGGGCGTGCCAACGAAAGCCGACGACTGCCTCGGGTGGGTGTCTCTGAGAGCTCTGATGATGCAAGACAATTCACAAGTGGTCCGTGCATATAAATAATTTACAAATTCACAACGTAGAATAGTACATGTCAGTCCGATCACCGAGGCTTACTCCGGCCGCAACGCAACACTTCAAGATAACCCTACCATCAAGGAGCTTTGCAAGTTTCTGGAGAGAATATAAAATCAGGATGCCCTAGAATGGATGGTAGTCATCCGAACGGTGGGATTATTCGAGGTAGGTCTATAAATAAAATTTACATGGACGAAATCCTACGGGATGCAGTTAATATCAATTTAAGGGAAAATTGCGGAAACTGTTTTCATGGAGTAAAAAATTATCATAAAATGGTCCAGCCACTTCTTTCTTAAATAGTATCAAAATGAACATATCAAACTGGGGCTAAAAACAATTGGTCATTGATTTCAGACTGCTTTATAGAGAGGAACAAGGCACTAGCCCAATGAATACACTTAGATAAGATAGAGTGTTTGTCATAGCCTGATAATACCATGGTTTATCATGAACACCTCTACATTTCTCATCAAAAGGGTGAGGAGGGGATAACTCATAGAATGAATCCTAGCCTCTGTTTAAGGTCGATTGGTGGGTATGTGCATAGTGGGTTGAATCAAGGAGAGGGTGGAGTGAAACGTTACGTTGCGACCAAGCCTCACCGGGCTAGTCACGCGGTGACAGTCCCGGACTTGACAGAGAGATCCTGAGGCATTTCAGACAGGGGCACTCTGAGCTGCTGAGAGTGCGACGCCGCCGAGATGAGCGGAGGGGGAGGCATACCCTGCGGATGGTGCATGGGTAAGAGCCCATGCGGGGGGAAACCGTTCGTGATGTGCGGGCGGAACGCCTCGTGCATACCGGGCGGGGCAGGGTGGTGTCCCAGCAAGGATGCCTGCGGCGAAAACATGACCATAGGGGACGTTGCACTCGAAAGAGACGGGTAGGATGCCGCCGAAGGGTGAGGTAAGTGAACGATGGTCGGCGATGTCTGCGCTGCCAAGGACTGCTGAGAGTGATGCGAGATGTGCTGGGACGAGAGCGACGGAATGCTAAGAGTAGAATGTGAAAGAGATGATGATATCGATGCCGACGACGAGCTTGACCCGCTCGCCCCACTTGACGATGACGTCGTGTGTAAGTGTGGAGAGAAGAGCGGACGACTCGTTTCGGGAGGCTTGCTGGCACTCGACTGGCTCAAGTGACTGGCTGAATGACTGTCTCTGTGGTTTGAAACCTTGTGGGATAAACTGCTGGACGAATGCGACATCCCTGCTGATGTTGATGCGGATGATGACGACGACAATGATGATGCGCTTGGTCCTTTCGATGTCGGAGGCTCTCCGTTGCTCTGGGAGCTACTACTGTGTCCGTTGCTGTTACTCCTGCTGCTGCTGCTCAGGTGGGGGATTGTCCGGTTGATTGCAACAGGATGAATGCCATTTTGCTTGGGCGAGACAATGGCGTCTTGATGAGGTCGATGGACAGGAGAATGAGGGATCATCGACGATAGAGGGAGGGGCGGCGGTGGGGGCTGGTCTGGGTCGATAGGAGGTGGCTGGCTGGGGCTGGTGTCTGATTGGTCATCATCCATGTCATCGTCATCCATATCATCATCGTTCTTTCCATGGTCATTCTCATCAGATGAGATGTATCGTATGCACTTCTTCTTCCTCCTGATACATAAAAACAAGTTGGAAACAAAGTAGTGAGCTAATGTATTGGTTATCATACATTATTAGTTATTGTTATTTGTACGAAGGATTTTGAGCTGACCATAAGTAATTGGAATATCTTGTGCTTCACGCAAAAGCTTTTGTATGACTGTGCAATTTTGTTTCAATACCTCATTGTTTGCGAAAACCATGTGCACGTCTGTGCAATTTTATTTCAATACCTCATGGCTTGATGTTTATGTCTTCAAGATTAGATCAACATTATAAGTGGTCCAAATTTAAATTCCCAACCAATTTCAAAGAACTGACGTATCATTTTTGATGAAGGTGTATGTATTTTACTCACCTGCAAGGCTTACACCAGAAATCTTGTTGATCCACACCAAACCTTGCTCGACACTTCTTGGGGGTTGAGGGCTCCCCTGTAGGTGATGCAAAAGAAAAACAATGAATCTGAAGTAAAAAACAATAACCTTAAAATTGGGTCTTTTGCTAGAAAGACCTACAATCAGGGGAGCGTTTCATCAAGTGTTTTGTCAGTGATTTTTACCGACAACTGGTATAAGCTACTGAAATCACTAACAAAACACTTGATGAAACGCTCCCCTGAATGTCATGATATCTTGCCAATAAACTTGCATTTAAATGGGAATACATTTCCTCATTAGCATTAAAAATATACAAGAGTGTAGTGGAGTTGGTTTGAGGAGGGAGGATGCCATGAATCGTGCGAGATGGAGGGCGGGTGTGAGAAAGATTGCTACAAAGTGAGGTAAATCCGGCCACCCCCGTCAACGGGGAATATACCCGGATCAAAACTGGATTGATGATGATGATGACATGAACAGAAACAAAGCACACATCACACACTGAGCAAAATTTGGCACATGGGAATGATACCAACATCTTAAAGATAAAGTAGAGTTCTGGTCATGCGATTAAATTGTGAAAGAAACTGTCTCAAAGCAATTGGGAAAGGTTGATCATGTCTACATGTAAACTGTTTTATACTGTGAGGTTTTGGAATCATCAAAATGAAATTGACAAAAGTCTTGCTGAAAAGCACATGTACTGCACACAGAAATGGGTATATGGGACTGCACACACGAGTGGCACAAATATTCAGCCCGAACATTTCAGCTATTTCTCGTCATATTTTGAATATGAGGGCATATGAAGAGCTATCCTTTTCAGGGGACATTTCTTGCATGATAATCTTCCAAACTGACATAAAAAAGAATAAGAAAGCTCACAAATTATTGTTCACCTCTCCCAGAGCTCAACCTTCTCTTTTAAGTCTATGATACTTCAGTTCACAAATCTGAACGTCATTTCTTTGCAGAATAGTCTTTCCTTTGCAAACTACTAAATCAATCTAAAATGCAAAAGCAGATTGCCGACTCACCTGTGTTTTCGCCATGAGACTTATCCCGCTTTTTCTTCTTCTTTTTGCCGTGTATGGCATAGTTGTCCCTGGCGCTCCAGCCAGGGTACAGCTGCATGTGAAGTTGTCGTTCCTTGCGAGCGAGCTCGTAGTACTTTGCCTGTTCCTCCCTGGAGAGGGCGTGCCACTGGAAAAGAGAATTTGGCGAACGAAATTTGTAAATTCCTTATAATGCAGTGAAAAATTTAGGAGTGATCAATCATACCAAAATGATTGCTTTTAACCTGTAACCTTCAATCAAAGATGCTGTCAATATTTAAAGAACTACAAGTCGAATATTACCATTTGGCATTGATCTTTTCTCTTATTTTTTTTTTGTCGTCGTTGTTGATATTGTTACTTTTTTTAAAGGAAAATAAGCTTCAAAATCCTGAAATTGGCAACATGTTGAGAGGTTCAAAATAAAAAATGCAAATGTTCAATTGTTAAACTTTCTAATATACCTTCTGTATGTGTGTATATTGATTATGGATATAGGACATTTATTACAAATAAATAAAACTATTATTGTTGCCATTTTGACAAAGAAAGGTGATCAAGTTAGCCTGTCCTAAATGGGTTGGGGCTTACAGCTACGTTACGTCACCAGAAGTTGCTCCTGTTTGGTCAGTCATTTCGTGGAGCTCCAAACAGTTCCCTCCCATAGAGATTGTATGTGGGATGGAGCTATTGGGAGCTCCATTATTCAATCTGTGACCCGGCTCATGGACGTGAGTATGCACAACTATCTCTCTCAATAAGCTATGGGTGGGGGGGGGGGGGGGGTGGGGGGGGGGGGCGGGGGCTCTCTTACCCTTCTTCCGAGTATTTGATTGATGGCAGCGCTTTCTTTGAGGGTACATTCCTTGACCACACTGGCTCTCATCTCTTTCATGTATAGCATGAATGCATTGAGTGGTTTCTTGATATGTTGCTGTTTGTTCTTGGCTTCCTGGGCAGCGAGTTTCTTCTCCTTCTCTTTCTGATGCCTGAAGTATAAAAGAAAAGAAAATATGGTGATTTATTATCAAGAATAATTAAACTTACTATATTTCTTCTTATTCCAGTATTTCTTTCTTGGCTTCTTGAGTTTCTCTTCTTAATGATGCCTGCAGTACCACCACAAAAAAAAAGAAACCAAAAACAAGGTTGAAAGGAAAAATAAATATACTCTTTCTTCTTCGTGGAGTATGTTATGGGATTCTTGGGCAGCTAGCTTCTCCTTCATTTTCTGATGCCTGCATGCCAAGAAAAGGATCCAAAAATGAAATATCAATGAGAAATATATACACTCTTTCTTCCTCTTGTAATGTGTTCTTGGTTTTGTGGGCAGCTGGTTTCTTCTTCACTTTCTGATGGAAAAATAAGGTGATCATTGAATACTATCAAATCTACCACTATTCTTCTTCTTATCATGTTTTAAAATCTGGGTGGCAGGCTTCTTTTCCTTTGTTTGATGCCCACAAATACCAAGAAAAGCAATGTTGTTTCTCCCAAAATATTTATTAATAGACTAATGTCCTTTGGCAAGACATTAATCTACATTTGCCACTCTCCACCCAGGTGTAGTAAATGGGTACCCAGTAGGAATTTATTCCTGTGAGCACCGAATTCGGTAGCCTAGCTAGAGCCGGGGTAATAATACTTTGGCGCCTAGAAACATTTGTATTAAGCGCAATATAAATGTTATGTATTATTATTATTATTATTATGTCTCACAAAAAATATATGTAAAACGGCCTAGCATATGTAACTGATAAATATGAGTGAAAATAATGTAAAATGATCAAAGCAATACCGGTACCCACTTCATTCTATTCATGACTTTTATTTCTCGTTGCTCAACTGCCATTCAGAAATATCACTTTACAACAAATCACAATCTACAGTCTGTGTTTTATTCATGAGATCTGTTTCAAATGAGATTTGTTTCATTGAGGCTATAATAACCAAACTGTGTTAACAGGACTCTGGGTTTGCATTGGTAATGCAGTTGGATTCATGACAAGATGCTTACAAATGACAGCTGACACTTATGTAGTGAAATCCAATATTATTGGATGAAACTAAAGACTGTAATCCTATCAACCGCTGTGGAGTGTAGACAACGAGCAAATAAGGCTAGCGTTGGGTGGAGAGTTACTGCACCTTACCGCTGAAATAAATTTATCCACAACAAGTTTGGCAATTGTTGCTTAATCAATTGGATTTCCCCTCTCCAATCCACCCACAATCATGATCCAATTAGGGAGTGGGGCTGGTATACTACCCCATCTCAGGATCATTACTCCCATTGCCTGGTGTACTACAGTGCTCCAGAAATGAGCTGGGTTACCAGTCTGCCCTTGATGACTGGTGACAGTTTCTCAGAGTTGATTTCCCATTCACAGACTGGTGCATTATACCTGGGATGGGTTGTGCCACCACTACTTCATTTATCTATGATTTGATCATGATGACTGGTAACCATATCTCCAGCCCTGGGCCTCATGGCTTCCAGTATATCCTTGTCTGTGAGACACGGCACGCACCAATCTCTTCAATAAATCACCATACTGCTATACAGTTTGCAGCTAACTACCAACTTATTGGATATTCCGCTGAGGTGAATTATTGCTGATTGAACGAGATTGTTAAGGTCAATCTTTATTTTCTATCTGAGGGATATATTAGTCAGGCCATCAATCGCCTTCTACAGGTTTATTTAGAATGATAGATTGTACACATACCATAATCAGGATCGTTACAAGCTTGCTCATCAAAAATGGGAGTAATTTTATCCAATAATATATCATGCAAATCGCACAATATGTAAAGATACATGCTTTGGATTTTTTTTTAATGAAATATTAGATGTTTCATTGGTTCAGGGTTTAATGTTGGCAATAAATATCAATGTTTCTGACATTTAAAATGCTGCAAGAAGCTACATCAAGCCTGTATCAGTGTACTGTATCAAAATGCTGTCTTTTCCCCCCTCATAATGTTTCTCTCATCATATTTTTTTCTCCTCATGTTTCTCTCATCATAATATACTGTTAATCTGGGGGGGGGGGGCGTTTCATCAAGTGTCTCGTCAGTGATTTTTACTGACAAATTTGCTCTCAGCCAATCAGATGCAAGGATTTCAGTAGCTTATAATAGTTATTGCAACTTGTCATTGATGACAATTTTTATGAAACAGGGCCCTTTTATACCTAAATAGATTCTAATCTTTTCTTCAAGTGCTGTTAACCATATAAAGATTTCTCCTGAAAGGTTTTGAGAACTACTGGTAGGTCCTAAAAACACTTGGCTTGCGACAGTCTTCCGACACTACCAGCACTATTTTGTGCGCTAAGTGGGGAATTGGAAATATGTATCAATGTCATAAATTCATTTATGAGTGTTTGTGTGATGTATTTTGATATCTTGTGTAATATTTTCAAGTTGTGTTCATTTGGTAACATTTTATTCAGACACCTAGAAGTAGCAGTACCAGTATTTGTTGATTGTGCAAAGGGAATAGAGTTAGATCTGCCTTAGCAATCCACCTGAATAGAGAGACCACCTGTATATAAGGATCATTTTTATTCCCTTGAATAGCATTTCTCACTAAAACATGTCATGGCTGACACTTTTGCACAAAAGCCACCTGTTTATAAGAACTACTAATCTTCTTTCTTTTAAGGAGTCTATAATAGATCAAAATGTGGTCATTCTATCCAGGTGGGCGCTATAAAAGGAGGTTTCACTGTATAGTTACTGATTATACAGTGAAACCTGTCTATAAAGACCACTCAAGGGAGACAAGAAAAGCAGTCTTTATGAGCAGGTGGTCTTTATGGACAGGTTCCTTTAATACACATTTCAATGAGAAACATTGTTCAAGGGAAACAAAAATTGTGGTCTTTATAGACAGGTGGTCTTTCTATACAGGTGGTCGCTAAAGCAGGTTTGACTGTATTTATTTACTACTATGAACTATAAGAAAACTTTTGATTTTACTCTTTAGAGTCATCTTACCTGTCGTTGCTCTGCTGCTGTGCATCGTGTTGTTGAGACGACCCCATAGGGTGCATGAGAGAGTGCGGAAGGCTACCCACAGGTACGGGACCGGAGCTGATGGGCGAGGGGCCCAGGCGGGCCATGCTGGCTGGGCTCACAGCCAGGCTGGGAGGGTAAGGAGAGCGCAGTGCACTGCTGGTAAGAGGGTAGAATGGCTGGCCTGGCCTGGAGTGGGGTACAGACAAATAAAATTCCTTATTAAAAATTAGTTGATATATTGAATAAACAACATCATTTTTTTGGGGGGGGGAAGGGGGTGGCACTAGGAATGCAAAGTACAGGGAAGTGAAGCTGACAACTCATGTTACAAGTGCAATATTACTTTCTGAAGTTAATTCTGATGTGCCTACTAAATCATGTATGCGTGATTTAGCTTATATCGTTTCTTGCTCAAACATTAGTAAAATATCTTCTTATCCAAAACTGTACTCCATATACTGATGAAAATGTGTCGGAACAACATACTTGCTCTCAGGCCAATAAAGAAAGTTCAGGTCATCTCACCAATTCTTTATTGGTTGTAGCAAGCTGATTTTACAAGGCTCAGTCATAGCACAATGATTTGTAAAGTGTTTTATTTTCCTCCTAGAATTTCCAACCCATAGGGAATTCATAAACACAAATTTAATACATAAAACTGTGCATTACTCCTACTTGTTCATTTTTTTTTTCAAAAATAAGGCAGTTTCTCTTACTAATACCTCCTCTAAAACACCTTTTGCATAATGTCTTCCTACCTATATATGCAGGTACTCATCTCGAGGCTAACACAATCACATTCATCTCATGACATAGGGGATATCATGTTGCCTATGAAGTAGAATTCTTAATGCTTTACAGGATAAGGGGCGGTTTATGAAGATCACGGTACGTAAACTCGCGCGATTATCGGCTTCCCGGGATTCGAGGAAGCAGAAAAAGAACATTTTCATAAGCCCGCTGAGAGGACTTTCATCTTTCTTGTGGAAGGCACGGACAAAAAGTGCACATCCCCTTGTTTTAATGTTCCCCCGGACTAGGAGGAAAGTGTGTTGGTGCGGTGAAAGGTTGACGATCGCGCCAAAGATTATGATTGAAAACTACGGGAGGTGCCAACCGCACCAAATACCCGTGAAATCGGGGGCTTGCCAGGCGGCTACCGATCAACGTCAGTATACAGGAAGAGACGGAGGAGAGAGGGAGGGAGGGAGGGGTGGAAAGAGAGAGAGAGAGAGAGAGAAACTTAAAAAGAGATACAAAGAGACAAAGAGACATGTGAAGAGATGAGGGAGCATCAGAGAGACAGAGAGAGGAAGAGAAGGAGTGAGAGTAAGAGATGGAGTGAGAGGAAGAGATGGAGGGAGAGACAGAGAGAAAACTAAAAAAAAAGAGACAGTAAAACAGAGAGATGGAGAGAGGAAGTGAGATAGAGGGAAGGAGGAAGAATGAGTGGGTAGGGGTAAAAGGCTGACGAGTGTGTTCTTCGCCACTGTTTCTCCCGCATACTAATCTATTCACCTCCACCACCTCCAGCCCTCGAAAGGGGGGTGAAGATGAAGAGAAGTCGGTGTCAAAGGATGGTGTGGTTGACTGAGCAAATGCTACATAGTCTAGAAGAGGACAGAGGAGGGGCGGGGTTGAATGACATTAGGGTAGAAGATGGGGGCAAGATAGAATGGAGTCTGTATCATCAAGGAGTTATCAACTCCTTGGTATCATCAACCACCTCCAGCCCTCTTGGAGAAGGGGTGAGCACGACGAGAAGTCGGCGTCAAGGCACTGTCATGGACCATGTGGTCGAATGAGCAAATGCTTCATAGTCCAGAGGAAGAACGAAGGAGGGGCGGGGTTGAACTACAGGAGGGTGCAAGCGAGGAGGGCATGATGGAAAGGAGTCTGTATCTGTGTACCATCACAGTGATTCAAATGGATGGTATGGATGACTGAGCAAGGGCTACATAGTCAACAAGAGAAATGGGGAGGGGTGGGGCTGAATCGCGGGAGGGTGGAAGGGGGGGGCCGAGACGACAGAAGACTGTGTCAATGTCCTAGTGCAGTGAATGACATGGGTGGCAAGACTGAGTAATTGCACAGAGGAAAGAATGGGCAGGGGGAGGGGCAGGGGGAGGGGCAGGGGGAGTGGGGACGGGGAGCAAAGGGAGAGGGGGTAGCAGGCTTACAACATGCGAGAGGGAGGGAGGGGAAATGGAGGGAGAGCCAGGATGGATGTCAATGCACCATCACAGCCCAGTGATTCACATGGATTGCATGGTTGTATGAGCAAAGCCTACATTTTCCGAAAAACAAAGGAGGGGGCAGGTTACAATGAAGTTGGGGGGGGGGGGCAGATGGAGACATAATCTTTTTGTCAATGCACCTGAATAAGACACTGATTCACACCAACCGCAAGGCTGACTGAGCATGAGCTCCATACTCTAGAATAGGAAAACTAAGGGATGAGGTTTAAATGGACAGGATGGGGTGCCTGAACTTAGGCGGTGGGGTGTTGAACAAGAAGAGTAAAAGAAAATAAAGAGGGGCTAATTGGACATGGGAAGGAGTAAAGTGACAAGGGTATGTGATAGGATAGACACCTTGTATGTAAAAAGGGTAAAAAGGGGGAAAAGGGGTTGCAAAGTTGATTTAGAGGAGACAAAGGATAGGAAGCAGTTAAAGAAAGGAAAGGAGAAAGAGCGAAAGGACTTTGCATATTTATGGGGACATTGGGGGGGGGGTTGAAAGTATCATCCGCTGAGATCAAGAAGGGCTTTAATCATGACTTTTCACACAGAGTTAAAGTCCTTCTGGCTCTCACCATACGATATATGATGGGAGAGTGCACGGTTCACCCACATTTTTACCACTCGGTGGTAGATATACGTAGACTACACTTTCTAAGATTCTTTTAAACCCTGAATCACAATTAGGATACACGTCTAGTTCAAAACACAGTTTACAATTCTATAGTATTAATGAATATGCTTTAAATCATGGTTCGGCAAAAATCAGGTTTCAGAGATATTAATAAAGACACAACCTCAATGACATGTTCGGCTGATGCCATGATTTAGGCCACAAGTTCTTGCAAGCATGCTTCCAGTTGGGCTATTTAAACAAAGCAGAGAGGTTCTTGAACACAATCAAAATCCAAAACGAAAAAAATCTTCAAATCAACAGTATGATCAGTATCTGAAATCTGGCTTTACAAAATCTTACAAATGCAGCTACGGAGGAAGGGGTTGACAGAAAACATAAGTTCAAGATTGGGATCAGAGCAGAAAATCTCATGATGGCAAATTTGTTTTAGAGAGATGAAGAGAGATAGAGAGAGAGGGGTGGGGTAGATCAGAGAGGCTTTGTCAAGAACCAACATTTGTAAGATTTGGGATGAAGTTGGTTTGTAGCTTCATGGTTAGATCAAGGAGATTGGGTAAGAAGATTGCAAGGAGGGTGAGAGAGTGAATGACAGAAGGAGGAAGGTTGAGAGAGAGAGAGAGAGAGTATAAATAGTATAACAGATAGAATAGGAGGAAGAGATGATAAATAGAGAGAGGCAGGAAGTGAAAGGTAGATTAAATATTACAAGACATAGGGGTACTGGTATAGAATAGAAAGGGAGGAGAAAATAGAAAGTAAGGATGACAGAGGAGAGAGGGAAGAAAAGAGAGAAAGAGAGAGAGAAAGAGTGAGTGAAAGAGAGAGGAGGAAAGAAAAGGAGGGAGGGGTGAGAGATAGAGGAAGGGAGGGGTGAGAGATAGAAGAAGGGAGGGAAATGGGGAAAGAGAGAGGGGTAATTGGGAGAGAGAGAGAAAGCATGAAAGAGAGGAAAGAGGAGAGAGAAAGAGAGCAAGAGAAAATGACGAGTACAATAGACACAAAGGACAGTTTGCTGAGCAGTTACAAGAGAGAGAGAGAGAGAGAGAGAGGGAGGGAAGAGGAAGAAAGAGAATATGAAGCAAGATTAAAAGACATCGATGGAAGATGATGAGTTTTTGGAGTATGTTCTACCAAAGACATAGTAGCTTGCTATGAGCGTGTGAAGTGAACGTAATCCGCATTACGCAGGCGGCTGGCTCTGCATCTCTTATGACTGATGAGATGTGCCCGTTTCTTGACCGGTTGTGGAAGGGGGCTGCCGCGCTTCGCTGGACACGCATCACACTGTGGAGAAGCGCAATCAAGCTTGGGCGTCTCCACGAGCAAAGAAGGACGTATGTCCGTGCCCCGCTTACTTGGGACGGGGAAACCGGAGTCATGGACGGGAGAGGAAGAAGGGCAGAAATGCGGTAATTGTTCTATTGAAGATTACCCGCATCTCAAAGTTCCTGATTGAACATCACAACAAAAAATTAGTTTCAGGGGAGGAGTCTGAAGTCATAAGGGAAGAGTTTGAAGGCTTAAGGGAGGAGTTTGGAGGCTCAGGCGAAGAGTTTGAATGCATGGGGGAGGGCCAAGCAAACCTACAAGGTGAATGATCAAATTAGAATACCGTAATAATCAAGAAGAGGATGGATAATGCAATTAGAATTTTGACAATTTCATGAAATTGAAAGGAAGGTAATACCAGAAAAGGGAAGGTGTCGCATTTGATACTGCAAAACTGGACTTTATCAAATTATAGATCAGAAAGAAGACAATGGGAGTGACAGAGGCACTGATACACTGCATGGTGCAGTGGGACTTTGAAAAATTAGGGCTTCGCACTACCTTTTTTTCAGCGGGGATGGAGGGGATTCATTAGCAGAAATTTTTTTTACATTTTAGACTTTGTGGGCTTCATATGAAGTGGACACCCTTTATATTTTGGCTTTTTCTTGGGGGGGGGGGCAAGTTCCAGGAACACTAAATATATTAAGTTAAGCCCTGGATATACTTTAAAAAAAAAATAGCAACGTATTCATATTTACCAAGGCATGTTGTAGACCTCTAAGGGATGCGATCCCAGGGAGCTCGGAGAAAGCGGATGATAGGGGGAGATCTCTGAGTGGCTCCGTCTCAGGATACCTGCCAGAGGAGAAGAAATAAATCAGTTTTCTAGGCTTGATTAAAGAAAAGTTTGAGCGCTGGTAATAGGTGAAAAATAAAACTTTATTATTTCATTTTGTTGCTTCCATCATCAACATCATCATATCATTGTAAGCATTATTTCAAACCATCTCCCTTACCAAAACTATACCAAGCTCTCTCACAAATTAACCAAACAATACTATACCACCATTATTACACTACCACCACTACCATGAACTATTTAAAATGGCATTAAACTGGCAAAACTTGAACAGCACCACCTTACAGTAACTGCTGAATTGAGATTATAATTTGAAAATTAATTGCATTTTATTTTGAATTTCGACACACAGCTGTTTGGTAAATAGGTACATTTTATATTTCAAACTATTATTTTGATGTGTAAACAAATCTTTCGGCATATTACTCCCAGTGTTAAAGATCGTATGCTCGATCTATAATGAAAAACACAAGTCAGAAAAATTGGAACCAGCGGGATTCGAACCTGTCATCTACTGCTTGCCGGGCAGCGACTTAACCACCAGGCTATTCTGGTTCACGGCCAAGTCACGACGAACTAGAATCAAATACCCAAGATCCTCTTCTTTCTGACTCATTAATATTCAAACGGTCCGCCGTGGAACAATGGTTAGTAAACGAAGAAGCTTGACTGGGGAGGAATTTTTAATTTGTAAACAAATCTTTCGGCATATTACTCCCAGTGTTAAAGATCGTATGCTCGATCTATAATGAAAAACACAAGTCAGAAAAAATTGGAACCAGCGGGATTCGAACCTGTCATCTACTGCTTGCCGGGCAGCGACTTAACCACCAGGCTATTCTGGTTCACGGCCAAGTCACGACGAACTAGAATCAAATACCCAAGATCCTCTTCTTTCTTTCATATCAACTACACCCCTACTTTCACCCCTCTCTCACCTGTCTTGGAGTCCACCTCCAGCCCTCTGACATGAGGAGGGGGTGTCCCCGGTGAATAGTGCTCCTGTTGATACATCATCAGCTGGGCTAGGGAGGGTGGATATGCCCCTGCCGGATGCAGCACCGGCATCTTCTGGCCCTGCAGAGCAAGAGAAAGAACAAGAAATGAGAGAAAGAGGTTAATACAATATTATACACTGTAAATCATTTCTCATATGCATTTCAATCTTATATAAACTGCTTTAACCCATTGCCTATGTGAAACGGGTGATCCCTGTATTAAGCTTATGGGAATGATAATTCAGTCGTCAACGGGTTAAATATACATCGTCAATCAATTTCACTTTTCTGACCCGACAGGTCCTATACCAACTCACAAGAACCACATCCAAGATGCTTGCATGCTTCCCAAGTTCAAGTTCAAGTTCCAGGTGGGTCACAAGTTTAGCTGCATGCAAGATTTGTACACACATCAATTAGTAATTCCACCAAATCCAGTATGTGCGAACTACAATGCAGTGCCAATGCAAACTGCGGAGAGTATGTCTTCAAGATACATCACATTATGCTTCTGCATTGTATATTCAATAAAGATCATATGATTACCACATCAGTGACAGTCATCACACAGCAAAGCATCAGGTTACCATTTGGTTGTTCCGCCATCTTTACGTTCTCAAAGTTTAATAGATCCAAGTCTTTATGACCCTTTAGCTCTTAAAACTGACCAACAGTTTATAAATGTATGTCCTCAAAGTCAGTTGCAATCAATAGCAAGGCACTAAGCTGAAGTCCTGCACTTTTAAAAGACTGGAAAGTCTATTTTCATACATTCATTCGTTTAAGTTCCAAATGATTGCAGAACTCCATGCTGGAAAAGTCCCACATCATGGTACTCTCTTTAAAGAATTTCCTGGAACAAAACTTCAACATCATCATTCATAAAGGACCTTTTAAACAGAGCCAACTGCAGGACAGTATCTGAGCAAAGGTATGCCAGTAAAAAGACTTCTCTTCTTTCCTACAGGTTGCTATTTATTGGACAACTTGCTCTTCTTTGAGACAGAGACAGAACTTCAAGAGACATCTATCTTCCACAGGTCCAGATGAACAACTGCACTCTCTTATCCCTTGTGGATATTTCCCTGAAATACACCTAACCTACAGCAAAATAACATTAAAAGAAAGATGCTATTGTCAAGGCCTCTTGATTTGGGATGGGGGGGTGAAAGTTCTTAGGCCGCCCTTGATACAATATAGTAAATGTAAAAAATTCATTACATTACAAAGAGATTGAAGAAGTAAAAGAAAAAGGCTTGTAACGGCCTGATTTGAGGGTAAGTTTCTTTAACTCCACGACTTTCTACGAGTGATTCCATCATATCTGTCGCTCCCGCCTCAAAAGAGGAAAAATGCTTTTTCAAAAGGAGGGAGCCTTTGTACATCTCAGAGAATCATTAGCGGAAAATGTCAGAGGCAGCGAAGTACACTTTGTCCGTTCCTTTGTCTTGGTCAAAAGTTACTGATGTAAAGTAGAAATAGGAAAAATGTTGCTATGTGATTTTGAGTCAATAGTCAATACCGATGTTTCATTACCAGTAAATTGGACAAAAAGCAGCGGCAAACCAAGCTGCTTTTTCACAGGACAGATGAAAAGAAGCAGAATTTTAGTTCACATCAAAAAAATGAATATCTTTTGCTGACAAACAGACTGAGTTTTTTTTACCAGAAAAGAAATAATTGGGCAAGGGGGACTTTTGGCTTCTTTAATCTGCAAAGCACTTCAATGTAATGGAAAAACATATAAGAACATTCTATTCCAGAACTTTCCAGAACTTTCCATTTCGGCAATTTGTAATGGCTCATTTTTATATGCCGAAAGTGAAAGTTAAACTTGGAATAAGATTCTGTCTCTCTTTCCCTTTCTCTCTCCCTCTCTTACATCCTTTCATTTATTGCTGGACATCGTCTGCAAGAAAAGTTCTGCCAGGCCTCTCTCTCTCTCTCTTTATTTCTCAACATATCCTTATCCTTTATTACCGGCAAGTGTTGAATACATATGGATTTGACCTGCAGTAACCCCTCGTCTCTAGCTGTCACTCTTTCTTTAAAACCCCTTCTATAATCTTTAATCCAATAAGCTTGTACAGCATTTAGACCCTTAGCCGGTTCTCCCGAGCAGGTTGAATAAGAGTTAAAGGATTACAACACTATAGTGATGACAGCCGTTGATCACACATGTAAAAAAATGTTTTATGTTTTATGATACTAAATGTTTTATGATACTAAAGAAAAAAGATGAGTGTGAATCGATATTTCATATTTCAGTCAATTTGAATCCAACTTTCCTTTTTGGTAGTGATTCGAGAATTAGAAATACTTTCCAACATTCTTTACAGCAGTCACAACTATACAACTTATATAAGTCTTATCTAGCGATCTTTTTGTGTCTTACAGTCTTCTAGTCATTGTTATACAAGTAATGTCTTGCTAATCTAATACCTAATCACCACCACATATCTGAATGTATACCATCCAAAGCAAGGCTTTCTGAAGCTTGAGGACTCTCTCTCTCTCTGGCTGTCTCTCCCTCTCTCTCTGGTTGTGTCTCTTTCTCTCTCTCAATCTCTTCTCTTGTTATTCTTCTTTTTTCCTACTACGTAATTTTACCTCCAGTAATGTCTTAGAATTTCCCCCCACTAGACCGCAAAATCCCCTTCCAACAATAGCAAAGCAAGCAACAAGGCGCAGAACCCTATACAAGATGGTCAACAAGACAACAATGGCTTGCCGTCTGTCATGGGGTTTGAAGGGGGGTGAAGGAACCGTCATCCACTTTCACCTCCAACAGTTCTTTTACCCCCGTTCAGACTACCTAACTTCATCGTACGGCTATACGGGAATCGTACAGCTATACGATAAGTAGTAAAACTTTCATAGTCTGAACGTTGTCTAAAGAAACGTTGTATAGCGAAACACATGTTGAGCATCCTTTTGGAACAAAAACTCAACAGAGAATCAGTATCCCCTTGTTGTCTGAACATTGTTGTATCGTACGAGAATCGTACACTCCTTTCGCTAATCATGATTCTTCATACAACGTTTCTTTATATGATTCTCGTATAACTTTCCCGTAGTCTGAACAGGCTACTAGTCAGTCAGTCCTTTACCAACAGAAGACAAGCCTTGGCAGGAGCATTCCAGACGGTGAGTGCGGTTGGGACAACATGATGCCCTACATCCACAAAGTGCAACTACAGTAAAAACCACATACTTTTGCCCGCATGAAATGTTCTCGAATTTTGAGAGGGGTTCAAATTTGCAAAAGTTTCATGGTATATTGGTATACTGGTGAAGGTTCTTGACTCTCATAGGAGAGGTCCAGGGTTCAATCCTCGCTGGGTGCTTACATCCTTGGACAACATGTTCTACCCACATTTGTCCCTCTCCACCCACGTGTAAATGGGTACCTGGCAATTGCTGGGGTAACAACAATTGCAGGACCCTCAGGAAGAACAGCACTGAAGCTGATGAAGCTTCCCTGGGTAAACAAAGTATTATTACCATTATTATTATTATTAGGTGGTCTGTCATTTATGACAGACCTCCTTTTAATTTTGTCAGAATTTTCTTTAATATTTATTTATTTCTTCTTTTTATTACAAATTGTTGTGGCTACCACATCTCAAAATCGGCCAGGTCAATATCATCGAGTTTCATGTCATGTATGAGGTCAATCATGGACATGGTCCAGTAAGCTTTTGGAGGTCATCAGGTCATCATGACGTCATCAAGACGTCATTTTGTAAATTTACAAGATCGATTATATCTTCATAATCGATCATCAAAAATCAACTATGTTCACATCACATAAACTTCACTTGACGGGTCATCAAGTCATGTCCTCACAGGTCATCTACAGGTCATGACGTGCGCGTACGCGCGCGTCAAAATTTTAAAATGCTCAAAATAACGTAGGATCAAGTCTGCACACGTTTCAGGTCATTTTGAGCATTTCAAAAATTTCCGTGCGTAAACATCTGCGCGCGCGTTTTACGCGCGCGCAAGTCGTAAATAACGTTAAAACGCTGTTTTTTCGATTGATTTGCAATCCTGACACTTTTCTTCAACATTTCCATCATCTTGAAATCAATTTCAATCAATAATAAGGTCATACGGGCGCGTCAAAGTTCAAATTCCGTGCGCGCGTCTATGGCGAAAATAACGAAAAAACGTGCAAAAACATGCCTCTACAAAATTAACTCTAGCTCTTTTAATAGTCCACAAACCTCCCAATTTTTTTTCTTCATCATGTAGGGTATGAATTATAGATTTCATTTCATGTATCATTTGACCCTTATAAACATTATGACGTCATCGAAATGCCGCCAAAAGTCAAAATTTCCATTTTTCATGTTTTGACGTTATCACATTTATGCAAATTTGGCACTAGATTCGTAATAATTTGTCGTTTTTCGCCCAGATTTTAATATGTTGTAGCTGAGGCAATTTCCTACAAAATCAGTTGCCACGGTTTTTCATTTTGATGACGTCATCACAGTGAAATTTTCAATTAAAGATGCCATGTCAGAATTTTCCCTATTTGCGTGTTATGTCTATGGAAGATGATTTTTTTTCGAATCATGAATCTACATGACATTGTTCTCTGAGCTGTATCTCAGTTGTTTTTGGTCTATTTTCTTCCAGATTTTAGTATGTTATAGCTGAGACTATATGCTTTCATAAATGTGGCCTCCAAATTTTGATCAGATGTCGGGATCATGCCCAATTTTTCACTACAAAATGTGATTTGAGAATCCGGTTTTTCGTTCACGTGTTATCTCTATGGGAAATATTTTGGTCTATTGGTCAAAGCACTTGCCTCTCATTCCGGTGACCCAGGTTCGATCCCCGGTGGGTCCATTAAAAAATTTTTTTTTTTTGCTTCTTTTTGCCTTTCATTTTACCGTCATCTTCGACTATTATAACATAAACAATCACAAACCAAGTAATAAACTGCCTTATTTTGCGTGTTATGTCTATTGGAAAGTAGTGTGCAGTAGTTTATGTATAACCCTATGGAAATCGTGATTCCCTGTCGTGTATTAGAGCTATGGGCTTTATCTCCCAAGTATCCTGCTATGTCAAATAGTGCTATTTGATATCACAATTTCTCAAAGTTGGCATAGTCAATTATCTTCAAATTTTCGTCAGTCATCAATCCTAATAAGGTCATCCAGGTGGCATTTTTGTAAAAATCAACTCATGGCTGTATCTTCTTAACTAAATTTCATTTCTCTTTCATATTTGGCATGGTTAAGATCAATATCATTTCAGTCATGGTCATCACCATTATCATCATCATCATCATCATCACCATCATCATCATCATTATATCATCATCATGATTATCATCAACATCATTATCATCATCACTGTTATCATATTCATGATGTTGATGATGATGATAATGATGATTAACATCAACATAATTTTCATCATTACTGTCATGATGATATAATGATCATCATCATGATTATCATCAACATCATTATCATCATCACTGTCATGATGATATGATCATCATCATGATTATCATCACCATCATCACTGCCATGATTTTCATGATGATGCTGATGATTATCATCAACTTCATTATCATCATCACTGTTATGATGATATAATGATGATGATGGTGATGATATAGTATCACCGTCATGATAATCATCATCATTATGATTGTTATCTTGCACAAATATTATCACATCTTCCAATTACCGTTTCAGACATATTTCTAAATTCCTGTCCTCAAGAAGCATCTCCATGCGTGGCATTCTTGACTTCCAATCTTCAGTTTAGTATTTCCCCATTATTATGATCATACAAATTGAAAGACAGACCACCTAATTCGTCCTCATGACGAACTAAATTATTGTTATTATTATGTTACAACAGATGCAAAAATTATGAAATTTGCAGAGGTTTCTTGCGGTCAAAATGGCTGTCATTTATGAATCAAAAAAGTGTCTGGTTTAACAGTACAACGTTCTATCATGGAGCTAGACATGGAGTTCGGCTCAGTGGCTCCATGGCTCCATCTTTACTGCATATAAAGTAGTAATCATCTCAACTGCTGGTGGGCAACTGGGCATCAACATGTATACACATTGCACAGATTTAGCTGATTGATTGATTTTTTTTTTAATATCTCAATTAAGTTTTTAAAGTCTTGCAGGAGTGGCTTGTGCTGGAGATATCATTAAATTGTGTCCTTTTTAACATTATGGAGAGGAGATTATGAGCTTATACCATATACCTCAATGGATGTATTTGGAGTATGATTTATGATATAATGGCATTACATAGGCATTAATCATACAGGGAGAATGGGACCATAAGATGTCCAAGTCTCTGAACCTATATTACTAAAAGCAGTGGACATTACGGGATAGTTCCACAGATTTTGTGAAAACAGGATCCACACCTTCCCTACAGATCCCCTTACCCATTGTACTCTAGTATCTATCTCTCTGACTCACCTTTCTCCCCAGGGCCCCTCCCCCTTTTCACAGGCTTAGACAGAGGCTCACACACTTTAGAGGTTATTGACCTCAAGTGGTTCAAAGGTGTCATGGACCGGTAGTCTTAAACAAATTCTTATTCTTAGGTTTTGAAATGGAGCAATAGAGATGCTTAATGCAGGACTCCACACTGCCAGTTTTTGCAGGGGGTCTGGATTGAGAATTTTATGGTCTGTGTGGATGATCCCCTTTCTAAAATTTGGAAACGCATCATCTGTATTTATCTCATCAGCAGCATCACATTGAATATGCATACAATGTAATTGATCAATTGAAGTCCCTGCACTGGTTTGAATGTAATGAGACATGAAATGAACTTTGGACTTGACCTTGTGATGAACTTTGAACTTGACCATGAACAAAGGTCATTTTTCATATCTCTCAACTGGACCTTATAAACGATGAGCTAAAAGGTTTTTTTAGTCAGCATCAGCACCTTTCAAGCTCTCTACTGAACCTACCAGACAGACAGCTTCTTCATCAACCCCTCCACCTTACAAAACACTTCAAGTGCTATACGCCGAAGGCGCTGGCCGAAACGCCATATGCTAGCCCAGATTCGTGGATGGACACATATTCTCGCAAAAGTCTTGCTAAACCTGGTACCAGGCATGGTAATTGATGACAGGAGAAGTAGTCTGACCTTTTTTGACTCTCAACTTAATAACAATCTACCCAATGAAATCAATAAAAAATTTCTACATTTCAGCTCACGCTCTGTATGCCAAGCAGAAATGACAATCTGATATAAAGCCTGGCGTCATATTCTGACCTCAATACCAAGCTACTTGAGCTGGTTTAGGGTGAATGTGAATTGAAAAAGCAGCTTTGGAGAAAAAAAATTCTGTCAAAATCAATTTTTTTTCTCTTTTTAGGGAGGGGGTCCATTTCATGTGCAAACTGATATATAACAAAATCAAACTGGACCTTCACTTGCTCGTTATTCATAGGGAAGGATATCGAGAGAAACAGTACTAATATATACACATATAGGAACAGAAAATTTGAGTTTCAGTTGCAAAGGATTGTAGCTAAACATCCAAAAGTTGCTTCACAGTGCCGTCCTATAGTGCATAATATGTATCCTATGCCTGTATGCACATCCACAGACTGTACACATACATTCGTGGATTTCCTACAGATTATGGAGAAAGCTAGAATAAAGGAAAAATTAAAAGCGCACACACACACACTCTCTCACTAGGCTGGGACATCCTCCAGCGCACACGAACAAAAAGTGCATCGCAGGGTCGGCAGATGATGATAGAGAAGGGGAAAAAAATGGCCTCTCGCTCCCTCAAATGGGGACTCTCGCTCCCTCAAATGGGGACTGCATTTGGGCGAAGCCATCGTAGGGTTAATAATGGCAGGCAGCAGTGATGAAATAACGTCGAGCCTTAAGAGGGACGCGAGCGATCGCAATCGGCGCCCCAATCAAACGTCAGGCCGTGACGCCAGAACGAGCGGAGATATATTGTTTGATTCAATATTATGAACTTGACATAGCTAGTCAGGGAAAATGTCCATTCATTAGGGGGATAAGCCAACCTCCCAGTACCCTCATTCCCCCCGGATGACAGCGCGGGGGCTAAACTAACGCATATTGCTATGGGTGGGACAAGCCAATTCCATCGCAAGGAAATATATTTATACACATATGTAGTGAGGCAATCTAGAGTCCCCTGTGGAACAGTAGAGTGACATTTATCAGACAAATTGAAGGAGTCGCCTCGCGTCTGCGAAGGAATTCACTTTATTGTCAGGATATTCATCTTGCTAGGAAGGGTAAAGTGATATCTGAGAGCAAAACTCAAGAGATCGCTTTTTGATGACTCCACTCGTACGCAAAAAAATTAGTAGGTCACCTGCTCGGAGAAACCCATCAATTGCGGAGGGAACGCACTGTACACATCCACGAACCAGAGTGCAAGAGCATCATGTTTACATAAAACCACACACATCGGACTAAGGAGGAATATACCATTTACATCAGTCGCATTCTTACTACTAAACAAGCTATTCCACCGCCACGCGCAACCGTCATTCTTCCCCTACAATGACGCTAATTGAATTTAAAACGTCTCTATCTCCCATGACTTGGTTAAAACGATCGCCTTTCGCGATCTCTCCCGCCTTTTCCCCTTTTTTTTGTCCGAGCGCTACTAACTCACTCCATATTCTAGTGGCAGCATCATAGAGAATCTAAGATGCATTATATGTCATGTAAATGTACACTTTGTCTGGATAAATGTCAGACTTGGTTTTAGGTACACACGTAGGGTTGAGGAGCACTTTTTCTCATCTTTGAGTAGTCTGTCCACGAGACATTTCCGTTTAACTCCCTTTTCTGAATATGTTTGTCAATCATTGAAGTACTGACAATACATTTTATGCAATATGTGGGAGTAAAGAGTTTCTTTATGATACAGCTTACCACAAAGCATTACCCAGCATGTGTTTTTACGTAATCTTTCATTAAAAACTTGTCAATGGTATACAATGATAAACTCTAATATCGCAACTTTTTTCTTTTCTTTACAAACAATGAAAAGGTTGGATTACATATTGATATGCATGTATATTGGTAAGAACAAATATATATATTTAAAGAGTGAATTATCTGAATGAAAGAAATATGATTAAAGATATAATCAGTTCTAGATTGCAAAAGTTTAAACCTCCTGATGTAAATACATAACTTTTAGACTTATTATTCATCAAAATTGCACAACCCTATTGCATGACAACATAGAATATCTACTGGGCAAATGGACATAGACAACAGAGGTTATTTTATCTACAAACTATTTTTAAAATATAACAGAGCTTGATGTCGGGTAGCAATGCTGTACACAATACTTTGGATTGGCTAATGACCACCCCCCCCCCTCCCCCCCCCCCCCCCCCCCCCGAAAAAGCTGATGTTGTAAAAATCCACATCTGTATATCTTAAACTACACAACAAACAAAAAGACCAACAACATTTTGAATTCAATCAAGAAAATGATACTTTGTTGATTTTGTCTTTCAATGATTGAAAAAAGAAACATATGTTTGCAGGTGAACGATTGTTCGCTACCTGCGCTACGACAGAAGCATTCTGAATCGAAATTCTGATCAGGTAATTTTTCTCGCTTGGAGGGCTGCATTATTCGCCTCTAGCTACTACAGGAATTCATGGTTTGTGAGGTGGAGTATTGATTCAGTTACACTACCCAGGTGGCATTTCATAGAGGAAATTGAAAAAGAAAAGCCCAAGTTTTGCAAAAGAACTTAAGAGAAAAGAGTATATCTTTCCCCACACACCGAAATCACCTGCCTTATGGGGACGTACAGCTAAGCTACTAATACCACCAATAACAATAATCCTTTTGAACATTTTGATTAAAAAGAGTTTATAAATTTATATTTTTACTGAACAAAAAACATGTTAGGACATAATTTCTGGAAAGAACTGGCAGATTCTATACAAAAGCATTTATTTGTTATAGAGTACCGAAGTGTGACGTCATCAAATTTTGATTTTTGTATTTCAGTATTTTTATGACCATATTTAGGTAGAGCATGATGGAAAACGTTCACACATCAAATTTGACATGAATCAGTTCATGGTGGCCCAAGGTATGGCTATATGAATATCTAATTAGCCCCATTGAAGTCAGTGTAAATTGGCCTGGTTCTTAACAGTTTAGAACCAGGCCAATTTAACACTGACTTCAATGGGGCTAAGGAGGTATTCATGCGGCCATATCTCGGGGCCCAATGAGCCATGTTCCTTTGAGATATGGTATAAAAAACGTCAAAATGAAAAAATAGCTTTTTGTGACGTCATCACTTCGGTACTCTATACATTTAAATATGTTGACAATTTCTTTGAATCTCTATCACAGAATGAAACCTTTAGGCCTATTTCGAAAGAGTTTCATGGTTATATATTGAATATATATTATGTGTATGCATAACAATGCAAATTGGCAACCATTACAATAGGTCAAACTCACTATGAATCCTTCCTGGTTGATTCTCAGCCCCCCCCCCCCCCAAAAAAAAAAAAAAAAAATAAAAATAATAAATTAATGAAAGAAAGAAAGAAAAAGAAATATACACACACATATATACATTTAAAAATTGACTATATACATTAGCTCAATTTAATATACATTTAGTGGTTTTCACATTTTTTTTCAATGCATAAAATTTTCTTTCAGTTCAAAATCTAGCACTGGCTAATTTCACTTTAGATAAATATAATAGTCAAATTTCTAAACTACTAAGGTACTGGTAAAACATGAGAAAAAACATATGAGCATAAGTCTATAATCTTTATTTGATTTGGATAGATATGGATTACGATGGGAAAAAGTAGAATTTCAGATTACACACAAAGTAAATAATGATAGATCAAATTAAAGACAGACTGCTTTATCTGTTGCCAATTTAATATTATGATCTTTGTAGAACCAAGATTGCATAACAGTGTTTGATATGAATACCCTTTTGTCCAAACAGCATAATGGGGCCATGTGTTCATAGACCCCCCTCTCAAGCAATTGATATGTTAATGATCTGTTGACTTATGCAAATGAGATGCTCTCCGGTCTCCGGATTTTGATTGACGGCCAGCGTTGAAAGGGATGCTGGGAAGCTCGGCATGGGGCCTATCAGACCGCAAACGACTTCTTACAGTGTGGGAAAGAACGCCGACTCGAGGTGACAGTGGGACGTCTTCTTAGATTATTGGAAAGGAAGAGAGTTCTCGGCTCCATGTGACTGGGAAAGTGTATTGAGACTCTAAAATGTACATTACATCTTTGATGTATATCGTAAAAATAAAATTTTTGTTATTTTTGTTTTCATTCTACTGAAGCAAAATATATCAGATATAAAATAGAATGCACTGAAAATTTCTTCATTCTAGAAAAATAAAATACATGGCTGAGAAGAAAATAAGCTTCATAATTTGCAGCAAAATAACAAGAACCATCATGAAGGCTAGACGTTTTCTTGTCTTTCTTAAAAATCTTATTTACTCTCTCTCTCTACATGTTTAAAAAAAAATAATTTCATGATCTATTTTCTTTCTTTCCAGACATATACCCCCCCCCCCACCTCTCTCTCTCTGCCTCTGTTTTTTTGTTTGCTTGCTTTTTCTTGTCTGTGTCTCTTCAAATTTGCTCTCAGCCAATCAGATGCAAGGATTTCAGTAGCTTATAACAGTTATTGCAACTTGTCATTGATGACAAGCTTTACGAAACAGGGCCCAGAAGTCTCCTTGTTAGAGCCACTGCAAGACGGAAGTTTCCCCAAAATCACATACACGTCATCTTTGGAGAGCCAAAAGGACGTTAACTCTATGCAAAAGAACATGTATACGAGTTAATGCCCGCTCTTTTGTCTCTCAGCAGACAGAATATTGGCTTAACCCGTTGACTACCAAATTCTCTCAATCCCATAGGCTTAATACAGAAGCCACCCGGTTCCCGTGGTCAATGGGTTAATTAAATTCTTAATCTGAATTAATGCATGTGTATTAGGCGGGTGATGAACTCTTTGAGGTGTGGTATATACGGGTCTACGATATGATTGCAAGATTTCCAATGCATTGCAAGCCAATGAAGAATGAAATCTGCTTGTTGTCCTATCCTTAAAAGCTGTACACATGTATTTGTTTATATTAAGAGTGAGTCTTGAAATTCATTTCAGAATAGGAATAAGCAGTAAGAGAAGAAATACAATATCATTGATTTTAACAGACACTCTCTCAACCTTGTTACCTGTTTCTTGAAAACAATTTGGACTTTGCAATTTGTCTCCTTAATCTTTTCTTATTCTTCAAATCAAATAACACAATCACGTTAATATTTTTCCTACGCATGAAATGCACATTGCACCCATCAATCATATGAATTAATCACAACTGAAAATCGATGTGAATAAATTATAACTGATACGCTTATCGGTCACTACAACTTTAACAATCATTTGAAGTATCTCAAGCAAATAGATAATAGATGAGATATTCACTCAATAAAAGGCAGCTATATATTTGGATTGATATAAATTGATGACACATCGTACAATGAGCTATTGTTGTGCACATGTCAAAATTTTACATTTATATGAGTATAAGAATCAAAGTACAGCCTCTATAAGTGGATGCATCATTGTATTTACTTTAAAAAATTACATTTCAAATTGTTGCTATTTCTAAACAATGGATGGCTCTGAAAATACTACTAGCATTTCCAAAAGTCATTCTCATTTTGATTATCTTAAAAAACACAAAAACAACTCAAGACAGACACATAACATAGAACTATACTGCAAATCGCTGTTTTCATTGATATTAAAGGAAGAAAGAGTGTGCTCATCACGATTCATTCCAATATATAAATAATTTTCACTATAAGAACACAACCTTCTCTTCAATTTGTGCTATCATTAAAGTAGAATGGATTTGGCGATTTGTATTCCATGCATGATGATGCCTCAATGTAACTTTAATATTCCCATGAATTATTTACTTTGTAAATTGATCGGTATCAACTCCTATAATACTGCACGTTCAATGTGTGTGTGAATTCTTTTTCTTCACAGCAGTAAACGAAAGCAAAGCAACAATTTTCGCTGAATACATTAACCTATATTTGGCAAGGTCGACAGGCTTACAAATTGCAATTTGGATCCAAAATACTGATACTGGTGAGCTGAAGATCTTTCTGTTTCAGGCACTGTTACTTTTCAAATTCAGTGAGAAATTAACATACTCCACACTCCCATCCCCACCCACCTCTCTTTCTTTCTCTCTATTCCTTCACCCTTTTTCTTTTATATCTTTCTCTCTCTAATGCTAAATTTATTTCCACTCTGTTTCTTTATCTAATTTCTCAAATTCTCTCCCTTATATATTTCTTTCTCCCCCTCCTTTCCAACGCTTTTTCAAAATTAATTTCTTTGACACTCATCCTTTCTATCCATCATACATGTGCTCCTCCCCCCCCCCCCCCCACGCTCCCTCTCTCTCTCTCTCTCTCTCTCACACACACACACATTCACATCTCTCTATCTCTCTTCCTTTCCCTGGATGTGCAGCAGAGCAAAGTTTTATTACAGCTCCACGGAGATATAAATATCCCCGTTTTTAAGAGACTTTTAAAGGACACTTAACTACTTTGATTTACTGCCCTATCCCAGTTGTAAAAAATGAGGGGCAGACAGCAGGCTGTATTTCTCATGAATTGCCCAAGTTCATTCCCATAAACTTATCCAAATATTCAAAAGACTTCCCCCAGTAGCCAAGGCCTTAAATCCCAAAGACTTCATCCTGCAACTTTTTACGAACCATCGGATGTTTTTACCATGGGGGGGAGAGGGAGGGCCGATATAAAATGGGGGAGCCTGCGGAGGGGTGGCCAATATGCTACAATGTACATGTATACAGTAATTTACAAAATGCATGTCGTTAAAGCAGGGAGATGGGAGTTTATGCCCTGTCGGGGTAAGGGTATGTTGAGAACTGGTGGTATAGAGTATGCATTAAAAAACAAACGGTCTTAAGTTGCTCTGTTAAAGCAAAAATCATAATCATTTTTGCAACAAAAACACTTTTGTTCATTTCATGTGTGGTCCCGGTTTGCTACAGTTTCATGCATATTTTTTCTCCTGAACATGAATTTTGATTTTTTTTTTTTAACTTAGACAGATTTTCAGAAGTATTAAACCTTGCGAAAGTTATGAAGAATGCAGTTAATTTATGAACCTCTTTAATAACCTCCCTTCTTGATCAATTCAAATGCCACATTTTGTTTCAAATGAAATAGATTGTTACTAACAGATTTGTTATAAATGAACAATTCTGCAAATAAACTTGATTTCAGAATTTTGTAGTATGTCAGACTCTATTTTGAACATTTTACAGCAGTTGAATGACCCAAAAGGCAGATCTGATGTCACATAACGTATAACAAGAGCAAATATTTTCAAGGCAAGAATCAATATGCTAACATTATCAAGATTTCTTATCTCTTTATGCAAATGTATATATTTTCCTTCTTTCCCCATTGTGCCAACAAACTTTGTCAAAAATGGACTGAATGCCACATTCAAAGTCATTTTCAAACTACAACGTGACCTAAGAATAGGATAGGGCTAGATGATTGTAGAAAATTTGTATGGGGCAGGGGGCAGGGGGTAGGGGGGGGGGGGTAGGGGGAGGTGGGGGAATTCAATTTCAGTGGTATCTCTCCCAAACTTGACAGTCAATGCTTATTCAGTGATTCACCACAACAGATTCGACTGGTGTAATTGGTCAGTCTTCTTCTTTCAAACTACAACGTGACCTAAGAATAGGATATGGCAAGAGGACTACTGTAGGACAGTAGAATTTTTTTCATTTTTTTTCCCGGGGGGGGGGGGGGGGATGTACAGTAAGTATGAATTTCAATTTCAGTGGTATCTCTACTAAACTTGACAGTCAATGCTCATTCACCGATTCACCACAGCAGATTTGACTGGTATAATTGGTCAAAATCTTCTCCTTCTCAAGTTACCTTTAAATGAAAAGAGAATCTAGAAGACAAATGCATGGTCTATTCCACTCCCATCAACTCTCCCCTCTCCAACTACAAAAATTATCTCCAAAGAAGAAATAAGGAAGAGTGGCACTTTTTTTACAAATTTGATAAAGTCAAACTTTCTCCATCATTCCCGTTTATTGCCACCCAAAATGATTCACCACAACCAATAAAGCGGGAATGTCAGGCCTTCTACAAACAAACAAGTTTCGATTCCCCTCAATTTCCAGCCCACCACAAGTGGGAGGGTCGACTACCTGCCATCTTCCCTGAGCAGCCAATCACTCAATTGTCGCAAATTTGAAAGCGTTTTCGATCCATATCGATAGTCCTCTTCCGTGATAGACACGCAGAGCGACAGTACACACAGATGAGTGGCTCCAATTGAATCGCTTCTCTTGTTTTTTGGCCCCTTCGCAATTGTTTCATCAATTTCTCGGCAGCAATCATCGTTGCATAAGCGATCAAATTAGGAGGAATATCCAATGAAAGGCGTACTGCTCCCTATCAAAATCAATGCAAAAGCAATGAGACCGCCAAAACGCCCCGTGCTCTCGGTCGCCCTCTCTCACCTCAGGCTAGCCAACCGCTTAGCGACTGGACATTCTATTTTGCCTTGGCGTGTCGACCACATGCTTGGGTGCATTGGTGGGGAGATGACAAGCCTCATTTTACTTTTTTGACATGTTTTTGACAAGTTTAGACATTACGAGGCCTAATCAAATTGTGGCAGCCGAAAGAAGGTAAAATAAGAACTGTTTCATCAAATGAAAATGTCATCTTGTTGTCAACTGCCATCCTTAACTCAACTTTCCAATACAGCCACAGAAGAACTCTGATTTGCCAATAACAAATTGTATCTTAATGATACGATATTGACACCCAAGGAAATGTAGTAACAGAATAATATTGATCAATCGGCTGAAAGACAAAAAGGGCGTTATATGTGTTAATATCCTTCTGGCTCTCAGTAGACAATGCATCATATTGTCTGTTTGGAGCCAGAAGGGCGTTAACGCATATACTTTAACATAGAGTTAACGCCCTCCTGGCTCTCAACAGACCATATTGTCTATTCACAGAAATACATAATCACACATTGCTATGACACAAAAATGATACGAGAACCAACAAATATTTTCACCTATATGCAACCGCGCATATTCAAGTAAAATGAACAATATAAATTTCCCTTTTCCGATACAAAATTGCAATCCTGTTGATTAATTGATTGCAAACAGTAAAAAATATATTCTATCCTAAGTAAATACTAGTACCAATTGACCTACCAAGTAATGCATCTGAACCGTGAAGCTAATGTCCTCATTGCAACAATTACTAATGCATCAGGATATAAACCTAATAAATTAATTTTAAGGGAAAGATAACTGATGAAATATAACCAACATGAACACATTGTTCAAGCATGAAGGAGGAAGGAAACGTGTCAAAAAATGGCTTCCTATCTTCTCCTCTTCAGAACACGCTGAATGAATGGATTTTTGAGGAAAAATAATTGATGAAATATAACTAACATGAACATTCTAAGCAGGAAGTATGGAGAAAACATGTTTTAAAGTATTTCCTATCTTCTCCTCATTTCGAATACATCGGGCAGTGACATATGGAACCCTGCTGTCACTCAAATTGGCAACCCTCTCCAAGAAAATATCTCCCATGCTTCAGCGAGCTCGTACAATCGGTCGTTGCAAGGCAGGGCTCCATATGACAGATGCCTTGACATAAACAGAAATTTGTTTTCCTTGTCATTTTCCAGCACTCATCTCTCTTTCTACCCCCTCATTCCCTTCATTCCCACTTCAAAAATCATCTTTCACGCATCGGTGAGCATCAATGCTCCGACGATTGCAACAGACGCACTGGCCTATGTACCCCCGAGCCCAATGTATCTCTTGGTCCGTCTGAGATTTTTCACTTTCTCCTCGCCGAGTTGCTCCTGCAGCACCTACTTCATCCCTTTCCTTCGGATATGTGAATAAGTTTAAAGGGACACAGTCGTCTCATCGTCCCAGACTGTCCAAATTGTTGAGGCAGGCAAAGTGGAGCATTAACTTAATGCCCAACTCAGCTTAGTTCAAGCAAAACCTATTATTCATCTTATACTGGGAAACCTGTTGAGAAAGACCACACAAGGGAGACAAGAAAAGAGGTCTTTATAATACAGACAGGTGGTCTTTAGGTACAGGTATCTTCAGTGTGCATTTCAATGAGAAAAAAAAACTAATGAAGGAAAATAAAGATTGTGGTCTGTAAGGACAGGTGGTCCTTCTAACTGTGCACACTCACTGCTACTGGAGAGGCAGAAAGTCTTAATAATCTTACATGAAATAAACTGCACTCTCCTCGTTCTTGGAGGACTACATCCCTAAATGCAAATCAATAATTATGATGAGAGGACACGTCACCACGAGTAAGAAAATAGACATGTGTACAAAAGACTATATCATGCATCTACATACAAAGTCAGAAAAAAATTGCCGGGAAAAAATTGCTTTTCTCTGTGAAATATTCAATTTTTTAGTCCAGATGCATGCCCTGTAATCTATGATTATCATGTGTGGGGCAAGAAATATCAAATCATCTGTAAAGTAAATAGGCAGATCAACTCACAAGAATTTTTCTTCTTCAGATCTTCACTTAAACAGAATTTCTGCCTGGAAAACTAGAATGGCCTAAATAAATGATGGACATCGATAGTGGTAGGCGTATCTTTTTAACAACCTTTGAAAATAATCCATATATATATATATGTGTGTGTGTGTGTGTGTGTGCATACAAACCAAGAATAGGTAAATCCATTGATGCCTACTTATTCAGCCTTTACTTTAAAATCTCCCACTAAATTTATTTCTTTAAACATGTGCATACATCAAATTTAAAAGTGACACTAAGTCACAATAAATCAGGCTATTTTCATTCTTTCACATCTCTAGAGCAAAGTTAGAATTTAGCATGCATGCAGAAAGTCCCTTAAAGCTTGCTCTCACTGAATGAATTTCATGAAGTTGTCATAAAAAGCTTGTTTGAACTGCTTCTGTATTCCAGTTCATATACTGTTCAAATTATTATCAAGCAGTCACAAAATCTGGCTTGCAGCTAGCAGCAATATTTTTATAATGTGGTCGCCTATTCTTTTATATTCCCTGATTTTTCAGAATTTCATGACATAAGTTAATGTCTTTTCTGGATCTCAGGAGACAATATTATTCCACATCCAAGACATATTTTCAATTCCTTATCCTTCCACCAGCAAAATTTCAGTCATAAATTTTTTTTTCCTGCTCTTTTCTGAGATTTTCCTCTCCCTTGCAGGTCTCTCCCATACGTCCCCCTCCCTGTCTTTCCGTATTCTCGCCTCCTCCTTCGATAAAAACAAAAGTGCCTGGGGCAAGACCAATATAAGATCCAACGCACCATCGCCCCGGTCTTTATCGTCTCCTAATAAAGCCTCAGGCCATCAATACCCATCTCTATCTTTTTCTCTCTCTGTTTCTCTGTTTCTCTTTCTCCTGCAATCTCCCTCCTCCTTCCTTCCTTTCTTCTCCAGTCAAGAATTCTTTCTTTGAATGTGTCATTTCCCCTTAGTCTTACCCCCATCCCCGATGTACTTCTTTGATTCCATTCCAGGTTGATTTCATCTTTCCAACACCCTCTCCCCCCCCCCCCCCCCCACTCTCTCTCTTTAGTTTCTTCCCCATCTCTTGCTGTCTGCCCATCTCTCACACACTATCTCTCTCTCTTCCCTTCATTCTCCTGTTCCCCTCACTCTCTCTCTCTCTCTTCTCTCCATTCTTCAAGACATCTTGGGTAAAAGCACTTTCGCTTGCTCCTCCGCCCTCGTCCCACCCCTCCTCCTCCATCTCTTGCCCACCCATGCATTGTCTATGTGTCTTCTTCATCTTCCGTTCATGGGATTAGCAAATGACATATGCCGTAGCATGCTGCTCGGAAGCGTGTTTCCTAATGCAAGTATGCATAAAGAAAGAGGGCAGCGCACCAGGTAGATCGGGGGCATTGGCCCTTTCCGGCCAGGCAAGAATGCACAAGATTAAATTGTCAAAATCAGGTGGGACGTAGCCAGGAGTTTATATTCAAGACTACATAAGGGCGGGGGAGGGAGAGGGGTAATGTATACTCCACAAATTAAGAGATCTATTTTACATGATTAACTGGTTTATTACTTGACTGCTAAGAAAGAAAGAAAGTATATGCTTGAAGATAAGCAAACCCAGGACCTTCAAGTTACTACTGTGAAACCTGTCTATAAAGACTACTCAAGGGAGACAAGAAAAACGGTCTTTATGAGCATATGGTCTTTATGGACAGGTTCCTCTTATACACGTTTCAATGAGAAATGCTCTTCAAGGGAAACAAAAATTGTGGTCTTTATAGACAGGTATTATAGACATCACACACACTTGGGGGGGGCCAAGATTTAACACCATGAATGCTGTTGTTGCAGTCCTAACAAAAAACATACACCACATATAAAAGTCTATCAGATTTCTGAGTTATCATGAACAGGAATAATTACATCTGTCTGATACTAGCTCTCTCTGTATTAAGGGGCTGGCCACATTCCTTGTTGAAGCTGTGAGATTGGCAAGTGGTACATTATTTTAATTGTCTATCTGAATGGGTTCGACCATGTGAGACTCTGACTCATTAATAAGAATGTGTTTAAAACAGCTTGTAGTGTGTGCCCTAGCACTAGTAAATGAATGAGTGGCTCTGGCAAAATGAAATAATGTGCAATATTGAAGATTTCGAAATGGGCACCATTGATCCTTTGGCTTTTCATTTCAACTGCTTGTAAAAACATATGACTATATGATGTATTACTAGCATCCAGACATAATATATGATGGCAGGAAGGACTGGTAAGTTAATGAACATTACATGAATACATGTGAAACTTGTACTCCAAGGTTAGTGTAAAGAAAATATGCTACAATAATCCATATTTTGTAGGGGGAATCATTTATTCTTTGGATTTTCATTATAAAGACTGATGAAATGAAGTTATCAACAGAAAAAGAGATAACTGCTGATGAACAAAAACAACTTAATATACTGTCATGCTGGCTTATGGACGTATGGCAGTATGGACTGCAAAATTTGTGACGCATTGCAAAGTTGAAAATCAGTTTACATTGTTGAGGCTCTTCATCGTCCCATCTCTGATTTCAAATCCAGAGCTCCATTATCATCTCTTTTTTATCTTTACCCCTCCGTCCTCTCTTCATTAATTAGTCTCATTCTCAATCTCTCTCTCTCTCTCTCTCTCTCTCTCTCTCTCATCTCTACCCACTTGTGCCTCTCACATTCACTTTTACACCCTCACACACAGAGCGCACTTCCTAAATGAGGAATTAAACTAGGCATTAAATGATAGGATGGAGCATCAATCTATCTTGGGTTGAATGTACTATTGGGTTGGCTTTTGGCGTCGCTGGGAGAGGGCTCACTCCCTTTCGCCGTATGTTCGTCTCTCGGTTGCTCTCTCGCTCGTCGCCCGTGGCTGTTTTGGCCTCAATCTTGGTAGAATTTATTCATAGAGATGTGTTATGTTCTGGAGGTGACTCAATCGTGTCTGCGGTCTTAGATCAGCATCATTGTTTATTGTCTTGGCCCTTTCTCTTCAGAAGCTGTACAGTGCATTGTTTGTCAGGCTCTGCCTTTCTGTCTGTCTGTCTGTCAGTATTCCCCTTTTTCTATCTCAAATTAAATATCTGTATGAGAATTTGAACATAACTCTACACCTAAGCCAAATAAATTCTCACTCTCCTTTCCCTCTAAGCTCTCCCCCTCCCCCCCCCCCTTCCCCTGCCCTACCTCCACCTTCCCCTCCCTCCACCCACCCTCTCTCTCTCCCTTCTTTCCTTCCTTCCATCCTTTTCTACAATCTCTCATCCTGCTCCCTGTTTCTCACTCCCCCTCTTTATTTACCCCCTCTCTCCCTCCTTCCACCCCCCCCCCCCCCTCTCTCTCTCTCTCTCTCTACCTCACTTCTCCCCACCCCTTGTTCCCTATTCCCATCCCTTCTCCCCCTTCTTCCATTCACTCTTCCCTTCTCCCTTAACCTCTATCTAATGGAACATCCTGTGTTCATATCTTCTGAAGATAGCAATACCATTTTTTTTGCATTAACTCTACATTCACCTCCTAAACTAGTACCTTTAACTCTTCTTCCTTGACATATTGCAGGGCTAGGGGGTCTTAGTTAAGCTTTTAGGAATTTAGGGTCTGTATGCATAAGCCCCTTGTCAGAAATGTTGTGAAATTTGCTCTGGTTGCCTGATATCATTGAGCCCTGCATATAAAATAATCATTTGGTATTAATACAGACTTTCTGGTGATGACCAGTATATACAAAAATTGTATCTTGTTTTTTTCTTCTTCATAACTGCAAGCCTACACTATTTGAGTCTTATGCCATACCAATAACAAAGGACTTTGAGGCGATCAATCAGATGGCATCCATACAAAATGCTACTTCCCATCCCAGTATTTCAAAATATGCCATTACTTTGAATCAAACATCAGCATAATAGGCATTGATGGTATCAAACAATCAAAACAATGCATTTGCTCTCATCCTTGGCTTACATTACAAGCAAGCAGAAGCACCCTTAGATGTCCGGCCCTACTGAAAGATAAACCCAATTTCCAGGAATAGTCCTCCTGTTCCTCTTCATGCTTGTTTCTTGATGTCCCTTCCAATCTTGGGACATTGGTCAAACTTGACCTTGCCTATTCCACAGCCCAACAACCAATAATTTCCCAACCGTGGATTTCTATATTTAAGGGGACATGTAATCCAGCTCCAGATATGATTCCATATCGATTGGTCCCCTAGTCTACATTTTCAAACACTTTCTGTGGATAGAGCAAGCAAATGCAGTCAGTTACTTGAGCACTAGCTACCATCGGATCCAGACTAACTCGGACACGGTGGAAATCGTGGCCGAGTAATCCAAGAAAGCCGAGTCGATCGCAAATACTTGTGTCAATTTTTGCATTAAGGACGTCTTTTTGAACCACCACATTCAAGGTTATTGGATGGAAATGTGTAAAATAGTTACTGAAGATCAGTGTTGAAAAATTTCAAGAGGTCAAATTCTATAAAAACCTGAAAATTTATGGCTATTTAGTGATCCGGTGTGCACTCTTTTAACCGTATCGGCGCGCGATGCCGAGTTAGCCCGACCCCCTGCCATCGGTATGATTTATACCCCTTTCACACCTTTTTTTGTGTACAAAAAGAAGGTGCATAATAGGATTACCCATATAAATGCTCAGATGAAAGAGAAGGTACATGCCACACAAAAAAATTGGATGTGTATTGACATCACTATTAAAACCAAATTTACTTTATTTTTAAAAACAATGAAGGGTTTCAATGTTTACTAATGTGTTTACTAATGTATTTCAATGCATTTTTCTCTCCAGAATCGTTAGCAACTATTTAGTGCACCTGTTATGCATAATGGCAACTCTATGAATGGAATCCCTTTTGCATACATTAGTTGTTATTGCTATGTTGGGCAAGCCTCTGGCAAGCTTTTAAGTCGTCAAGAGAAACTTTTGTTCAAGAAGTATTCATAAAATTAGTGAACAGGTCTATTACTATACAATGATGCAAATACATCTCAACAAAAACAAATAAGTTTTATACCAATATAACAATTTTCGTCTCAGTAATAGTTTTCTTTACAAGCACTTTGTAGTACAGTGAAACCCGTCTATGCAGACCACTCAAGGGAGACAAGAAAAGCGGTCTTTATGAGCAGGTGGTCTTTATGTACAGGTTCGTTTAATACACGTTTCATTGAGAAACACTTTTCAAGGGAAACAACAACTGCAGTTTTTCTATACAGGTTTGACTGTATAAGAACCAATTATCAGTAACTGTAGGCCTTCACATTGATGAGGATAAACGGTGAATTCTTTATCATCTAGCTTCAACAATATACAGCAAATTTCTCAAAACAAGTTCAAACCCCAGCTTTTGAGATTTGACAGAGATTACCAAAAACAAAAGAAAACAAAATGTGGTTCAGCTGGTTACCAAGTCAAGCAATTTAAACTCTTCTCAACCTCACATTTTAAATCTGATTTAATTGAAGCTAGGATATTTGCTTTGAAATTTGAAAATGTCAAGCCCTCTCTATAAAAAAACATTTTCAAACAGATTTGGAGGAGGATATAAGATGCTGATATAAATCTCTTTCTTGTAGAAAGCAATTACTGGTTCATTAATGAAATATTTTTTTATCTCTCAGGAATGAGAGCTAGAAATCTATCTGTATGAATATTTTTGAAGGGGATTATGGTCTTTGGTTGCACAGGTCAAAAAATGTCACTGTTCTTATTTGTCATGTTCTATTGCCTCCCTGATCAGTATATTAACTGAATAACCAATGCTCTACAAAATTAGCATAGCTGCATCCTTCTTCAAAATCGAATTTTTAAAGAGATTTATGGGGGAAGTGGGGCAAAAATGAAGCTTTGTGGAGAGGGAAAATATCACAATCAACTCAAAGATGCAGAGGGAATGCAGAGATAATCTCAAGATTTGGGAGCTCTAATTCAAAAGATGCTATTCTGTATAAAAGAAACAGAGGGAAATAATCAGGTAGAACTAGCAAAGACTTTCTAGATGGGTTTATTTTATGAGAGAGAGAGAGAGAGGAAATGAATTGGGTAGATTTGTACTTATAAACGCAATCACTCTGATATCTGGAGCTTTAGTTCACCCACGCAGGGTTTTCTATTAAGATATAAAACACTAGCATTAAGCCTCTAAATACATATTTTCATTGCCCAGAGATATTTTCTTCAAAAAACCAGATGAATTAATTTTTCTGAAACACTTAAAGGTGTGATATAAAAATGTGTGATTCTGTTCATTTTTGGAGGGGAAAAAACTTTCAAAACCTGGTGACTTTTCTACTTTTAAAAAAAAAGGAAAACAAAAGGCTATCTCATAAACAGTTACATTTGTCGAAATCGACATATATCCTCCAAAACGTGGCTGTACCAAGGAGATTTGGGACATATGTTTGATTTGTATCAACTGCAGCTCTTTAAAGAAAAGGCCATCATTTTCACGACTCTTCCAGCAGTTTATTTCTAGTATATCCGACTTTAGATCGGACAAAAATCTTCAGCTGTAGAGAATTGACAGCTTTTTGCTCGTATTAAATAGAGCAGAAAATCAAACGAATCGGGTTTGGGCAAAATTACGAAAACAAAAAAAAATCATCTGCTGTGCGCCCAAACACTATGGAAAGTGTTATTACATAGGATTAATGCCCTTCTTGCTGTAAATGGGCAATTTGGGCTTTGTTTCATTCATCACAACGAACGAATCATAAATAAATATGAATGGCATAACTCCAATTTATGACAGCATTAAACCTCAATATCGCACTTCTATTACACAGGAGAGCATAGAATGGGGGATGGACATAGGACAGAGAGAGCGAGAGAGAGCAAGAGCAAGTGGCTTGTCTCTTTACACTTCCCTGGCTTGACCATGGCAAAGCCATTGACCACTTATGGATCATTAACCTCTACTCACACTTGTCTCTGGTGACCCCCATAGTGTGGTCATACCTGTAATTTATCCCACTCTTCCATTCTGTCCAGCCAGGATGCTTTCACACTGACCATATCACCCAAACTTGACAGTAGGGCCATTCACACTGCGACTCAAATTGACTTTCGAAAAGTGACAATAATAATGAAAAATCAAAGGGCAAATTAATTGGCAAAATTAATGCCATGCAGAGAATTTCTTTGTTTAATTGTATTTGCATGTATGTTATGTTGCATTGTGCTGTACCATTTTCATGTTGATTTACTGTTATGTGGGTGGAAAACAAATATCCACGATTTTATGTGGATTAGAATGAATAAAATTATCAAATTAATTTTTATCCCATGTTTTAGCAGTGATTACTATTATCGATTCTTAAGTTTTATGCCCACAATATTATAATCCTCCTGTTCATGTTATATCAATTTCTATCATTGGCATCAAACTGTAAAAACTGCAGTATTTTTCTCATTCTGAATCAATTAGTATATAATCTCAAACTTGATTTATTTTGGATAGGCATTAACATCTAATTATCTAACCAAAACAGCAAACTGTAGCCTGCCTAACCTCTCGAAATTTGGGCTGGTGTGAGAGCAACCTTAGACTGACCACTAAACCCTGATGAGTATTATCCTCCTTAAAGCCACTAAGCTATTTAGGGGCACAAGCAAACACACTCTGGGCTTGGGGGTGGTGGATTAGAAATTAATAATCCGTAAAGTGGTTGTACAGACCACTAGCCAGATCAGTAGCATTCTGTTGGACTTGGAGGAGTTATTGGCCCTCAATGGACATGGTCATCATCACCATGGACACTCACTCTCTGATGCTGGATATGCAGCCCGCTCTCTCGTATCCATATTTTTTTCTCTTCCTCAACATGTTAATTACTGTAATTAATTACTCCTCATCTCTGCGGGATGTCACTCCTTCTCTCATTTCATCTACCATCTTGGGCACCCCCCCCCCCCCCCCACCTCACTCTCTTGATTTCCCTATAACACTCTACAAAATATGTGACACTGCCCCACCCCCTTTCACCTCCCTAATCTTTCTCTTGCTCAACATGGATATTATCCCCCCCCCCCCCATATCCATAATTTTTGTTTATCATTCTTTTTTCTCTGTCTCTACATTTCCTGTTATATTCTATATACTTTGCTTGACCTTGTCTCCTTTCTTCTTTTAATATTATGCACTCTTGCTTTTAACCTGTTAATTTTTTTTAACTGACTACTCTCCATCTCTCCCTATCTCTCATTTCATCTACCATCACATGCATCCCCCACCCCTTTTTCTTTTCCTCCCTCTCTTTATTTCCCTAATGATATCTAAAAGGCTCAATGTTGCCCCTTTCTCACAGCCCTGCTCTCATTTGAAGTCATTTCATAATCTGACAACTTAAAGTCCATCTCTTTAGTCTTTCTCTATTAACCTTCCTGTCATATTATCTAACCACCCCCTTTTTTTTATCATATATATCTGTTCGAACACTTGAATGATTTTTCTCTTTCTCTCTCACGCCCCCTCATCAGCAACACTCTCACTCATTTTCTGTCCTTCTCACTCTTATTTTGCCTCGTCATTAGTTTGTCTATCTGATGACACCTTGTATCTTCTTTGTGGACTTCCTCTCACCTCTCCTTTCACAGTTTTAGTCATATTTATAAGCCTTTCTCCCCCCGCCCCCTCCTTTCTCCCACACCCTCTTCTTCTCTCTCTCGCTCTTTCCCTCTCTCCTTCCCTCTCTCTCCCTCTCCCTCCCCCTCTGTCTCTCTCTCCCTCACTTCCCCCTCTCCCCCTCTATCTCTCTATCTCTCCCTCTCTCCCTCTCCCTCTCTTCTCTTTCCATCTAACCAGTCTATGTGATTAACCCCAACGCCTCTCCTTTTGTCTTTCTCATCTGCCTTAATTCCACCACCGTTCTACTTCTAAGGTCAAGAGGACTAACATCCCAAGACAGAAGGTAATTAACGTCTCGGCCGGGGCTCATTAATACCATCCCCCTGCCAATCACGATTGCATTCCGCAGAAGCGATTTTCACGCGTTTTCCCGGCGTGCCATCGTCGTCGGAGCCCGTCACTTGCTCACCTCCGCGTTCCAGTGCCAATCTTCCATGCCGGCTGGAAGCGTAAGAAGCCCATTAATGGTTTAAGCCCCGCCTGAGTAAACCAATTTCACTACCGCGGAATTAAATTTACAAATTGGAGGTGGCCCGTCTGTGTCAGGGACCACGAGCCATGGGATGGATGGACAAATGGAAAAAAGGAGGATGGAGAGGTTGTGTGAAGGAACAGGGAAATGAGGAACATAAAGAGAGGATGAAAAGAAAAGCCACAGTATACAGAGAGAAGATATAGATAAAGATAGAGAGAGGATAAGGAGAAAGTGAGACACAGCAATAAAGGGAGAAAGACAATGAGAGGGGAGGATAAGAGGAGAGCGAGGGAGAGCGAAGGAGTGAGGGAGAGAGAGGGAGAGAGAGGGAGAGTGAGGGAGAGAGAGGGAGAGAGAGGGAGAGTGAGGGAGAGTGAGGGAGAGTGAGGAGAGTGAGGGAGAGTGAGGGAGAGTGAGGGAGAGTGAGGGAGAGTGAGGGAGAGTGAGGGAGAGTGAGGGAGAGTGAGGGAGAGTGAGGGAGAGTGAGGGAGAGTCAGGGAGAGTCAGGGAGAGTGAGGGAGAGTGAGGGAGAGTCAGGGAGAGTGAGGGAGAGTGAGGGAGAGAGGGGGAGATCAAAAGAAAGAATAATAGGAAGAACAAGTGAGAGAGAGGAAATATGTAATATGGAAATATTACTAAATTACGCTTGATTTCATGGTAAACCTACTTTGTGACTTTATTCATTCACTCACCTACTCATTCATTCACTCATTCATTTAATCAATTGTGTATTTGTTCATTCATGCATCCATTTATTCATTCATTCATTACTTCAGGGTTTTTTTAATTTCAGCTCATAGCTCATAACCCAAATTGCAACATTCCATCATTCAACATTACAATGAAGTATTGAAGTAAATGTTCCATCAAAAAAAAAAAACCCATAGACATTAACTTATGTTATTAATTGTAAGCAGCCTCAAAAAAAATTGATTGCTTTCCCCCCCCCCCCCCCCCGACATTGAATTTGCATTTTGGGGGAAGGGGGTATAAAAAAAAAAAAGAGAGAAAAGCTCATTTCCCAATCCGCTGTGCTTCACATAATGCACAGAACCGCGACGATTAAGTAAGTAGGTCCATTAGCTCAATTGAATATGTCAGTGGCATTAAAACATAGCCGTATCATATCAATGAAATCATACCGGGATCCCTTTTTTCTGCTCCTACTCCGGGCAAATTCTGTATCGGATTGATCGGGGGCCAGACATGGCGTCTGCGTTTTCAATAATCGTTGCATTCCTCCCTGTCCGTTCTTACTTCAAAAGGCTAATGCGTTCCGATGTGCTTTCACATCTCATGAGCAGTGTCTCTCGCAAACATGATTTAAACAAATACACATATAAAACGTTAATCTTAGACGAAAACGGGAATAATTTCAAATGGAAGAATTTGGATCCCCCGGGGCGTTTTTCGCTTGAGAAAGGATTGATTGCAAGATTCAAAAAGAAATATCTATGGATTCTCCGAGGAGCTTCTACTTTAATGCCTTCTGTGATTAAGCTGGCAGGAAATTCTAGTGATTGAAAATGATGGTTCAATGTTGTAAAACTTTGTATCCTCCATTTTTTATATGGTAAACCAAACATCTACCTTAATACAGATATCAGAGGCCCCTTCCCACGTAAAGAGAAAAGATTGTGTAAAACATGTTATTTCAAGAAGTATGTACGACAACAATAAGGTGATAGAAGATATTGGTTTTTGTAACTCCTTGTGAAGGCAAAACCGCACTTATATAGTTTGCTTTGTGCCTTTCGGTTATGATGGTAATTTTACGACAAGGCCTCTCACCCTGACTCAGAGCCTCGCCTAGGCCTTGTTCACCTGGCCTGTCGAGCATGATTTTTGTTAGTTCTTGTACGAAATGCTGCCTAAAACCGTTTTTTTACTATACACATGTCACTTTATATGAACTCTATATAATACCTTCACAAGAAAAATCATTTTATTATATAAATATGTAGTTATAGATGGCATTCTCATTACGAGATTGGAAAGTGGATCGCTCCATCGTGGGGTGCGCTAGGGATGTCCAATGGCATGCCGCAGGTTCAAACCTGCGGAGGGTAGCACAATCTACAGTATCTTAGCACTCTCTGCACAGTAGACTGTGAATAGGATCTGTTGTGGACCACCCCCCAGAGGTGGTCCGGTTTGGGATCGCCATGGAGCACGCCGACACAACGTCATAGCATTCTCACCTTAGAGGTGGCGCGAGGTGGCGCGATCTAGCGCGCGCTAGAGCGCTCTATCCGTTGTAATGAGAACGGGGTCAATACTGAACATCGTCTGGTCTCCAGTCTCCAGGAGACTGATTGCTTGGACACTTGATTTGTGTCCTAAATTGAACAGATTAGACTGCAAATATTTACCCATAACTAGCTATCTCCCTCATTTCTTAATTCAGAATTCACTTGCCTACAAAAATGTAAATCGGGGGGGGGGGGGCAAATGTTGAAGTTTTATTGGAGAAAAATGAGGAATCACAAGTATTCACATCAGATAGATGTTCATCAAGTTTAACACATTAGCAATGGCTGATGATGATATCCACATACCAGTATAACCACACCTCAGATAAAAGTTCTTGTATTTTTTGTTTTGTAATTATATCCGTACTTGTTTTGTTTTGTTTTACCTTAAGCAAATTTTCCTCCCCATAATACTGATTGCATATTGTACAGAGTGAAGAGTATTAGGTTTTCTTTTTTATATATTCTGTGAGGACGATGCTTGCAATTAATTGAACCCTCTAGTGGGCCATGGCGAGCCGTTGCAAATTGACTGACAAAATTACCTGAAATGAATGGTCAAGCAAGGAGATGCTACGAAAATTGCAGACATCACCAAATAGTTCTTTTTATCTGAATGCATTTGCTTCAAGCAAGATGCACCATGCTGGGCAGGACACAAAACCAGCCCAGTGGGACTACACAATTGGCTCTGTGGGACAGCCGTGCAAGCAATACACCAAATGAGGTGGCTGGGATTATGGATACATCAGGGTTCCTGGCTAACCCACAAAAGGAAACAAAGAAAGAAGATGGAACATCTGAAATCATGCTCATCAATAGCAGCTACCCTGCATGATATCCTTAATTTGTTTGCACATGAGAAAGAGGCAAACTTTCTTGCTGCCCTGCCTACACATATTACAGACACTACATCATCTGTTAAGAGTCAGAAGGCGGTTACTTCTGCGTTAAAGGATAGGATTTAACATCCTTCTAGCTATCAAGAAATGTTATTTTTGTATTAAATACATTATAAATTATTTTGTAACATGTGTCGGTCTCATTTAGATAAATTTCAAATAAAGCTGAACAAATTTGATATGATGCAGTAATTCTACATATACACTTTGAAAAGTATTACTATTAAAACCATTTTGACACTATTCAACACAAAGTGATGGACAATATAGTTCTTTGCTTCTTTGCTGACAGAGTCAAATAAAGTTGTTCCAAAGTAAATAAATGTGATCATTCCCAATCAAAACCATGTGAATTGGAGTAAAAATCCTCTTCCTCCCGAAACCTCCTCCGCCCCTGTGCACCTTGTGTCCTGGACGCTCAGAGGGTGACGCAGTCGGCCATCGAGGGCAGGCAGGGGCCTTTTCTTTCCGCCCCATCCTGCTCGGAGCCCATTCAAAACCAGCGGGGCTTGCTAAAAGGTTGAGATTGAATGCACGCATGACGTGCTGGGAGGAAAACTAGGAGAAATTAATCTTTTCCATCTCTCCATCCATCCATCATCCATTCATCCAACCAACCGTTGGTCCTATAACTCCGAACCCCCTAAATTGACTTCAAATCCTTTCCTCTCTAGTCACTTCTCCTTTGCTTTTGTGTGTTGTCTTTCCATCTTCACCTTTAATATTTTATCTTTATTCCTTCTTCTTGGCACCTACATACTATCAAGTGTGATATGCCACACAAAAATATTGTTTCACTGAAATTATGTTTTCAGCATGATCTTTCATATTCAAAAGAGTCGACCTAGTATGTATAGAAATGAAATAGTTAATTTTTAGATATTTATGAACAAATTGTGACATTTTAGAGGGGGGTACTAAAAAAAGACGAGCTGTGTTGCTACACTAGTCTCTAGTAATGTTTATTCATATATTGCACAATTAATGTTGGTTTTTTTTCATGTTTATATAACCTGACTGCCAAGTATGTAAATTGATGCTTGTAGTTATTGCAACCAGTGGATCTACAGCTATCCAAAGAACTTGACAACTGTGGATAAATGCTATACCAAAGGGCACTAGGCACAATGACCCGGTTTTGAACCCATGACCTCCTAGCAGCAGTGGTCTAGCAGTGGTGAAGAGACCACTGCTAGACCACTGAACCACCACACCTCCTTGCCCAGCATTTGTGTCCACTGTAAACATGGCAAGCATAGATAACCACAGTAATTTTAGACAACTGTCCAGCCGGGCCTAGGCTATATCCAAGGACATAACAAGACAACAGCTCAAGTGCCCCACCTATTTCCTTACCACTGCTCTCATTTGCTTAATGAGGCGCGAGCGCAAGGTTGACCAACAAAAGGAGAGCATCGTGTCTCCTCATCAACCCGGTACCATTACTGGCACTGCACAATGCCGATACCCTACAAATTACAAGAGTCCTGAGCGGCTATTCACACAGGCAGGTCTGCCGACCTCTGGCTACTCTTCCGCTGCCGAGATGGTAGACCTGTTAACATTAACCCCCAAGTTTCGTCTTTGTGATCCTATTTCAAATGTTTTACAATATATCTGTGAGCGTACCGTAAAGAATTCAATGCCTTTTGAAATTATGCTTGTGTTAACATGTGCAAACGTAATGATGGATTCTACATGTATATAAAGCAGTGTGCAAAATAAATACTTTCCCATTACCCAAAGGTCTTTTGGGATTTTCTAATGTAAAAGAGCGCTATTTCACTGGGTTAATTTTTATATTATATGAGTTCTCTTTTTTTTTTAATTTCAATGCTTTTCAAGGGTGATTCCGTGCAATGTGTAACATACGACATGTCTTTTTTCCACATATTTCATCAAAAATTAAAGAATCTCCCGATATGATCATTGAATAATGGTGCTTTCTGGTATTACCACCTATAGTCTCGGTAATATCAAGAGTTTTTTCATATATGAAGGAAATATATGGATAAATATATATCATATGTAAATCATATGTCCTGCTGCGCAGAATCGCATTATAAAGAGCTTTCTAAAATGCTCATCAACATTCTGTGAATATGAAAAGTAGGGAACACATTTTGCCTTCTATTACTTTTTATTTAATTGCTCATTCTAAAACTTATAAAATCAATGTTGTTTTCTCTCTAACCCCCCCCCCCCCCTTCCCCAGAAAAAAAAAAATGATTTTCCACGATGGATCAAGGCCTCTTTTGGCACTCTCATACACAGACAGTATTCAAATATTAATGATAATAATCAATTTACCACAAAACTTATTAGCAAACTTTCCATGAATCCCCACCCCTATACAAATAAATATAATTACAACTTCTAGCAGGGATGAAGGTTTCTTTGTCACTCCCACATGCCCAGGGAGACTATTTCAACATTTTACGAAAGTGATCATGCAGTTAGAGGACATAGTAATTATACATCCCAATCCAAGGATATTGCAGAGATAGTCCTTGGTGAGCTTTTCCTCCCCTATCATCCACTATAGATGCATTTTTCCTAATCAATAAAGTAAATTAGCACCCTTGAACTATGCCTCTGCCACTCCAATATGAAGGCCATTTTTTTTTCTCCCTGTCGATAATTAATCCACTCCAAACAAGCCATATATTCTGTTTAGTGACTCTGAAACGTGACAAAACTTACAGGCAAATTTGTGAAATCATGGAAATATGCATGATCCACAGATTACCAAGTAATTAGTCTAGATCGATATTGTCATTAGTCTAGATATTGTCATCTATGCATATATTGCGTCTTCTCCGCGAGACTCTAAAGAAACGATAGAACAGGTAGGTATTAAACTCAAAATCAGAATGACGACCATTTCACGTTGAAGAAACTCTCTTCTAATGGGGAAATCGTGATAATTACTGGCATTAGCATAATTTTCCAGCACACGTTAGAAGCCAGTCGGTAATTGATAATTTAAGCCAGGGCGAGACTGCAGCTAAATCAACGGAGTACGAAGAGGCGTACTAACAGGCCGTAAAATATTTATGTGGCACATGCATGCAGGAGCACACCTTGGTGCACTTTGGATTATATACTGGAATGGCTTCTATATAGTCAAAATATTTCTTTTTGTCATTTAATACCCCATGTTTATCTTTTCCTTATGTTTTTTCTCTGGTTTTCTATTCTTTGTGGTATTGTGTGTGATGATTTAATGCACATTTGCTTGTGTCAGTAAAATGAGTAGGTATCAAACTCAAAAAATGAGTTGAGCAACTGGTGAGAAGAATTAAAATAAATTTTGGTTTAAATCTCTATTTATGGGGTTAAAGAAACTTTGATTTGACACTATAGTTATCAGTACTACCACAATACATAAACCTTGTGTTCACTAGATGTCTGCATGTTCTCTATGGAAAATACAGTAAGATCATGAAAAAGAACTAATGTCAATTTATGAACATGAAAGAAAAGTGAAGATGAGGAAAGTTCTGCCATTCAATAGAAGAGATTTACTCGTATCTGACTATGACACACAATGTCATATCAACATGACAAGTAGTTGCCAATTTGAGACATATTTAGCTGCAAGACACTGCTCTTACACATTCTCTTCCCGTTTGACAGAGCATGTAAAATCAGAAATCCATCCTCCGAGAATGGGTTATTGATTTCCGTTTTACATTCTCCCACATTCGAGGTGCATAATTCCCGGCGTTCGCGCCCGTACCTCTCTCTTTCCACACTCTCGCCTCCGATCTCCACGATGCAAGCACCGGCTCACGGGGGGATTCGAATCCCACGATGCGCACCCCGGCGCCTAATGGCTGACGGTCGAGCCACCCGAGGCTCCGCTGCCTGAAGATTTAGGATGCAAGAACATGCGAGAGGAGAGAAGGGAATGCTCGCACCGTGTCTGTAGGGTTTCCTCCAAGAATCTGCCTCCGAAAACACCTAGGAATTCCCACAAGAGGTGAGCATCATACGGAAGGGTGTTGAGGCTGGGAGCAACATCGACCTGATGGCAAACCTTCTGGCCAGGAATTATAACAAACATATATATTCGGCATCACCCAACATAATGCACTGTCAATATTTTCCTTGCAGAACTCAAAGTTGACACTCGGAGTCCCAGAAGGATATTTGATCGATGCACGAGATGGATAGAGTATGGATAGAGTAGAACAAATACAACAAGAGAAATGGGGGGGGGGTGTGTGCTGCACTTTTGTTTGCATACATTCTAGGAATTTAGGCTTTTAAAGATGGACACATTACATGCAATGTAAGTCTGCTTCATTTTAAGTTTGTTACCATAACTTACATGTATGCATTGCTTTGAATTTACATGTATGTTATTACCGTACCATAAAAGTAGTTCTCCCTTTTTTTAACCGACAATAATTTAGAATGGATTTTTTTTTTTTAATTAAGGCTAATTGTGACTTTCATTGAACATATGTTCATGAATAAATAGTATTTACAATGGAATATAATTTAGTGAAAAGTTACAATCCTCCATCCCCCCCCCCCCCTTTCATCCATCTCTCTCTCTCTCTTCTGATATTGATATTTCCTTTTTTGTTTGCTCCTGTTCATCTCTTATTTATTCTCAAAAACAAGTATGGACCTCACTTCTCTAACTCAAAGGTCATTACACTTTTTACAGATGCAAAAATTAGGCTGAGTTCATAAGATTTTATTTCAACCCAGAATCAGGCTTTTGAAGGTCATTTACTTTTATGGTTGCATACATGAGGGTTGTCACTATAGCACAGCAAGAAATGCATCAAGACAGAACATAGTTTTGCCCCCCCCCCCCCCCCCCCCAATAGAAACAAAACCAAAAAAACTTATGAATAAAGTACAATGAACATACCCTTCAACTGGATTAGATCAATGTTTCATTTCCCCGATTCTGGCTTTCAAAAAAAAAAATCCTATGAACACACCCCAAGATAATTCTAGAATTGATTATCTCATCCTGACTGATGACAGCAATCAATATCACTTATCATGAGGGGGTATCACTGAACAGACATTACATAACAGCTTTTATTCACCCCGCCCGGTCCACAACTATATCCGGCATACATGTACGTAGTTTCATTCAGTCTTGAGTTTTGTGGTATTCGGAAACTTGGCAACGAACCAGCTCGGGTCAGATGCAGGTCGTAAGTCATGGGTTGATGAAGCATTATATTGTAAAATCGTTTAGGAAGGGAGACGTTAATAAACATCATGTAAAAAGTTGTGTGTCGATTTAATGATAAGCCCTTAGTATGTTTGTATATTTGATATTACTGTGCAGGGAGCGGTCAATGAACAAAGAGCTTAGAGATAAAGCCTCAGATATTTAGGCGACGCTAAAATTCACCAGAAATCATCCCATATGGAACATCAAAATTTCTCATACATGTAGGCCTACATGTATCTTTTGATACTTTTAGGATGATACGCAACTATATTACAAATGTTTAATTCCAATTTCTTTTTGCGACCATTTACTGTTCATCAACTTTTAACTTTGTTATGTCGTTCAACAGATACGTCCCTCGGATGCATTGTTACAAAGCTCCATGGCCTTGATATTCAAATGAGGGATATCTGCAATTCTGCATAACGAAATGAAGCTGTCCACCAATTTCTACAAGGGGGAAGAAAAAAATCCCTCCTTTGAAAGAAATGACCGAGTCTGCCTCTCTAACGAACATATTTACAATAACATCTCCATGGTGTGTGACAGCCCGTAATGCGTGAAAGCTGTGAAAAAAAATTCATTTGCATAATCAGTCTTAACATCCATTATAAACAGTGCATTCATGCTGGCTGGCACGAAACAGCGAGCATCGGTGCACGGTCCAACACGAATGCCCCCAAGCATCATTTACATGTCAACAAGGGTGTCGTAATTATCATCATCATCATCATCATTAGTGTTCCTCGCTCAGTCACGACCTACCTTTCTCTCTCTGTCTTTCTATCCCTGTCTTTCTATCCCAAGCTCTCATTTCCCTTCCTATCCCATTCTTTTTCATATCTTTCTCTCTTCCTCTCTCTTCTCTCTTCTCTCTTTCTCTCTCTCTCTTCCTCTCTCTCTTCTCTTCTCTTCTCTCTAACTTCTCCCTCTCTTTCTTTCTCTCTCTTTCTTTTCCTCTTTCTCTCTTTCTATTCCCTCATCATCTTTACTTTCAAATTTCTCAATTCTCTTCTAATCTCTATCTCTATCTCTTCTAATCTCTCATTCTTTCTCTTTATGCTTCTTTCATTCTGAAACAGGAAAGTTAATTATCTACTGCTTGCAATCAAATTCAGTGAATGAAAGCATCTAAGTTTCAGAAGAGGAAAGATGATGAACTGTGTCCTGATGAAACTCAATTGTTCAATGAACTTGATCAATAACTTGTTCTCTAAGATTTTAAGATTAAAGACAAGTTGGATCAAAGAAATCAACTGCTACAAATAATGAATTTTGAACACTCCACCCCACCCCTCCCCCACCACAAAAATGTTCTTTATTATGCCACTGTTGAAAGTTGAATATATACCCATATGAATAAACTTCCCAATATACTTGCTAGGTGTATACAACTGAAATTAAAAAAAATGTATTTTTAAAGTAGAGAGATGGATGGGATAAAATCAAATCATGTTTCCTAAGCTTCTAATGATAACGACCTACACTGTGAAACATAATAAAATTACTTTTCCCTCTTAAAATTTGAGCAATAATTTCATATACTGTGAAAAATAATTTGTGACTGAGTGTTTGTATGTGTGTGTGTGTGTGTGCGTATGCGTGTGTGCGTTTGTTTAGCATTATGTCCAAGGACATTTTCGGACAGAGAACAAAAAAAAAATCATGACAACAATGGTCCTCGGAAGCCGGACAATAGTCCTCGAACGTCGAACAATGAATTTATGCCTTATTCCGTCGACTGTCCGAGGACGAGTAACAATAGAGGAACAATAGTTGTCCTCGGAAGTAAAGCCATGTAAACCTGTGTGTGTGTGCTTATGCGTGTGTGTGTGCGTGAGATGGTCGAATGAAATTGTATTGATCCTTCCTAGGCTTTTAATGATCACCAACTATAATCCGAAGCAAAATATCATAAGATTTTCCTTTAATTTGAACAACATTTTACACACTTTGACAAGTGATTTGTAGAGTGCATGTTTGGTGATTGATTGCCAAATGTAGTGGAAATGATAGGCAAGGTAAATGCTAACGCGCTGTGAAGTGCTTTGCGTGAAGTCGAAACTGTTGGATGGCATTAGCAATTATAATTGAGATAACATTATTGAATCCATTTCAGAAACACGCATCTCCATCTCATGCCGACCCCCCCCCCCCCCCCCCCCATACATGTACATTACCTACAAAAAAAATGGAAGAAAAACGGATGAAGGGGAAAAAAGGCAATGCCCTATACTGTTTCAGTTCAGCGCAATGTGCTAATAACTGCATAAAAAAGGGAAACATGATGTATGGCCGCAATGATATCTTGCGACAGATTCGGTTCTCATAATTACAGCCGATGAGCAGGTCCAAACCAATTATCTCCCTCATCCATTCCTCGTCTTGCTCACTGGCTGGAAGGACAGTCATCTTGCCCTCCATTGCCTGCTTTCCTAATCAGAACTACTATTGAAAAAGAATAATTTTCTTATCCTTACTAGGCTATTCTTCTTTATTCTCCTTGTCTGTAGGGATCTTCTTTTTGGCAAGTACACTAATTCAAAAATTTGCTCTATGCATAATCTGTTCTATTTTCTCTCTTTTTTCCTCCCTCTCTCTCTCTCCCTCTCCCTCTCCTCCAATCCTCCTGTCTTGTTTATTTCTTAAAACATCCCCATCTTCCTCTTGCATTTTCATTTCTTTATTACCAGTACTGTCTGTTCAGACCCTGCACTGATCCACAATTTAAACAAGAAAAGATCTATACGAACCTTTATCTTTTATTCTGTTTTGCTTCTTTTTCTCATGAAACGTGTATCTCTCAAGAAGCAATGACTTTTAAAAATATGCATTGACTCGATTTCATAAAAGCAATATTTGCCAATATGGGCAGTTACTGATCGACAGCTAATCCTGAAATTCATGTTTTATTACCGGTATACCTTTAAGCTAGCGGTCATTGAAATTATATGATAGGTCATTCATTATTGAAACAGATGTCCCAGAACAGCATACCATTCCTCTGTTAGGTAAACCTTGGACAAAGTAGAAAAGTGCATCGAGAAGAATATTCCACCAACAAACCTGAAGGGTTTAGCTTTTAAAAATCGAACTATTTGTAAAGTGTCTCACAAAGCTGCTAAAGTGACTTGCAAAGCTTTGACATTTCAACCAAAAAAAGAATCACTCCCAAGCAAATCCTAAATAATGACTTCATGAGTACAGGATTATATTTCATCACTGGGCCTGAGGCAATCACAACAAATCAAATTCTTGAATAACGTGATATTTCACACTTGGCCCGTATATTACGCATTATGGACTGGTTCTCCAGCTTTCATGTTTCGTGGGTTGTCATTCTATCACTAGCGTTCCTTTATCTTCTCACTCCATCACCGCATTTATCTACTGCCTGCATGTCAATGTGTAACATTATCACATAGAGCCCTCTTGGTAAGTTCACACATCATACCTCCGTGAATGATAATGCAAAGATAAGCTATGCGAATCAGGAGCTTAAAAACATTTCAGCTATTTCTCGTCATATTTCAAGCATGAGGGCAATTGAAGAGCAACCCTTTTCTTCCAAACTGACATAAAAGAATGAGAAAGCTCACAAATTATTTTTCACCTTTCCCAGAACTCAAACATTCTCTTTATTAAATAGAGGAAATTTCCAGAGACTTGGATATCAGCAACAAAATTGGCTCCATCCAATAGAGGCCTAATTCTAAGATTGTTACTATATTTAAGACCAATCCCTTTCTTTTCGTTTCCTTTACCTGATAATTTAGACAAGAGAAATATGACCATTAATTCAGTATGAAAAGGACATGAATTATGGGCCCATATGTGAACTCCCCACTGCCTGTGCACAGCCCCCCTCCACCACCAGCTTGGCTCCTCCCATACTAGGTTAATCCTCCCTGCGACCCTTTCCGCTCATGTTTAGCTGTCTGTACATCAACAATTTTCAATTCCAATCACCAAGCGGTCCTTGGACAAGCTGTCTTCCCTTCACTCCCATCTTCTACACCATCTCATATCCCAAGTATGCCAGCACAGAACTCAAGAACAGACCTGTCCTTGCATCACCTCTTCATCATTTTTTTGTCTTTTGGGGGAGGGGGGGGGGTGTCCTTTTCCAGTTACCTTAAAGGGGATGCAAATTGTCAGAACTCACAAGAGATAACCAGGCCTACATAGCCAGAAACATCACGGCAAGGAACTATTTACCTCTGAAAAGTTTCAAAAGGGCTCTCATGAACAAAATTCTTGTAGAATAGACAAGAGGAAATCTAAATTTAATTTTTTCCCCCAAAAAAAGTGCCCCACTTAATTTTCTTCTTTTTTTTTTACACTTAAGTGCATGCATGATTTTCTAAGCTGCAGTGATTACTAGCGTCACATGCTGGGTCATTTTATTGCATGTCATGATGATATTTTGCAGTTTCCCAATAAGGCTCTACATTCAAAATTTCTATTTCAAAATTTTTGAATGGGTTGTATCCCCCCCCCCCTTCTTCGAACGCCCCTGCCTAAATCTATGCGAAATTCTGTAAAAAATCAATTGAGACTTAAATGCCATGAATGAATGACTCCAGCATAATAGGGAAATACAACTAGACCACATCCAACACCACTACCAGAATGGTGGCACCTTCTCTGATGACCTTTTGACCTCTAGAGGGCTCTTGTCTGACCCAGCTGAAAGCCAGGGTCTTTCACCATTCTAGCAAAGTTCGTAGAAATCATCCCTCTCTCTCCTGAATAATAACAATACATCATATTCAGGAGAGGAAAAACATTTCTTTTTCAATTTCAGATTTTCGGATGATTTGATCTGTCTGTGCATTATAAACACTTGATTTTACATGAAAAGAAATCAAACTTAACAAATTCAGTCTTTTCAATGATCCATACGTAGATTTCTTTCAAGAATCATTTCTGTAACTCTCACCCACTCTCACCCACTCTCTCTCTCTCTCTCTCTCTCTTTCAACTCTTCTTACAAATCTGAACTTATATTTATATTCATATGCAATTTCTAGATAACATGCCTTATTTCATGATCATATTACATACAACTTTCAAAGGGCAAAAAGAAAAAAAATATTGTGCTTTGTCCTTCTCCTTTTCAAGGATAGTAAAATTCCAGTGTAAAATATGTTTTTGTTCTGGACTCTTTTATGGATTTTCTAATGTAAAAGTAAGATTTACTCACATTGACTTTTACATGTATATATTTCATTCATTCACTGGTTGTTGAATTTTTCTTTTCTTTTACAACAGCCATTTTCAAGTTTCCAGGGCTCATTGTGGCGCTTTCTGCAGATAACCTGTTCTCAACTCCCTCTTCTATGATAGATTTTAGACATGGGAAGGAAAACAGGGGGGGGGGAGCTCTAATAGCACCAAAAAACAAAGAAAGAGCACTCACCTCTCCCAGCCGTAGAGGTGAAGGAAAGACATTTGGAATACCGCACTTGGGAGTAATCTGTAAACATATAAAAAGGAAAAAAAAACATTCTCAAATATATTTGATAGAATTTAACATATTTGGGGGAAGGGCTGTGGGTGTTAAAATGAAAGTGATCAGAGTATTCCTAACCTGCATGCTTGAAATTTCAAAAGTCATAATACAGTGAAACCTGTCTATAAAGACCACTCAAGGGAGACAAGAAAACCAGTCTTTATGAGCAGGTGGTCTTTATGTACAGGTTCCTTTAATACATGTTTCAATGAGAAACACTTTTCAAGGGAAACAAAAATTATGGTCTTTATAGACAGGTGGTCTTTCTATACAGGTGGTCGCTAAAGCAGGTTTCACTGTACTAAGATTCAGGCAAAAATCATCATTGAGTGCATGCATATTTTTAAAGCCATTGCTTCTTGAGAGATACAAGTTTCATGTGAAACAAAAAAAGCAAAACGGAATAATCAAAGATAAAGATTCACATAGATCATTCCTCGTTTTCATTGTAGATCAATGAAGGGTCTGAATAAACAGTAACAGAAAACTGCAGTTTGCCCGAGACTCTGTCATATTTTTTGTTTTCTGTGTGCATTTTCTAAACACATGTAAGGGATAGAATACACATAATATACCTCCGAATGTTACATTTTGAAGGAGGTATTGCAGTGATTGCACTAAATTGTTTTTGTCACTACATAATATCCTAAAAACTTTTGATGGATGTTTAAAATGCTAGTCAGCACCTGTAATATAGTGTACATAGATAAAATCATTTGTGTCTGAAAAAAGCACTGCATGAACATGTTATTGCGATTATAATTATTAGAGACTGCTCCAACAAGGTCAATAATACTGTTTCCATCATCTGACAACCACTAAATAATATATAACAGAAGAGGTCAAAAATTACAATTAGTTTAATGGCCTTTCTTTTATCATTTTGTGCTTTAATGGTGTCATCTGAGCGTGATCGTCACCATGGTATCGTCATGACTACAAACAGCAAATGCTACTAAATGTTATTGTGTTCATCACCACCATCTTCTTCACAACCATTATTATCATCTTCAATACCAGCTTCATCTGCACCGCCACCACCACCACCATTAAACATTTCCTTTTCAGCATTTTTTTTTTCATCATCATCTTTTAATACCAGCACCATTTTCATCATCACCACTACCTCCACAATCACCACCATCATATAATCCTCGACATCATCATCATCATCATCATCATCATCATCATCTTCATCACCATCATCATCATCCTCATCTTCTTCATCATCATCATTACAATCATTCAAACTCCCATTTTCTCATTTAATTCATCCCTACCATGCCAACATCGTCATCAAAAACCTGATAATCATAAGGTGACTGATGCACCCACACGCAACTCCAATAGAAACCTCTTTAACGAGGCTCCTTTAAACAAAACTCCTTCAAGTTGCCTCTCATACAAACACATTGCCATATTTCATGACATATATCAAATTTCTTAGCAACTATGTGCAAAATGGTTGTCCCCACACTCCTCTGTGAGGGAAATATTCTGTTACTTCAAGGCAGTAAGGAATGATATACGACTGTCATACAAATAAATAAAGTAGCCTCGTAAAAAGAGAGAGTCTGCAGTCACCATCAGCACTATATCTCCAAGTATACCAACTTCTCAAAAACTTGAAGATAATTTGTTAGATCTGGGGGGTGTTTCATAAAGCTGTTCGTAAAGTTACGAATGACTTTACGAACGACTGGAACATGTTCTTGGGTGCTATACTAATCAGATTCTCAATCATTTAGCACAAGAACTGATCACCAGTCGTGCGTAACTTTACCAACAGCTTTATGAAACACCCCCTGGTAGTGAAAAGTAAAACTGAAATGATATGTATTGAATATGTTCTCATATTTCCCATTTGTATCAAAAGATTACATGAGCCAGATAGTTTGATATTCTATCCGTGATCTAAAAAAAAATATTTAGCTGAGAGTTGTTAAGTATCATGCCATTTATCAAACCCAAATCAAGAAATCTCACGCAAATTAGGGGGGGGTCTAAAGACCTTACCAACAATTGTGTCCTTGAAAAAATAAAAAGTGTGAAAAGAAATGACAAGTCCTCCTACATCAGGGCCCTGTTTCATAAAACTTATTAATAACAACTGCCCCCATTTCTATGACAAATTTGCTCTCAGCCAATCAGATTCAAGGATTTCAGTAGCTTATAACAATTATTGTAACTTGCAATATTGGTAACAAGTATTATGAAATAGGGCCCGGGAATGGTATTTGCTTGGCTTGATGTGGTGATCTAAAAAAAATGGACCTTTTTCTTTTATTCATTTTTCATTTATAGGATGGATTTACACACAATCCACCACTTCGCTTTATCACTTTTCACTTAAGAATCTTAAATTGTACCTATAAATATTTCTTGCTGGTGGTTTTTATAATCCATCTAATAACTTTGAATTTTATAGTATGTACTTTTAAAATCAAGTGATCTCAATCATATAATATGACAGGAATTTAATTTTTTTTTTAAATCCTTTCTAAAACTGAGATTACTTTCCGACCACTTTATCTCTTGATTATTGAATAATACATGTCTTGCCTAAGGGGGTGTCATTTAATTCAGAAAAAAATGGATTTATCACAAGCCATATTGACTAACAATTTTAAAGCAACTTAATTTGAAGAAAAGCATCAATATTTGGTTAAGACATGCAATGAAATTTACATTCCCTACAGAAATAGACTAGATATTATAGCACTTTTATTGAAAAAAAAAGGAGCTATGTATGAGTTTTTATAACAGAAATTTCTGATTTTATGTAATCCATCCTTTTAAATATTCAGTACTTTGTAAAATTAGAGAGATTTCATTAGTATTGCTTGTGCACACCTACTGAAAATATATCCTCTAATTCTAGCTCAGATATTTTCATCTGAAAACAGTCATTATAACTGATTTAGCATATTTGCTAAATTAACCAAAATTGAATCATAACTCCCCACAACTTGCACACAATAGTACATAAAATATCCCGGGGGAAACTGTATGGTTTTAAATTTACCAACAGAAAACACTGCCACAATTCCCAAGTTGAGAAAACTGCAATTGTAACATTCTTTTTAATTCTGTCAAGAGGAATAAGTATGAATCAAAAAGGGGAAAACTGCTACCATTAATTTATTAATGCCATCAAAATGCTCGAAAAGCAAGACACAAATGTGGCTATGAGTGCAAATTTCCTTTCATTTTCTTTCTTTATAAAGCTCCCATAATAAAAAAAAGTGCAAATGTAACAAAAGTTTTATTTTCTGTGCATTTATACTATCAGCACTCTCCCCTTACCGGTATTAAACACCAGAAAGGCGTTAATTCTCTTATAAATTCAATGTTGTAAATATATAAAGATATTGATACTTTCTGGTAGACCACTTTCAGCTCTTATAATATTGACTGACCTTGAAGGGGATACAACATATCGTCTGTTGAGAGCCAGAAGGGCATTAACTCTGTGTTGAAGTATAGGAATTAGCGCCCTTCTGGCTCCAAACAGACGATTTCCCTGAACTAGATTCATATTGCCCGAGTTGAAGACGAAGGTAACATATGGATCTAGTGAGGGCAATATATGTTGTTTATCTCCCGGAAGTAGGAGCCGGTCAATATTGCTATTATTATCCACATCAGACATCTAGAGCAAACAAGTCGTAACATTATCATAAAATGGGTCCCAAAATCATCATCTAATCCATTTTTGTCAAAATTCACAAAGCCAATTTTCCCACTGCACTGAGCCAGCAACTGTGCGCAGCAACACATTGAACACAGGAACTGCAAGCTGCAACTGCATGCTGCAATACTGCATGCTGCACACCACCAGGCAATACAAGTCTATATTGCCCAGTTTTTATAACACGTAATGTCCATATAGGCTTTTGTGAAAGAGCGTGATATAAGAAAAATTACCCTCATTGCCCGGTCTGCACCAAAGACGAGGGGAATGCAATTTTGTAAAACCGCGCATCAAATGTCTGATACGAATAATAATTATAATTCATTATTATTGTTCTTATTTCCATCATTATCAATATTAAATTTAACATCTTCCTCATCATTACAATCATAATTATCACTAAAATCATATCATCAGTGCTGTTATCATTATATACATGTACCTAGTCCTACTGTTATAAAAAGCAACATTAAATCATCCGATGAAAGCCACAAGGACATTAACTATCAATGCCTTTCTTCCTCTCACTCTCAGCAGACAATGCCATCTTCATCAACTACTGTCAATGCCTATTCCAAATCAACCTGCATTCATTACTCATTTCTTTACATTTGATACACCAAAAAAAGGAGGCTTAGTCTGCTTCAAACATTAATATGATTCCGAACGCTGACAAGAAAATGCGCAGATTTACACCTCAGGCTTTGAGGCGGATCATTAATGCCTCTGGGTTACTTTCATGTGGACAACGGTTGGCGCCATCCTCATTCCGCAGGCTCCAACCGGGCCAACACAGCAGGTATGGAGAACTCTGTCAGCAATCGCCATGGCCAACAAAGTTCTATGGCCAAAGAATAAAAAACCTTTTAAAGGGGCTAGTCATGTTCTACAATACAAGCTCATCTGGAAAAGATCTAAGGGACTGATTGTGTACACAGAAGTAATGTTCACTAAAAATCCTAGTCTTAAAAGTTCATTGTATTCCCACTGCCAGCGATATACAATACGCTATGATAGGTCTGTTCATGTATCACACACATTTACATTATGCAATATTGGCAGTAGGAACATTCCCTCAAACATTCTGTGTGCTCAGACTGTGTATTCAACTGTCCTATGACTACCGGTAGCGCCTAAGCGCATTTTAGAGTGTGCCAATCATCATGTCCTAAGGTAGAAAGTATGTATGTCCGTAAGGATGTCTTCCAAGATAATGAGCCAATGGGAACATCTTCATTCAAATAGATTTTGGCTTCTCCTGTAAGCCCCACATATATGATTGGTGAATTAATATATTTTTCTCTGTCTCTTTCTGTCTGTAACTTCACCTTACAGTCTCTTTGTCTCCTGGGAACAAAGCCTTGTCAATTTGTATTTTGTAAATTTGTTGTTTATTTTAAAGTGCTTTCAAGGCTTAGGAACATCAAGCTGTGGTGATGGGACCACGTCTTGTATGCACTTATTACTCATGTTTTGTTGTATACAATGATTTATGATGACAATTACCTGGATCACAGGTTACAGCACAGCAAGACTCTACAATTTCAGATTTTCAGTCGTCACTTCACAACAACAGATGACTTTTCATTCCTACAGTACAAAACAAATTGGATGGATCATATAGCTTGACACATTCAATAAATTATGAAAAACTGTGTTTAGTGCTTGTCAATATTTATTTACACGTCATAACATCCCTAAAACTCTTACAGATATATGAGAATTCATAATTTTACACAAGTAAGATTTCTCCTGGTAAACATGTCTTTCCTTCTTTTTTTCTTTAAAATTTCAATGAAACTGAACCTCTTTTCTACTTTAGAATTGCATTAAACTGGCAAACTTGAACAGCACCACCTTACAGTAACTGCTAAATTGAGATTATAATTTGAAAATTAATTGCATATTATTTTGAATTTTGACTAACAGCTGTTTGAAAAATAGACACATTTTATTATTTCAAACTATTATTTTTGATGTTGCACATGTGGAAAATTGCCTACATATACATTCTAAGCTTCTACAAACTAGAATGGGGCATGATGGGAAAATGAGAGGCACAGATACTTTTCAAATCCTGTTGAAAGATGGCGCCATTAAGAGCTTCAATTTACTGTCACTTTAATAAAGACATACAGCTGAATTTATATATCATCAGAAAACAAAGTTCAGGAATTACCATTGTCTTAGAAACCTCTTTATTGGATCAAAGAGAGTACACGGTTTTTAGATTCCTCACATAGAGTGAGAACAGGGTGACGAAAGTACACAACGCCACAATCCACGACCCATTTTTTTTTTTCTTGGCCGATTATTCCTTGTGGTACCATATGATCTACTTTTTGGAATGACTCTTTAGTGAGAAGCTCATCAGCTTCCTCATGCCTATCTTCATTGGCCTACATACATGGTAGAGTCCTTGAGTGTAGATCGAGGTGTCACAACTTCTCAATATTCATGGCAGCAACTTAAAACATTCAGTAGGCTAACACTGATTTAATGATCAAAAAGATATATGCCCCTTTCCCAAGTGACAGGGTGGCTCATAAAAAAGAGCTTGGATTTGGGGTCGTTCCTAGAAGGGGAAGTATGGATTTGCATGGGTCTGCTTCCCAACTCTACATAATACCAGTGTAGATTTGTCAAATAATTTGACACTGCAGACCTAAACTGTTCTCTAACTTCAAAACATGTTAGCAATGTATCAAGCACTTTCTCTGACATTTTGAGGTGTCAGCAATTGAACCAAATTAAAACAGGAAGGTTGCACACAAAGCCATTCAGAAAAAGATGATGAGAGACTGTGTTTACCAATCTAGAAATACAATGTCTATGGAGAACACCTTTTTATTTTCTTGGTTTAGTAATTGAACATGACTTAAAGTCATCAATGACACCCATTACTTTTTATGCCAATGTCATCATGAATCTACCTCTAAGATAAAGAGGCTTGTTAACTTTTGCAAGGGTCCTTTTCCTTGGCAGGGGCTGTACTGCTCAAACACGTACATACACAAAGACCAAGCACCATCAAGCCCCATCTCCTTGAAATATTGAGAGGATATTTTTGACACCGGACAAAAAATTACCGACACCTCTGGCGCCAGGGCCTGATGTAACGCTACCAAACGATCTCCCAGAAGGCCTTGCCCTTGCGCGTTACCAGGTGCAACTGTGATTTTGTGCTAGCCTCCCTCAAGGGTTCCCTGCTTAATTATTCAGCAGTCCATTTCCCTTTAATTGTACTCTTAGTAGGTGATTATATACAGCCCCTTTACAATGAAAATTGCCAACTTCTCATCCCTCATTTTGTCCCTCTTCCGCGATGACATCCGTGTTGGTTATTCCTTGTTGGGCTGTTTGTTTTCTTCGGAAAGAATTCACACAAACCTTGCTAAATTTTGATGCAGTACTGTGTTGATATGCAGTCATTATAGCAGTCACTTGGGAAAAAGAATAAATTAATATCCATGTTTTGTTATTGGTGATTTTGTGAGTGAGTGTGTGTGTGGTTTTTTTTTTTCACATGATGATACGTGTAAGTTTCACTCATTTAAAGAGTATGACATGTTGAAGCCCCTTTTGTTCCATATGATAAAAAGCCTGAAAAGGGCCTGAAAACCAAGAGACGACAGGGCCCATAATCAGTCAAATGCCTGGAAAACTGCATCCCTGTTACAATACAGCTAGTATATAGGAAGGAACCTATGAAGCTGCTCCTTCTTAATTTCTTAAACTTTGATATATTTGTCCACTTCTTAAAATCCCAAAAGTAAGACCATTACACCATGTGTGATCTTTCGAGTTGCAAATACTAACATGAAGTCTTTTACACTTCCTCCTTAAGACAAGTTTTACAAGCATAGCTACCCGTCTGCAGAGTGGTAGGCCGGTGTGCGTAACATACCACACCTTGGCAGCGACATTGTACTTCGTCCCAATGATGCCATTGTCAGCTAATCACTACACTGACGTTGATTTAATAATTACGTGGCACCACCAATTACTGGGGCAGAAAATGAAAATACATTAAAAGCCAATTTTCATGCCCCAAATATTTCATAAACATTTGAGCTTGCTTGTTGGCAAATTATCTCTGTTATGCTCTGGATACAACGGCTCTTCTGTCACACACTGGCCTACATGACGTTCCACCTTTTTTTCTTTTCTTTTCAAGGATTACTCACTTTGAAAGCTACTAATCCATTCAGAGAGTTTCATCACACTCCCAATGCTTGGTTTTGAAACGGTTGAAAAGCAATGTATCCTAGAGATTAGAACGTGATTATTTCTAGAAACAGCAAAATAGCAATTAATTTCAAGGCAAATGGATCCACTGTTCTGACGTCCCATTAATTGGTTATCATGGATAAGACAAAAAGCACGACCCTTCTTGTTCTATATCTCTAGCACATGAAAGAGATGGTTTATCTCAAAACATTACAAGGGATTCGATTTCCATCACTGGGAACAAGGCAAATCGGATATTGGTTCGAAATTCTCTTCCACAGCTTGAATTGCAGAAGTAGGCTTAAATCATTGTTAGAGTGAGCACTAGTTAGAATGAGAGATTAAAGTGAAATTGGGCTTTAAAAAGAGCTACATCACAATTCTTCATCATATTAATTAATCAACAATTATGATTCCACTTTAAATTTACAGATAGCTAGTTGCTCTATATTGACTTTGTATTAAAGGTAATACAATTGCTAAGGGAATAAATACCTGCCTTCATTTGGTTTACACTTACAGTTGATAAAATTACACCAATGGTTGATGAGATAGGCCTTCATGTTGTTAACCCTTTAATTCTTAAAAAGCTTGTTTCCTCCCCTCCTATCATCTAGTGTTTATGGATTAGGCCTATGCTGTCAGTCATCACATTCCTGATGTCTCTGTTGTTTATTTCCACCCATAAGTCCCTGACCAGGACCCTGTCACATCAAGTTAACATCCCAGTCATAATTTTCCAGGAATCAATTTCCAGAAGTTTACTACCATGTCTGAGCAGAACATAACTTTTCACAGGATATCCATCAACAATATCCCTCACCAGGCCCTGTCACATTAATCAAAGAGATTCTTGCAGAATAAATTCCAGAAGTTTACTACCATGTCTGAACTGAACATATTCTATGAGGATATCCACCAATATTTTTGTAAATACAGTTATGAATGAGTCATCAAAACGTTAGCGCTGGTGTAATAATGAAAAGCAAGTGATTTCACAGTAATTTCACAATGCAAATTTAATTACCCAAAGATGTATGTACCAATTTTCATTTACATACAACATTTTAGAGCATATGGTGGAATTGAAAATCTCTCCCAACAAATTAACAAATATGGCATATATTTTTATTTGAGCATTCAAATTCAAGGATGAGGGATATAGGCATAAAGTGAAATATGATTCATATATTTGAATACAATTCCCTTTTAAAATGACTTATTTATGAGTATAACCTAAATGAATAGAATGCACATATGGATAATCTTTAAAAATCTTGAAGTATTTTTTCTATTTTCCTGTTACTTGAAACTGACAAATACATTTATGATTAGTTTTGAAATGCATGTATTAATCTAAAATGAAATTACTAGCATAAGGAGAAATACTTCACTGATGTGGGGTACGGATGGTATATAATAACTTACAATCATCTTGCTTGCATGCACTATCCTTACCATTTAAAGTCCAATTGCAATTTTCCAAGAGGACAAAAAAAGCTATTCCCCTTGAAAAAAACCCCACATCTGTTAACTTGCTAAAAAGCATTTTCATTAGAATGTCCTTTCAGATATGAGGCAAATCATAAACGGATGCAAAAGAGACATGGAGGGATGAGAGAGAGAGAGAGAGAGAGAGAGAGAGAGAGAGAGAGAGAGGGGGGCAAAATATGAGGTTGGAGGACTTCTGATATGATGTGCATCCGGTCAAGACAATTCCACGGGTCCGGGTCAATCCTGGTCATTTTGCCATCTGTATGGTCTTCATCAACTGGCCATGCTAAAACTAACTTTCATCACTCCGCACACAGCGAACACAGCATGGCTTTTTGAGGAATATGCTTTAAACAGCTTAAAGAAGATTGAGAAATATCATGAGATTTGAAAAGGAATAATAAACTGTAGAACAATATCTTTCCACTCATGCTTGATGTTTTGGTAAATTACGTTTATACTTTAATCACTCCACATAGCTCGGGTTGGAGTTTGGAGAAAGTATTTTAAGCTTATTGGTTAAACTGCTGAAAGGAATTTAGAAATAAGAGATATGCAAAAAGACAATCTGATCCATAAAATCGTAACTACACCTTTGTGTGTATTTGTAGTGCATTGATAAAGGAAGAAGACTTATTTTCCACTCATGCTTTATGTTTTGGTAAATAATTATATACTATAATCTTCACTCTAGATATATCTTTTTCAGTGACTTCAGGTATCTCTTAAGTTGGATATGTATGCCTTCTAGATATTGTTATTATTTGTAAATGTTACATAGTTGTGATGTATACACAAACTCCCAGATCCACTGTGGACTGCATACATGTACATGAATACGATGTGTAGGCATTTAGGTCTATACTTATTACACGAGTAAATTGTTTAAAATGATCATATTCATATTTCCTGTCTATATGGCACTTATACTTTGCATTTGGATATAATAACAAGGGTTTCATCATTAGTCAGACTAACAGAAGTGGTACTCTATAATAATTAGGCTTGGTAATAATGGTCCTCGATATTTTGAACATTGTTGATACCTTTCCTATTCAATTATCTCAAGTGCTCCCCTTTCGCTAAATAAACTTTATATCGTTGCATTATGCAGTGAGGCTCCACTTTGAAGCGCTTGAATACCTCGTACCTTATCTATCGTTTATGATTCTCATTTCAACATCGCTGCTCATTGCTTCATAAATCATGCTCTATCTCCCGATCCCTTCTCTCATCTCGCTATCCATCAGGCTATCTTTCTCCTCTCTTCCTCTTCTCATCCCTTCATACCTTTCTATCTTTGAATAGTCGGAGATAACACAAAAACAGCCACGATATCGGTTACACATAATTGCAGCGACATTTACGCAGATAAGGGATGTGGGCCAGCGCAACGAACCCCAAAGATTCCCCAACCCGTGTAATACCAGAAGCCGAATATATCCGGTGCGCCAGTGGCGACACGTATCGGGTTGCGTCAACGTTCACCAGTGTGTCTTTGCGAGCATCTAACGTTCTAATGGGTGAAGGGACAGAGTCAAAGGGAGTAGCGACACAGGTGATTCCTTCAGATTCTTTATCGGCACCTAAAGATGCGTCGCCCTCAGTGTCGGGCGTCTAGATGGATACCCAGGCGCGGAGTGGTTCATTGATTTTGACCAAAGCGACGGCTTTCGACGTACCTGCGAGTCGCGTAATGACTGCTGTGCCACAGGTCCAGATATTGGTAACACGTTAGAGCTATTCATTACACATCTTGATCTCCAATTATTTGTGATTCGGTACTGTTTTCTGTTTCCGAGATACCTTCCCTTGTACTCCTTCCTCCGGCGTCGCTTTCCTCGCTACCTGCACATTTTCATATGGCCCTCATAAGTTTTCTAGGCGAATCAAACCCTGGAAGTTTCCAGTGAACATTCTGGATGAAACTCATCAAACTATCTCCCCTTTTATTTCTTCTTCAAATTACATCAGCAAAGGACAAGTGCCTAAAACTTTAACATGTGTACTGGTATTTGAAGTTCATGCAGTTAATATCAGTGTCTCAACAAAGAAATCAGAACATTCCAGAGAAGATATATCATCAATTTCCTTGGCCTTACATTCGCTTGATACTATTTAGGTGTAAAATTAATGTAAATGAAACTTGAAAGAGGGCATGCAGTTCAGAAAACTAATATTTTCTGATCAAAGTCATGGATTCATTATTCATGGAGTGCCATGATATCAAAAAGACTTTATCCACATGCATTTCTTTTTCTGCATATTATGCTATATACGGTATTGGAAAAAATCTTTTTAAAAATCTGTATGCATTGCTGTTTGCAGATGAGGGGGTGGGGGGGGATGGGTCACAGGGGCCAGAATGTCTGACCCCCTTCTTTTTTGCTTCATAATCTTTTGGGGGAACTGGAACCCCCCCCCCCCCCCTTTATAAATCTTGGGAGGGCTCATATGGTCCAGAACCTCCTTATTTTTGCTTGATAATCTTTGGGGGGAATTGGACCCCCCCCCTTAAAAAATCCTTGTGCTGCGGCCCCGCCCCCACTGATATTCATGTAGCCCATTCTTTGCTTTTATTTCTGTCTACTAATAGGTAAAAAATGATCTGACGGTGATTCCGAAAGGCTGATGTATGGGAGGTTTTGTTGGCATTGACAAATAAGTTACAAATGGGCATTCATGCAATCACACACATCTGCTGACACATAGATTCTATTGACTGTGGATCTCTCAGTGTTTGGATAATATTAGGTATATCAGCCCGTTAGGAAAGACTTTATGGTGATAACTTATTTACTCTGTTTCATTGCCTTGTTCACATTTGCCATAATAGTAAAACCAGAAATTTTCGCGTGCACGCATGAAAACTTCACAAATTTCGCGAGGGGTCGCGGTTCATGAAAGTTTCATGCCGTGAAATAATAAAATCACAACTGAAACAACATAAAATTATTGCAATTAGCGGAAGTTTCTTGCTGCAAAATTGGCTGTCATTAGCAATTCACGAAAGTTTTAAGTCGCGAAAGTTTTAAGTCACAAACGTTTCTGGTTCTACACTATCCAATATTCTAGGAAATGGGAAATTTGAAAGTTAGACTTAAGTTGTGTGTATAAAAATTTGCTTGCTGTCTGCAGATGGTTCTAATGTATTCATACTCAATTGAGAGAGCGATAAATATATCATCTACTGATAGCAATAACGGTGTAAAGTGCTACATATGTCCTTCTGACAATAAAGATACAGTCAGGGTTCAGCACAGAGAGAGAGCGAGCATTGATATGAGAGAGATGAAGAAAGAGGAAGAGAAGAGAAAGAATTGGGGGAATGGGGGGGAAATAGAAGAGACAAGATGATACAGAAATAAAAGAGGGAAGTGTACTTTTTATCCATCTTCATTATAACATTATCCCCCCCCCCCCCTCCAAAAAAAAATAAATCATTTTTTATTTCTGACATCGGGAATCAAGAGAAATCTAGTTTCCAAAGTGGCCTGTCGTCATCAGGCGTTAGCCTCCGTGGTGTCTAACTCCCTATCAAAGATGACTTTTAAGCCTTGAACTTCAGGAAAGGATGCTTTCCTCGACCCCTGTAGCCCAAGGGGGACAAAATCACCCCTTTTGAGGGCAACTTTTTCAACTGATTCAGACAGTCTTCATGAAAACCATTAATGTGCACCTCTATACTTTTTCTACCCCATCACTATTTTTGCAGTAGACAGTTTTGAGAGATTCGGACAGTGTTTCTGAAAGACGTATAATAGGGGACCTTTTCTCTTCCGCTATCCCATTTAGTCTCCCGAAGATCAGGGCAGACTTGTCACATAAATCTCCATCGTTGCTGCATCCCCCTTGTGCATTGATCACGGCAGGTCCGAGAAAACCCTGGCCAAATCTTTCCTGACAGCAGGAATGATCCTGCGGCTCGTTCGCCCGTCCGTTTCTGCCTCTCCTCCTCCCCTGCTGAAAGTAAGAGGGACAAGGAATAGAAACTGGGCCTCCTTGCTTCCACTCAAACTTCAGCTACTGTCGTCAGTGAAATATTGGTCTCATTTGCAGGGGTTAAGTGGGCCCTGGTTAAGACGTAATGTATGCGTGAGAGAGAAAGGGAGAGAGAGAAGAGGGTAGCGCCATGGCGATGTTCATTGAGACCGTTATAGGGCCCTGCTGCAGTTTACGGAATCGTAAATCATCAATTACAGCTACAATCGCTGCTGTCACATTATGTACAACATAGTGGGGAAGTGGAGGAATAGACTGCCCGTAATGCTTTGTCACATACCATCCATTTTCCTTTCACGGAATGACGACAACTGAATGGCAATGACGAAGAGAATGGGGTTCAAATGCAGTTGTTAACTCTGGGCAATATATCAGAATGTTTTTTAAAGGTAGTACAAACACAAAGTGTAAGTCAAGGTCATGGAATCTGGTGAAAATATTTTTTCTTGATGCACCTACAGTACTACAAGAAATCCTTGTGTTCACAAAACTTTTGCAAAATTTACAAGTGGTTAAGAATCGATTTGCTGCAAAATACAGGTTAATAGATCACCACTGATAAAACACTAAATTCTTGCAGTCCACAAAAGTTTCAGGTTGACAGTACTTGGTCTGAGAGTAAACTGATCATCGGTTTTCTTCAATTACACTTTGAAAGGTAAGTTATTATAAGAGGTCAACAAGAATGTGTTTTTCCTTTGAAATGTACTAATCTCCTAAGGGAATTACTTTTTTTGATCTTTTCTTTTTCTATTGGAGAATTTATTGCTCTATTTCCCTGAAACCAATTATTGTTCTTTGTTATCTGTTTTGAAGCAACATGTATAATGGTGCCTGCATACTTTTAAAGAAAATCATTAAAAATGTCTATCATGGCAGGGCTTGCTGAGTTAGTACATCCACCTGACAATTAGCACTTCATTCGCAGCATTCATTTCACTACAGATTCTACGGGTACCCCTATTTCATAACTTGGAGAAATATCTCTATATCATTTACTTGAATTATGAATAACTCAAGCATGTTAATTCAAGATGAAGAACGGATAAGAGGGCTATTAAAAGATGATAGACATTAGGTAATGTCATACAATTTGTGCACAGGAGGCAAACAACAACCTCTCAAAATTCACAATGACCTCTAAGTGTTAGAAATAGCCTAGCTTTCAGGCAGAATCATTTTCTCATCTCTTCTCAACGTGTGTTGAACCACGTAGGGTCCATGGTTCAACTGAGTCTGTTGTGTGTAGGCTACATGGACTATCATTTTTCACATCCTTCTTGCAACAGACAAAAAAGACAGATTAGGAGAGAATAGTCTACATATCCCAGTCTCTCTAAATTCAAGTTTACTGCAAGGAGGAAAATTTTTCTGTCTGAAAGTCAGGCTATATATCTAGACATAAATGTACCCTGCCAAAGTCATATACATGCATGTAATAACCTAATCACAAGATATGTCAGGCAAGCTAAATGTATTTCACTGCAAGGGGGCTCCCTAACATTATATGACTCCTTTTGCATCATGTAATTCTGTAATGGCAGATGAAGCAATACAATAGAAATTATTTCTTATCCCTGATAATTTGTAAACAAAGCTTTTGTTGGATACTGTCCAAGCAGCTAGAGTAATCAATATATCCCAACCTATTTATTGATATTAGATGATGAGTCCACTCACTCATCACACACCCATCCAACTACATCACAGTGGGTTATTTATCGGATGAATATAAAACTTTTAGTGATCCATTGCAAATGGTCAAAATCACACATCAATTGCAAATGAAGCAAAAAATTCATAACTACAACCCGATGTAACAAAATACTGATGAAAACTAATCTTGTTGTGAGTATTTCAAAATAGTCTGTTGCTAAAAGAGAGATCTACTGCGACCAGTGTATATCTGAGAAGAATCAATGATTCAATTTATACAAACATAATTCTGTCAGAACCTCAGCATATACATGTACATCATGGTTCATTGTGTAATTTCATCCAAGATGTGTTTTCAAGGGAGGTTTTTTAAAATCCATAGGAGGCTCAATTCAAATTTTTAAAGGATAAAAATGTAAATATTCAAAAATTCAGTGTTCTTGATATGCTACTTGAGGTAACTTTGCTCTTTTACTACAGCAGATTTACATCAATATAGGGATTAAGGGAACTTTCATAACTGGTCATTTTCAAGGGAAAAGGGGATGAAAATGGAGAGGTAGGAACATCAACATGATTAAGTATGGAATTTGTTGTCCATTCCCCTCCCCCTCCCCCTCCCCTCCTCTGCAACCATTCTCCTTCCAATAGCATGACCTCATCAACAACAAAAACGACCCATAACCACCCCACTTCCTCCAATTTCCTCCCCACCCTCTCGACCCCATCACGGACCAACGCTTCTCCCCGCTCCCGCCCCGTGCCACGTGCTCTGAACGCCCGGAGAGGCGTCGATTAGCAGAGGTGCCAGAAATTGAATTTGGATTGGGCACCCCGGTGTTAATAGGTTTAGTCATAGTTGCAGTAATCAAATAATGAAATTTGCGCAACCGGCACTTCGATGGTGCTTGTCGTCGTTGTCATACAATAACTGCCACAACAGTGTCCAATCTCCTAGCTACGTGACAGTCCTTCGAAATGGAAAATGGAAAATTCACTTGTTAAAAAAGTGTATCAAGATGAAGCTTGCCACAGGCGCACTTTTACAAGACCAGACAGAATCCATCAACAAAAAAGCATGGTGGAGTAAAATTACATCACTTTTCATGACATTGCTTTTATCAATTGAATTTTCAAAAGGCATGACCAGTTTGGACTCATACATGATGGATTGTATAGTTCAAAATGAAGACTTTGTAAAATTATCATCTTTAATAATAAAACACTAGGCACACTTAAAACAGTTATGATTCAATAAAATTTGTACCTTACTTTTATCATTACCTTACTAAAGTAACAATTTACAAATCCCTATCTTTACATATTTAAGGAAGAATCCTTTCTAAAAAAACATGTTTTTTTCTGATTTCTAGCATATATACATTATCGCTTAAAGCATAATTATCTGTTATTTCAAAAAAAATCAATGTATCCACAAAAACTTTGCTTTACATTTATTATCTTGATAAAATATGGCCATAGAATCCTGTTTATGCCTTTGAACAAAATCCTAAGCTTTCGACAATCTCTGAAGCTTAGATTAGTATCCAAGACCTTTTGTACCAATTTATATTCTTCTTTCATATTTCTCCATGAATCCACAAGATCTAATCAGATCTTCGGAGGTCAAAATAAATAAAGATTACAAAGATATAATTGTATAGAAACTTGAAATATGCTCTTTTAAAGCACTGCGGTTGGACATTGGAACAGAAGAAAAAATATCTACACATAGCCACAATTCCTGACCTTGTTTCAAATTAGCCTGACTTCAAGGAAGACTAAGAATTATTCTCTTGTTAATCATCAAAAACAAGTTTACTGTGAAACTAGAGACTTTTGCAAAGTTTTAGATGGGGAGCATTTCATCAAGCGTTTTGTCAGTGATTTTTACCGACAACTGTTATAAGCTACTCAAATCCTTGCATCTGATTGGCTGAGAGCAAATTTGTCAGTAAAAATCACTGACAAAACGTTTGATGAAACGTTCCCAGATCTCGGGGGGGGGAAACAGCCTTTCATGATATGCAAACATTCTGTGTCATAAGTCAATCATTTTGCAACATGAAGCTTTCGTGAAAATCTATAAAAAACTTCTGATTTTACAGAAATTGATTCTGAATTCCCTATACTCCACCATATAGGGTAATGAGAATGGATATAAATGTTTAGGCTCAGTTCAAGTTACCCTCATCCAGGAGGAAGAAAGACATAGTTAAGACTTGGAGTAAAGTTAATTCCCGATCTTCTGACTGATCAAGGTGGAAGATTAACAAAGCTACAAGGAGAATGGGAAGGCTTGTTTTTCTGTTTAAAAAAAAGAAAGAAAGAAAATGGACAGATGTTGGCAACTAGGCTTTACAGCAGAAGAGAATTTGTGTTGACAGGCTAAATGGCTTCCTCATAATAATATTAATATTTCATCCTAGTATAGCACATGTCACATTATGATATAATGTTTCTATGTGGTTCTGAAGGACTCTGGGTATTATGACCCCTGCCTTTAGCCACAGTGCTTAGTACATTCAAGGAATAAATCCTACCATGTGTGCCAAATGTAGATTAATGTCTTGCCAAAGGACCTTAGTGCTGCAGCATGGATCTGCGGAATTTCAGAGACATGAGACTTATCGACTACACCACAGCACCTCAGTATGATGTGGGTTCAACAATGCCAGCCTCCATGAGATGTATAAGCGATTGTAAGGGATTGATGAATGAAATAAACAAGCAAATGGGTCATCACATCATGCGGACGTAGCAAGCTCTAGCACGAAATGTGTCAAACGTTTAGTCGCTTGTCTAACAGCGCCAAAGACCTGAAGCTAATGGCCATTGTTTTCATAATTACAAACAGCCGATCAGCAGTCCCAAGGCCAAATTACCACGCCCAACAAATGTAGTGGGTGATGCCTGGCGAAGAGAATGGGGGACTAACAGCCCATCAGGCTAGGGCGAAACCATCTTGTCACAACATCAACAGGAGTTTCGTTCGGTGATAATCACGGGAAAAGGAAGAATGTGAGCGAGAAGAGCCATGATCTGTCTCACGCAGAGATGCAGCGTTGATCTGTGTGAACCAATGCCGGCCTTGCTATCTTTTCTCCGATGAAAGAATCGGAGGGTCACCTTTTTTCTCTCTTTTACTTCCATATCCCTCTTTTTATAAGATGATGATTGAATAATGAAACAGAAAAATGATTGATCACACAACCAGCTGCAATTGTATTCTTGTTAATCTGCCCTGATCCATCTATCCTAACTGTTGTTGTTTTTTTCTTTTCCTACAAATCAAACAAATATCCAGTTACTACTAATATTTGCTTTTCATGAAAAAAAACCCCCATAAAATCAAACAAATACCTTCTATGAAGGCACAACTAATAAAAACACGAATATTTCTATCATTCCGATACATCAAAATGTCACAATACTCATAAATATTTACAAATTGAAAAAAAAAAAAATGAAAGTATAGTAGTGGGAAATTTTGATGGATGGATGTTCGATAGAATTAGAACCTAAATCAAATAAAAATAAATAAACTGCAAGTAGGAAGAAAACAAAAAAGTTAAATCCTTAGGGTGTATGTTACATACATTTCACACAAGTCATCCACACATATATATCTAAGTCCTTAAAAATTTGATTTTAAAATGTTGACATCGACTTGCTGAGATGGAATGGTCTAAATATTTTGGGATTAAACCTTGCTTATTAAGAAAATTGACTCAAAGAAATCATCATGCCTCATTCAGCAGCAGTAACCAATGAATGAATACTATTATTCTTGATACTTCAGCACAAGTTGCATGATTTTTCCTTTATTTTCTTTATTTCTTTCATTCTACATAATTGGCTGGCTTACAGGATAAACTGGAAATTATAGATACTCTTGATTTTATATTCCTACAAGGACGGGTGTCTGAAACAAACGTCGTATCACGTATCACATGTATCAGTTTTTCCGAAATATTGAAATTTAGTCACGACAAGCCAATAATTTGAAGCTATAAAATGCAAATGGAAATGCATTCTTCCAAACACACATTGGAATAGAGTACATCAAAACAAACTGAACTCAAAAATCTATGATACATGTATATATGCTTTGGAGACAAACTGCAGCAGGAATAATATCCTAGACTAACTAAATTAAACCAAACACTGCCTTTCCCAAACCCTGATCCTAGACTTTAAAGTTGAGTTCTGGTCATGCGATTACATTGTGAAAAAAACTGTCTGGAAGCATTTGGGGAAAGGTTGATCATGTCTAAGTAAGGATTAGTGTATACTGTGAGGTTTTGGAATCATCAAAATGATAAGAAATAAACCCAAACTGGCTCCAAAGCACATGCATCTCACACAGAAATGCGTATATGGGACTGCATACAGATGTGGCGTGAAAGTTCAGCCCAAACAACTTCAGCTATTTCTCGTCATATTTCGAATATAAGGGCATGTGAAGAGAAAGCCTTTTCAGGGGACATTTCTACTATGATGTTCTTCCAAACTGACATAAAAGGAATGAGAAAAAGCTTTTTTTCACCTTTCCCAGAACTCAACCTTCCCTTTAATAAAAGTGATTTGGTAACTTTGTAGAGGCTTGATAAAATCTGAGCTGCCTGGCCTTTCATGCTATCAGTGTATGTAATATGGTGTAAAAATGAAGCCCAGGAAAAGAAAAGCACTTCAAAATCATCATGTGCTTCACAAAAGTAAACATATGCAAGTGACCGGAAATGCTAGACTCATTTTCTCCCATAGACTCAGTGTTAGACTAAAGCGTATGGCCATACGCTTTTGTAAATGGGAGTATTCAGTCATAGATATCTTAATAATAGCATTATATATTTGAAAACCTTTCTATGCCTGGCTATTCATTTATCCTTCTGAACGTCATTATACAAGACAGATATCAAAATTCAAACAATTTATTAAATCAAGCCTCCACAAAGTTACCAAATCCCTTTAAACTAAAACCCAACAGCAACACTAACCCTTATCCTACAGTATATCTGTGACAAACTACAGCCCAGAGAAATGGTTGACGAAGCGATGCTGGAGCAAGTACCTCATAAAATACCATCAATGCATAAATGGTGAAACATACCTCTTTCTATACTGGCAGCAAGCAACATGAATCAAACTTGTCTGATACGACAAAAGTGCAACTTCGGGGTGCATGTTCCAAATTGGGGGTGGGGCAGGGGGCGGGAGAGAAAAATGCACATTCGGTAAATCAAAACATGATGAAAGGCCCAGATACGAAGCTTGATAAAATTCACCACAAATTTACAGATTTCGCTCTTTGCCATTTATCATCAGAGGTAGAAAGAGCAGGACACTCTCTGAGAGAGCACGCCAATGTCGTCTTCATGTTAATGCACCTTAAAACGAAATGCCTGCGAAGCTGTACTATTTTTCACCACCGTCGGGAAGGGGAGTTGGGTTTGTAGGGTCTTCATTTTGTCCTATTAGTGGGTGAGGATTACAAAGAGAGGATCCGGTAGACTACTTAAATGCTCTGTTTTTAGTGGAGAACCACTGAGAAGTACTCAAAAGTGCCTTGAACCTGAAATCGACAAACATTCAAATGGAAAGGTCGTCGTCGTCATCAGGGAGGGAAACATAGTCTGGTGTCAGGCTTTGTAAGAGGATTACTATTCAGAGATACTAGTTGGTCCAATGCAATGTTTTGATATTTGGGAGCCTTGTGTGTTATATAACATAGAGGTGTCGTTGCAAGAAAACTATCAGTCTCGTGGGCTGTCTCTCTTGGGCTGTAGCCAAAATACACTGCCTTTTCAATGGGAAGAACAACCAAGCTTTACAAAATGACATCGTCAAAATCATGTGCCGAACTGTCCCGAACTGTCCCATACTTTTTCAGTAAAGGCATATTTCCCAATAATTCCACAGACTAATAAGGGTTAGCAATATGCCAAATACATGTAACATTGATTTCACAGATCATATTAAACTATTTGGAACCTCACTGCAGGGCTCCACGCCAACTGTTTTCATAGGGGGTCCAGGCCCCCAATTTCATGAAAGTTGTTATCAATAATAAGTTACAATAATTGTTATAAGCTACTGAAATCCTAGAATCTGATTGGTTGAGAGCAAATATGTCATAGAAATGGGGCAGTTGTTATTGATAACAAGTTTAATGAAACAGGGCCCAGATTGAAAATTAACGGTCTGCAAGTATAGAACTATTGTTCAAATTTTCAATGCATGGGGGAGGGGGGGGGGGGGGTCCTGACCTAGTTTTGGGATGCCCTTGTGTCCCGGGCCCCTGTTAGGTCGAGCCTTGCTTACTGATAGAGAGGGAGGGGTAAACAGTGCCGTTACAAAATAAATATTCAAATACTTTATAAAACAACAGAAAATACATGCATGTATGTTCTCTTTCACGATAGAAAGGCTATAAAATTTGAAAAAGTACAATTGCTTTTCTGACATTATAACATTCAAAAGATGCCTTCCACCGGAGCATGTGTCTCAGCACAACAGATATCATTCATGTATTATTGGCAAAGACTTTGTCACACTGCAATTCACACATCACTTTTGTGTCTCCCAAACTCAATTGCAAATACTCTTTCCTTTTTTTCTGCCATGTCAGGAAATGTCGGATCGATTCGCTATACAGCCTCTGCACGTCACATAGTTTGCAGCTCAGAAACCATAATACATCACCTTGATCCGAATTCACACCTGCCTGTAGACTGTCACTACATTTAAAGGAATACTGCATAAGCCAATATTTTGGCGGATGACAGGGACATAGACATTTTCGCAAGTTGTTTTTGTGTTCACAAGATTTAACACAGACGACTTACACTACCTATATCGAAAGTGCATGGCCAGCTCATTTTTGCATGTTGTTAAATTTGCGACCTGACAACATTTTGCAAAATTAGCAAAAATAAAATCCTCTTGAAAGTCAGGGCTTATACAATAGTCATCTTTGTAATGTTCATCTAACTTTAATTACATGCAAAACTGGTCCACAAATCAGAAGTATTGAAAATTGATTAATATTGTTGTTTATGTTTCAATGTAATTGTCAAATTCTTATCTAAATCAACATAAAAACTACAAATACCAAGATACAAAGTGCCAAGTAAAAAACGAAGCAGTAGCACCAAAAACTAGTAAATACACATGTATGTAAAGATAGATGTCTTGTTTCTAATTGATAGTCAAATAAAAGGGTATTTTGTATATTGAAAGAAAAGTATATTTTTGGTCAACACTAAACTTAGCAAAATATACACCGCTCATCAAGATAATGTCCACATTTCCATACATCTTCCTCGGAAAGATACAAAGCTTCTAAAAACAAGGAAAAGGACAATATTGCTGAAAATACTGAAAATTGAAGTCCTTGCACTTTTTTTTTAAGATCAGCCCCAGAAATGAGAGAAATAAAAACTCCTCAGGAAAGTACACGGATTACCAAGCAATTGCCCGAAAATGAAAGGGATCCCCCTTCCTTGTTTTTCCAATTAACACCCTCGTATTGAAATTAAGGCGTCGGCTCCTTTGCTCAGCCGGGGGATGCGCATCCTCCCTTTATTAGGGGGACAAGACATACCGGCCAGCTTCGACACACCTTTAACGAAAGAAGGAGAACACAAAAATCGCTCGCTTTGCAATAACTGCGACCCCGTGATTTCCCCCCATGCTCCTGTTCGCAGGGAGATGGCCGACTGATGAGTTAATGCATACACCAGGTAATACGCAGAACAAAAGTGCACCGTGCCCCCTGCCTTGGCTTCCACTACTCGTCAATTTCCTATCTTCCATCATATCCCCTCTACCTACAGATGGACACATATAAAATATATATATCTGTTTCTGTCTCATTACTGTACTCTCCATCATATCTGCCATATATCTCCATCTCTCACGATTTCCCCTCTCTTTCCCTCCCTTTCTCGTCCCCTCTCTTTCTCTTACTTTCTCTCTCCATCTCTTTTTCTTTCATTATTTCTCTTATAATTAATTAGTCTCTCTCTCTTTCCTTCTCTCCTTTTTCTTTCATTTCTCTCTCTCTCTCTCCCCTCTCACTACTAGATTAGACCATCTTATTATTTTGTTTGTTGGACAGCTTATTTTGGCACTGTGCTAGATATAACTTACACATTTCTCTATACTACTAGCCATTTGTTACAATTTTTGATAAAATACAATAAATAGATATCAAATAAATCAAGTTTATAAACGATATATCCTTATTAGATTTCTTTATTTTTCAATTGTAATTTCCTCATCTAACTTATTCTTAATAAAAACTTGAACCTTATTTTATTTTTATTTTTATTTTTTTACAAATGGACCTTTTACAATTACTCCATCTGTCCATAACTTTTGCCATTTTCTGTCTATCCTTTCTACTTTTCTCTCAAATTTCATCTATCTTCCATTCTCCCCCGCACTCCAACCTCTCTTTAATTTTCCATTGCCCCCGTCATCACAAATGACCTTCATAGTACAAGCATATAGTTACTGTATCCGGCAAAGTTCATTAAATATTCAAACAGTAATTTTTTACCAATTACACCGGGCCAAATATCCAGTAAATGAATGCACCCGGATGGGCTTTTTGCCATTCGCACAAGGTTTATGTTTCAATCGACGTTCGTCATAGTTCTTTCTAATGCGTATCGTGCAATTAGGAGAGATATGATGGCATAGAGCACATAATTGCGCTGCTATCCAGTCAGATTCAATCGCCCATGACGGCCCAAATAGTTTTTCTGAGGCCCAGTCAGCCAGCAAAATTTCAGTGAGGGGTAGAAATGACAGCGCTATAAATAATAATATTCCGTTCTTGTATAGCGCACATCACATTACGATATAACATCTCTATGCACTTCCAAAGGACTTTGGATATTATTACCCTGGCAAGTTGAGCTAATTAAGAATCAATTGGAAATCCTACCATTGGAAATTAAAGCCTTTCTTGTCATAACTGATACTATTCCGTTCTTGTATAGCGCACATCACATTACGATATAACATCTCTATGCACTTCCAAAGGACTTTGGATATTATTACCCTGGCAAGTTGAGCTAATTAAGAATCAATTGGAAATCCTACCATCGTAAAATAAAGCCTTTCTTGTCATAACTGATACTCTAATGTTTTTCTCCTGCCCCTCTCTCTCTCTCTCACTCTCTCTATCCTACCCTGTCCTGTTCCCCCCCTCCCTCTTCCTTCCCCCTTCCCCCCTCCCCCTCTTCCCTCCCCTCCCCCCTCCCCTCCCCCTCCCCCCTTCCCTCCCCTCCCCCTCCCCCTTCCCTCCCCCCTCCCCCTTCCCTCCCCCTCCCCCCTTCCCTCCCCCTCCCCCCTTCCCTCCCCCCTTCCCTCCCCCCTTCCCTCCCCCTCCCCCCTTCCCTCCCCCTCCCCCCTTCCCTCCCCCTCCCCCCTTCCCTCCCCCTCCCCCCTTCCCTCCCCCTCCCCCCTTCACAGCATACCAACTGGTTCCAGTCCAATCCAACATACGCAACCCTGACGAGTGATGGGGGATTTGAAGGAGGTGCACAACAAAATACTGATGGGTGCTATTTTCTCCTCCCTGCCCTTTTCTAGCAATACAAAAGATGAGCGGGTGGATATGACAAGGACTAATACATAACTAACCTACATAGGCCTGTAGTATATTTGTCAATGATTGCTCATAAACTGCACTGTGCAAGATAATTTCATATGTTGAGAGCCAGAAGGTCGCTGCCTCTGTGCTAAAGTAAATGAGTTAACACCTTTCTGGCTCTCAGCTGGACGATTTAATATCAATGATCACCTGCCCTTGAAAGTGAATTCCCTTATTAAGATCATGAATACAAGCTCTGAATGAAAATCATGCAAAGTTTGTGTAGTATGTGTACTCTGTCTAAGTTTTGCTGTCAGGATAACACACTGAACTGCATGATTGTTACAGAGTGATATCCATAATGAAATAAAATCTAAGAAGGTATAAGCTAGATCAAATCCTGACTTGCTATATATTACACCAGTGGTGAGTACCAGCAGTAATAATAAAGAGAGAACAAATATTAAGAAGAGGGTTTGGGATACTACATGTACTTGTAATATAGTGCAATCTCCAAGAAGAATAGCTTGGAGTTGAAGAGGACTCGCTTGATGAGGGATGCAGGAGACCCCATACTGGTAGGCTGGAGGCGGGAGGATGGGATCGCATCCCTTGGTTCGAAACCAGGACGGGCAAATGACAACGAGGAGACGGAAGGGGAAACGGGGGAGAAGAGGGCACGACTGCTGCAATCTTCCAAGGCACAATTACCCAGCATGGGGGCCATGCGCTCAAGCATCATAGGATGACCCAACCGTCATTTCAAAACCAGCTCACAATGATGGGACCAGCCAAGGGAGTTTTATGTGATCTGCACTTGACGGTGGATGTCTCTCGCAGGTCTCTTGAATGGGCGAGCTTTAACGCAATATTCAGTGGGAGATTGCTATGAATCTTTTTCACATTCTACCGCGGCTTTGGTGTGTGCAGGGTTAAGCAGTATGATTTTAATTGATTTCTATTTCACAACAAACAATACAGCTTCTACAAAAGTCAAAGCACTTTACCATCCTGAAACTCCTTCCTGTGTACATGCAATTTCAAGCAATAATTTACAATTCACAAATTTAAACAGCATCATACCTTTAAAAATATTTAACTGGGAGTAATAATCACAGAAAATCTGAAATATGTTCTCACGCAAAAAGAAAAAGTTACAACATGATAGCTTGAACTTTAGACGCTAAGTGAAAAAGTGAAAAAATAGCAATAAGTTTTTGAAAAAATAGGGGAAATCGGGCTTAGAGTGCTCATCTACCAAACAGTGTAATCACTAATGGGCATCAATATCCTGATTACAAAATATTTTGCAATTTTTTGCCATTCATTCATTAGGCTACACAAGCACGAAATGCCTCCGAGCCATTCACTTCACACACAGGGCATGCACCCTACACACAGGCCATGCATGGGCCCTCCTGACCCCGAGAGAAGACTTTCTCTCGTAGAGGTCACCACAGCCAGAAGACTGGCAAATATTTGTACACACTTCTCCATTGAGCTCCACGGTGTCAATCACTGGCAAGGAGGTCAAGTTTGGGAGCCATTTTGAACCCTAGGGGTCAGGCAAGAGGGGTGATGATCATAACATGCATAGCACAAAAATTCCCAGCAATGGCTATTAGTGCGTAGGCTGAGGTGCAGGGCTATTATTGCACATAATAATGGGTGGAAGTTGGAATTCATCATGATAACATCCATAGAATGATGCAAATATTCTTCATTAATACAAGGACTTGCGGATTGTAGACACATTTTCACCACAGTTTTAAGAGCAAGCAGTTTATTCAAATATCAAACTGTAATATTCCAATCATAGAAACTTATTATATTCAGCTAGTCTGTAGGAAAGCTCGATGATAGACACAAGAATATGACACGATCACACCACCACAAAAGCAAATAATTACCGTGACTGATTTGATAATATAAACCAAATACTGGTAGAAAGTGTTGCAAATAGGTTATCCTAATTCAAAATCAAGTCTAAAACCTTAAACACCAAGCAGATACATACATGTACATGCTCAATTACGAATACAAATACACTATAAAACCCTCTCCATGTCTATAAGCCAATATATAAATGTAAGCCATAAATTCTTTGTGCAAAAATCCTATTTACAACCGGAATATGACGACTGCAAACAATAGGATGATAAAGGAGCTTCTATCAATTGATGGCAAGACCTGTATTTATGTCTGCCCTACCGATGGCGGATCCAGGGGTTTTAAATAAAGGGGGTGCATGCACTGGACATACTAAGCATTATACATACAGGTGTATATGGCACAGATATTGGAGGAGTGCCTCAGTCTCATATACCCGTATTTGTGCATATCATAAAGTTAAAATTAAAAATATGGGGCACATAAATTCTGATTCCCCCCCCCCCTTTTCATTCACCTCCCTGGATACACCACTACCCACAAAGATATTGGCCTCATCTGCATTGTCCCAACAGCGGTGTAATTTTCTAAATTAGTTGACTTCAGAGTCCATTTACATATGGAGGGGTTGGGAAATACGGGGGGAATTATGTCCGTGAAGGGTTTGAGATCTGGAAAAGGCTTTGGGCCTTAAGTCAACGCCATACATATTTTTAATATTTCACCTTCATTTACTCTCCGTCTATGGCTCTCTATTTGATTTTCATTTGCTAGCAATGTTCTTTCGCCAGTTTTATACTTCCATTTTGAAGTTATCATAACAAAATCTCAAAGATAATGGGAGGTATGATAAGAAATGCGATGTGTATACATATGTCCATATGCGTGTAGTCTCTTGTACTAAGATTCCACTTCAGTGGAGCTTGTGGCAGTATATGCACAATGCTTTACCCTTTCAGGACAGGAATTATTTAATGGCAAAATTGATCACATTTTGTTCTTCAAATTGGCTACAATAATATTTTTTCTTTTAGTGCTATGGTTCTGATAAGGTGTAACGTCTTTGAAAACATACATGGCTAAGAATTTTGTCAAAAAGTGAATAAAAATTTCCAATTTTGATAAAACCAATGATTTTGGACCTCTCAATATATTGTCAATTTGAGGATTTTAAAGCTTATTCTCCTGTTTGAAATTTCTGGCATCATACCGGATATGGTCATGCAACAAAAATGGACACACTGTGTGCATAAATTTTTGCTCTTTCTACTCATTCATCTCGTATATTTTTTAGAGCTATGAATCATAAGTTATAAGTCAAAACAAAAAATTTGGTCAATTGTCCAACAGGAAGTTGTTTTTTTTTTTAATTCAATTTATTTATTCAAGTCCATTTAAAAAGTACATAAAAAAACACATCAAACATATAGAATATATATTGAAGTTTTGAACAAATAAACAAAAAAGAGAGAGGAAAGAAAAGTAGAATTTAAAAGACAAGAATAAGAACCGTACAATTGATATTTACAGCACATAAAATAATGGACATGGGAAACTGCAAAAGAACCAAATAAAGGTTATGTTGAGGCAGTCCCTAATAAAATACCCAAGTTTGTACTGATAAGGATTATAAAAGTGGTGGAATGAATTAATTATGTAGCAGAGTAAGTGAATAAGAATTCCTTAAGCTTTGATTTAAAAGAATTTAAAAATGAAACATTTTTGATATAATGAGGAAGAGAGTTCCAAATAAAAGGTCCTTTGTATTTAAAAGAAAAAGAAGATGCTGTGTTTTTACATTCTTCAATATAATAATTTTCAGGATTTCTAATGTTAAAATCATACATTACTGTTTTACATTTAATCGTTGAGGCAAGATTATATGGCAATTTGTTGTGTTTATGTTTAAAGTATACCACAACTACAAAATAAGAGCAAAATTTTCTGACAGAACAAATGGGCCTGAATAACAATCCATACTAAATTTGATTTGTTTTAAATGTACCAAAAAAATTATCATAAATATATGATGATGCTTGACAACACTTAATACAGTGGAATCTCGGTATAACAAGATCCTTGGGACCATCAAAATCACCTCGTTATAGCAGGAATCTCGTTATATCAGGTTAAAAAATACAATAGTATATAAAGAGCTGGGACCAGGAATATTACCTTGTTATATCAGGAATATTGTTATATCAGACCTCTTTATACTAAGTTTCCACTGAATAACCTTTACAGAGAAAAAAAAGGTCATAACTACAAGAGGTCGTCAATGTATCAAGTCAGCATGTGAATGTCTCCTTCAGCAAGTATATGTACATATAATCCTTTAAATACTTAGTTTTATACTGTGAGCAATCCTTTTCAGGGGATGTTTCTACTATGATGTTCTTCCAAACCGACATAAAAGGAATGAGAAAGCTCACAAATTAGTTTTCACCTTTCCCAGAACTCAAGATTCCTGTTAAAAGTTGGAGATGGAATGGCAATATCTTCAAGTAGTCTCATATCTGAAGTCCTACTTCAAATTTCATTCATAGACATGTCTACATCATTACACAGAGCAGCATCGGAAGTAGCACTGAATCTGAAATCCTACTTGAAACTTCCTTCACAAATCGGTCTGTCTGCATCATAACGAAAAAATAATTCAAAAAAATCACCTTACGCGCAATCTCTAGACAAGTTTAACCAGAAAGGGTGACTGTATTCTACTCCTTTTGCCTGCTTTTCAATTTCCTGATTGGTTCCATATTTTTGCTCTTCAATGCCTAATCATAAGTCTAAAGGACCCTACAGCCACTTGAGAGAAGTGCAACAAAATACATCTTCAGTTAATGAGTATTCGGTTGCACTGGATTTCTATGCTGCATTCACACAAACAAAACTGTTGAGAGCCAGAAGGGTGTTAACTCTTGTGTTGTTACCAGTTAACGTCCTTAGGGCTCTTAGCAGACGATATCATCTGTTTGGAGCCAGAAGGGCATTGACTCTCCATGCAAGGATACCAGTCAATGCTCTTCTTGCATTCAACAAGACGATATTACAACAGAGTTTGTTTCAGATGCACGATTTATTGCACCATTACTGCTCTCTGGGGTGGGTCGAGAGTGGCCGTGGGAGGATACAAGATATTTTCGGGAGACCAGTTGCGCCGGGGACTCGTCGTCGCCCACGTGCATCTCATCATACCGATATCAAAACTGATTCAGAAGAACGTTGAAATGCATTCCATTTGGCATCGGACCCACTAAACACAGGACATTAGCTTGGTAAAAAGCTTTCTAACTAGCAGTATAAAGGAAATGATATAGGTCTATAGGGCATAAGGTTGGTTCTCATATCATGTGCTGAGAGACAGAAGGACGTAATAAACTCAAATCATTTTTCATGTAAATGTAGATAACGTCCCTCTGGTTCTTTGACAGCAGATGATATTGTCTTACATGCTATCTGAAACATATTTACAGAATAATCCTCTTACATGGGTATAGGCATACAGAAACTAAATGGAAAAGAGTTAATTGTTTACCAGTATGCCTAGCTACAGCGAACTTGGCTATCGGTCTGAACTAAGTCAAGATTCAGTGCTCATCAGCAGTGAATATGGAAATGGTATTTGAGGTTCAAATTGGTGAAATTTGTGACAAAATCGTGATGCATACTGATCCTCCCAGGAATAAAATTACCTCTACCTCACACCTTATTAAATGTAACCCAAGATCTACTGAGGAGGGAATGATTCCCCCATATTGGTCAATATTTGATCAAAGAAGACAAGACACATGTAAACCTCAGTCAAAATAAAGATAGATATCAAAATGTGGAAACCTCAGTCCCTCAGGTTTGCTTCAATTCCAGCTATGCCAGTAGGTCTGTTTCTGTTTGAATTAATTCCCAGTACAGGGCTCATCAAAGCTAACTTTGGATGTATGATTTTACGTCTCGATCCAATTCACAATTCGTGGAAGACATTTGTTCAATAGCGGACTCACTGTGGAAATGACAATCATTTTTTTGAAAGTCTTCTACCCAGGTTTGGCAGAAGTGAGTATTCTCCATCAATGGCAACAATGAATGTTGCCATTGATGGCCATCACAGTGTATTTAGCCCAGTAAATGTGCTTATCAATTTTTGACCATGTCTCTATAATTCTAATTGGTCAATAGGCTGATCAATACAGTTACAAGATGCCAGGTTAATCACGTTTTCTTTGATTAATTTCTCACCATTTTCTAACATTCTAAGTTGCTTTTGTTTTATTGTTTACATTTTCAACCTCATTCTTCTCTTCTTTCACTTGCATGTTGTGTTCCTCTCACTCAATATCCTTACACACAATAAAACTTGTTATCAATAAAAACTTCTACAAATCTATGACAAATTTGCTCTCAGCCAATCAGATGCAAGTATTTCAGTAGTTATATTGTAACTTGTTATTGATAACAAGTTTTATGAAACAGGGGCTAGATCATTAAGTAGCTCATCCAATGTCTCATGTCATACAGTAACTCATCTTAATTCACATCATCACCATAATCAGCAACAACAAATACAGAGGGGGCAGTGAGCAATTAATGTAAGTTCTGGAAATCTCAAACCTCAAAAGTCAAATAACCTCTGTCATCATCATTACTGCTATGTTTAATATCATCATCCTCTGGATCAGCTGTACAAACCCCACATACAGTCTGGTGAGAGCGAGAAGGGCATTATTCTGTAATACAGAGTTAACGTCCTTCTGTATCTGACAAATCATATTCTTATCACACTGTCAAGACAGGGATGTATCATAGTCACCATTTCTCATTCATCTTCCTTCCATTTCCATACAATGCATTCATTCAACATAAAGAGCAATGCCACTATCAAATCTTAATAACAATAATTCTATTCAGCATTGCATTTTCCTTAATACTCTTACAAATAAGTGTAAAAATAATAGGACAAAATCACATAGGGACCTAGTTGATAGAAGTTACCGTAGAAAAACCAGATATGATCTACTTACCTGTTTTGATCAAATCCAAAGATTTTCCAGGTAGGTAGAATAAATCCAAGGTAAATCCATACAAGGGAAGAAAAGGAAAGATAAAAAGAGATAGACATTAATATTATGAAATAATGCATACTATCGGATACAGTCAGACATGTATAAATACCGTATATGTATTTATGTATAAATATATATGTTGTTTATCCTTTGTTGGTGGCAGCACCAATAAGGCTCTCTTGCCTTCCTAAGCTATCTCCTCATTCATGCACTATTACACTGATTGTTATAAATTTGTGTAAATGTACTTTTTTAAGAATGAATGAAATAAATGGATGAAAGGAAAGAATGAAATGAATGAAATGAGGGTAAACAGTGTTCTACATCAAATCAAAGTCAGGGGTAAAACTGATATTCAAATCACAGTATTTATCATTATCATGTTTGCTACAGTGAAACCTGTCTATAAAGACCACTCAAGGGAGACATATGAGAAGGTGGTCTTTATGTACAGGTTCCTTTAATACTCATTTCAATGAGAAACACTTTATAAGGGAAACAAAAATCATGGTCTTTATAGACAGGTGGTCTTTCTATACAGGTAGTCGCTAGAGAAGGTTTCACTGTACAAGCATGGATATTGCAATTGAGCTGAGAGAGTGAGACTGCAAATAACAAGAGTTTTGCCATGTGATTATGAATAATACAAGTGCATTTCCTACATGTATGTATGTCATGATGATGGATAGTATACTACCATTAATATGTGCGATTCAAGTTGTGTAAATAGACCTTGAACATAGTTGTACTTGATTGCAAATGACACTTGAAAGATGGCAAAAATAATTATTGCCCTGCCTTATAGGCCTATAACTACAAGGCTGTATGTACTATATATATATGACCGCCATATAGGCCTCATGTGCAATAGAGAAATGTGACAATGGAAAGCTCTCTCAATGAATGCAATTACAGAACCAAATCATTCAAAGTTTTTATTTTTTCTCCAGAAAATGTATTATGATATATATCTTGAATTTACACATGTCATACGGAACTATTTCCACAAATAATTTCACATTCAAAATCATTTTCCTCTTCTTCAAAGCAGATTTTTTTTTTTTAGCTCTTTCCTCAAATTTTATTTGCCGACTACTGGTATTTTTTAGTGACATACCGGTACTACAAATATTTCAAACTTAACAATTGGATATTCTAACTGTTTCTGCACATTTATTTATTTATTGACATCCTTGTCATATGCACACACCATCCATGTATTGTGATCTCTATAATGATGTATGAACAAAAATACAGACAGGAAAGCATCTTCTCCTGTTACAGGAATTCCAGCAAAACAACGCATGCATGGGACTGAGCTGTGTTCCCAGGCTGCATTCCCCCATGCACAAACCACACTCTCTCCTCCACACAAACTTTCGCTTTGCCCATTCACAGAAGGGATTTGATCAGAGATCAGGGGTCAACCCTCCATATGACCCCCAGGGGTGCAGTGGAGTCCCAAACTCCAGACGGCTATTTGCATATTTTGGGGACACTTCTGGTCCAGTGGATTGTAAAAACAAACCATCTGTTAACAAGGGGGAGAATGGGGTGACAGCACCAAGGGAAGAATAATGTGTCCCGTTGTTTCTCCCATTAAAAGTGAAATATTGTTGGAACCACATCTGCATAGTTTTTCGACTGACAGCAGTGGCAGACAGGCATTGGAAAGTTTGAGAACTTTTCTCAATGGTCCAGTACTAGCTGTTGGCCGTTTACCATATGACTACAGTTTCATATCATAGACATTTTCTACATGAAGTTCTAGTTCATGTCTTTGGTATACTAGACCAATACATTTAGGCCTATACAGTACTATTCATGAGGCTGCGTGTACATCTTGGCACTAAAAAGCTAGATTAAATCAATTTCTTACTTTACTACTGCTAAGTCTTTTATCTACTAAAGTAACCCAACCTTGTAATAGTAACTATGTCAGGATATGTACGGTAAAACCAGCATTTACCAGCAACTTTCCATCCAATACAAAGTGTTGTAATTCAGCTGTTTTTTACGGCAAGAAAACCCTGCAGATTTGCAATCAGGTACATGCATGTTTCTGGATTTACACTTCCGATGTTTACATTGCAAGCAAAGTCTCACTTTGGAAAAGTGCAGCCTATAGGCCTACATGTATACATTTGTAAACTGCTGGTTTTCCTACAGTAAACAATTTCAATTACTAAAGTATGTTCCTGTGCTGCACATAATTTATACACAATCTGAACACTGCCACAATGCACACGGGGACAGACGGATACCAACTCTGTGATACCATAATAATAATAATAATAATAATAATAATAATAATAATAATAATAATAATAATAATAATAATAATAATTTGTCTTGTTTACCCAGGATAGCCTCATCAGTACTAAATACTGTTCTCCCTGATGGCCCTGCATATTATTACCGCGGCTTTAGCATGGCAACTGTAGCGCTCAGTGCATTCAAGGAATAAATCCTACCAGGTACCCACTTACTACACCTGGGGTGAGTGTGGCAAATGTAGATTAATGTCTTGCCAAAGGACGTCAGTGCCGTGGCAGGGAATCGAACCCTGTACCTTGTGATATGCAGTCCAGTGACTTATCCATTAGACCACAACACCTCTACTCTGCCATGGGGAGTTAATGTGAAAAAGAATAGGAGATTTCAAGCCTGTATCCATCCAACAGTAAAAAGTTGAGGACTCAAAACTGAAGAATCAAATTAAGTTTGTAGTAGCAGTAGCAGTAGCAGTAGCAGTAGTAGTGTTGTTATAATCATTTTGTCATCATCACCATAGTAACAAGGGAGAATCCACTCTTGGTGCAGATTCATTCTGCACTCAAGCCAATTTTTGGAGCTGGTTTTGAAGTTCGGACTGATTTCTAAGTGATGCCGATACCATTCATATTGGCTCCAGACTAAATCCTGACTCGACCCTCATTCGATAGTGAATATGAAAGGGGTAATAGTCTACACTATTATCTGGGATGAGATGTATCTAATTATCACCAACCGAACCACTTGAAAATCTTCATAGGTAATGAGTATTCATGAAAACATGTTTGTGAAGACTTAAAGGGAGGGTTGAGTTCTAGGAAAGGTGAAAAATAATTTGTGAGCTTTTTCATTCCTTTTGTGTCAATTTGGAAGAACATCATAGTAGAAATGTCCCCTGAAAAGTACTGCTCTCCAAATGCCCTCATATTCATAATATGATGCTAAACAGCTGAAGTGTTTGGGCCAAACATTCATGCCACATATATGTGCAGTCCCTTATACCCATTTCTATGTGCAGTGCATGTGCTTTTCAGCAAGATTGGGTCAATTTCTTATCATTTTGATGATTCCAAAGCCTTAGAGTATACACCTACATGTATTCGTATGTAGACATGATCAACCTTTCCAATCGCTTTGAGACAGTTTCTTTCACAATGTAATGGCATGACCACTTTATCTTTAAGATATCTGATGAAGGTCCTTTCTATTCAAGTGGTATTGCTAGTACACCGTAATCCCTCTTGAAATTGATTCAACATCCATCAAATACATGGAAGTGTTTAGGTCTGTATATTTCAACAAAATCCTTATGATTAAAGCTTCCACCCACTGGGTAATAGCTTCAAAAAAGACATGTCTACTTTAGCACACAAATAATTTGAAATTTGTAGCCATAAGCACTTTTCAGCTTTCAGTTTATCAGTTTGTTTCATTTCGAAGGAAAAAATATATCGCTATCATACTCATCAGAATAAAATGACAAATAGACAAATTTTTTTTAAATGCATAAACAGACACACAACCAATGGTTGTACATTTTGAGAAATAAGCATTTTGAAAGTCTTCACTTTTTTCTGATTACATCTACGTAACAAATTTCATTCCATACATTGCCTAAATTGTTCCCTTTTTTTATATTATATAAATTCTTTATCTATCTTTTTTTTATCCAGGGCAAAACACTAACAGTGGTTAAGTGCACTTGCTTCCCTCCCCCACACCATTTTAAAACTCCAGCCCCCCACAATTACAAAATATAGACAGGAGGCCAGGGCACAGCTAGAGACCCTAAAATGTCCATCCAAAGTTCCAGACCCCCTATGAAAAGAGGTTAGTGTGGAGAGCTGCTTATCATTTTATCCAAACTTAAAGATTAAAAGCGTGACAAATGTTTAAATATTTTGACCCTATTTCTGGGGAGCGTTTCATCAAGTGTCTTGTCAGTGATTTTCAAAGACTTTACAACTTATGAGAACCATGTAGCACTGAAAGAAAAATATTGATGTTGCCAATTTGAAGAATAAAATGTGATCAATTTAGCCCTTAAATAATGTGTGTCATGACAGGGTTAACTGTAACCCTGAACCTAACGTAAAACCCAATTGCAACCATAACCCTAACCCTGTATCGCTGACGAAATTAAGCCCATAGCAACTGTAACCGCAGAATATATGTCAGATCACCATCCTACATGTAGGCAATAGGTACATGCATGCACCATGCACAGCAGCCTTCAAATCAGCACCATGATAAATAGCATCATATGGCAGTTCAGAATCAGAGAAGTACGGTTGACCTGACAATAGGAATTGAACCTGACCCCAAATGACGTTTCCCAGCTCTTTTCTCCCCCTGCAGCGAGTATCGAGATCCTCTGGATGTCGCTGGTTGTCATATTAGAACGTTAGTTCAATATTAATACTTTACAAGTACTGAGGAGGTTCAGATGACAGTTTATGTGTAGGCCTATATATAAGTCCTAGGATCACAATTCCCCTAGGATCACAATTCCCCCATGATTTAAGAATATGTTGTTTGCTACAAGATAAGTAGGCTTCCTGTTTACTTTGTTTTACTTATCATCATCATTGACAAAACTTGTTTGCATTTGTTTGCTGAAAATGATAACATTCACAGGCTTCAGGCTCTTGGCAGACAAAATCATCTACTGAATAGTTTCTGACCACAGTTTTGAAACAGTTTCCACATGATTGTTTGAAGACTGACAAGTCTGTAAAAGAAAAACGTTAAGAATGTCTTGCCTACATTGCACAAAGGCTGACTGACAACTTCATATTCCATAGGTCATACAATATGACTGCTCTTCGATTGCTTGGTACATAAATCATAACTGTATGACATTTATGTTTTACAGGGGGTATTCTAAGTGTTTGAGTGTGCACATTAAATTGGTAAGTGGAGTAGAGAAGCACATCTTTTTGTCAAGAGAATGTTTATCACCAAAGTATTACAATATCCTGTCAACGAATGTAAAGGAATACAAAAAAAATATATGTCATGTTTTCTTTGGGGGGGGAGGATAGATTGTTGAATATGCAAGGGTATGTCCCTGGTACAAACTGGGGGGCGTTTCATGAAAGGACTTATCAGATATTTTATCCGACAAATTTGCTCTCAGCCAATCAGATGCAAGGATTTCAGTAGCTTATAACAGTTGTCGGATAAAATATATGACAACTTCCTTTCATGAAACGCTCCCCAGGAATACGGTAAAACCAGAAATTTTCGCGAACATAAAACTTTCACGAATTTCACAAGTGGTCAACATTCGCAAAATTTTCATGCCGCGAATTAATCAAATCATAATTGAAACATAAAATTATTGCAATTCGCGACAGTTTCTTGCTGCAAAATTGGCTGTCATTGACGATCTGCGAAAGTTTTATGTCACGAAAGTTTATGATTTTACAGTATGTTGGATTCACTCATATTTTTCATTTTCTGTCACTAACTCAGACTTTATATACAATGTAGCCAGGGAGGGTTTGGGTGCAAAAAAGTTTGTTTTTCAAATTTTTCTACATACATGTATTTTGCCACAAATATACCATCAGAAATAAATGTTTCAAGCAGATTTAATAGACACTGACTAAATTTTTAAAAGTACAAAATTGAAATATATGGAAAATTTTATATAAACAAGCACAAGTACAGCTCACATGTCAAAATCAATTTTTATTTTAGACAATATTTCTGTACCAGTTTATCATGTCAATATGTTTAATATACCATGGAAATAAAAGGAATACAGTCAGTTAATGTGTGTACAAAACTGATACAGGGGAAACTCACTATAACGAGGACCTTGGGACCATGAAAATTACCTTGTTATACCAGGAATTTCCTTTATATATCAGGGTAAAAAAGCAAAAGAACATAAAAACCTGCGACCAGCAAAATTACCTTGTTATATCAGAAATCTTGTTATATCGGAGCTCTTTATACAGAGGTTCCAATATATTATAAATAGTTGCACTGTAATTAATCACTTATTAGTACATATTATCCTGCACTTCTAAATGGGTTATCCCTATTATCACTTCCCTTATCCCAAAACTAAACTAAATGGCATGAAATCAATGTAAAAAGGGTGGCCTATTCATTTCAAATTGCACTTTCAAAAACTGTCTAGCTATAGAGACTAGACTCCTACAAACACAATCAACTCCAAACGTTATACGCTGGATCCTCTATGCTCACATTCATTAAGACAAGGGACCATTGTACTTTTTATCCGCCATGGACATAGATCTAAATTTGTCCATCGCTTGAAAGCAAATGCAAAGAAATAAAGGCGAATGGAAGTAGAAGCAGCAGAAGGAATTTGGCCTGAATCTTCACCTCGTGGGCCACGCTTTTTTTTTCTCCGGCTAAGCTTTAACTAATAAGATCAGTACGTTGACCAGGTGAAGTGCATGCGTTTCCTTGGATTCGGTTTAATAACGTTGCCCTCGCTCTCTCTCATGGCTGCAGCCGATGCTATGCTCAGTTGTCGCCACGGTGAGGGTCTGTTTTGAGAGGTGGAAGACAAGACAGTAGCTAATCTATGGCATCTAAGTCTGCTTTTTGCTGATTCTATTTGACAATGCTAGGTGACAGAAGTACAATGTAGCCATTTGATGCCGCAAACAATAGAACTAGTAACCATCTGAATCAAACATGACTTAAAAGGGTACTATTATATATTTTGACACCACAGTGAATATAGCTGAACTGTTTTATTGATTAAGCTAAGAATGTTAGAAAAGGTATCATTGGAAATTTTCAGAAAATGATGAACATTTACTTTAGTGCTTATTTTCAATAAGAATCATAATAATTTGAATCGTACCCTGAATTAAACAACCCTAAAATCACAGATATATAATAACTAGAGTAGTATTTTAAGTAAAATCTATACCACCGTGCTATTTTAAGTAAAATCTATACCACCGATGCCATAATGTACTAGTACCACACATGTAGCACTTACAAAATCTCAGATTTGGAGAAAGAAAAAAGTGCAACACCGTTAAAAAATATAAGTAGATCACAGTGGATTCCTGAGTCTGAGGCGAGAAATAATCTGGTTTCCCTTCCCATTTTTAGACTGATTTTACAAGATGCATTTTTAAAAGCTAAATATTATCCTCCATCAAATTCGCAATTATATAGGGTTAACTTTTTAAACATTCAAATTTTCTATTCCCCTTATGTGAATGAACTACTGCACAAATGAAAAATTACTCAAGACAAAAAGTCAAGCAAGGAAGAAATATTGAATATGAGGGTATTATTATATTGAATTTACAGTATGGACTGATAAAACGGAGAGCTCATTAACCCAACTGGAAAACATTGCACAATAATCAAGAGGAATTGATTAAGTTGTAACTAAAGATCATTGTCAGATATTGCATTACACAGCTCTGCAAAATTAATTGCCGGAAACGAATATCACTAATCAAATATGCAGAGGCAACACCCAAAAAGAAGCACATACATGTTGCCAACGGCAAAAATCCAGGCACTTTTCTTTCCCAAGCGTTCAGAAAGCGGAAATTATCCACCTGCTAAAATAACTTCCTCTATAGTTTTAGCGGCTAAGTGTATGGTAGAACAACAAGGTGATCTAGGTCAAAATATGACTTATGACTTCTCGATTACAAATCGGATACAGATTCTCCAGGCTATGTAACGCTCATTTGTAACATAGCTCTGAATTTGATTATGATGAGAGGTTCTTATATGAGTTGGCATAAAAAATCTTAATTATAGTTAAATCATAGAGACAACAAAGCTTTTTTTTCTCCCCCCCCCCCCCCCTCTCTCTCTATCACTCGTTTGCTCTCTGTGATGCACGCTGAGACTAAGAGGCATAATGAGTAAAACTCATATCTCTAACGTAACTAATGATAAATAACAATCCATGCTTCTATTGCAAATATAACAAATGGAACAAGGTGTCTGTGTGCTAGCTTCTCTGTAGCTTTTTTTCAGACAGATATTACTGGAGACCTAAATAATCAATTTATATAAATGTATCTGATGAATGTAATATTTTGTGCCTCATTGCTATTAAACTGATATTGCTCCACTGCATTTTTTTTTTTTGGGGGGGGGGGGAATAGATTTTTAAAGTAAACAATGATTTAACTCAAATTGGCAGATCATCTGGAAGAAGTAACAAATATCAAATTAATATCACTATTATTTTTACTAAAAATGGAGAAAATGTCATTATTTCTTTATTTCTATTAGTGCTTTCAATGAAAGTACATTAGAATAGGCACTTTCGACGAATCATAGTAACTTATATCACAAAGAGCACCCAGCCCCCCCCCACCCCCCCCCCAAAAAAAACTGTAGTAAGTGCAATATTTCAATGTTGGACCAACTGTTAGTAGCTGGAGAAAGATGATCAAATAACGGCTTGATATAATACATTGTCAGCAATGAGGAGAATAGAGAAGAACATGCACAACGACCAAGGAGGGACTTGACTATCGAAATTTTGGTTAGCATTGTATTTCCCCAGACTTCCCCCAACCAAACAAGTCAATTTGCCTGTAGCAGAACTGGCCAAACTGCCCAACTTGAAATCGAATATTACCAGAATTCTGCCAGTTTTCTCCCACTGTTTTTTTTTTTTCACCCCTTCATCTAATAGCAGCCCTGGGCTGTGTTTTCCTAGCAAAGCCCCACAGACTAATCTACCATGCCTCCAATTCCGACTTGGCCCTACGATCGTTCTGTCATCGACACCGTTGGGCGAAGACGCCAAACAGCTAGATCACAAACATGAGGGGGCTCTCACGTGTGTGCAGGATGCCAAATGCTTCTCATTTTTCCATCATTACTGTCTTTCATGTCACCTTATCTTAGGTCTTTAAACTGGGAGTTTTTCCCTTCTGGTACCAGCAGTATCATCTTCGTCTTCTCCTTTCTCTCCTTATTATTTTTTTTTTGTTCGTCTTCACCAGGCAGTTTCTCGACTCTTGAGTACATCCATTATTGCAAATATCTTTCTGTCTTAATAAGATACTTCAAATTTCAGTTCCTCGTTCGCATCTCTTCCTCCATAGCTGCTGCTTAATTTCTTGTCTTGCTGGTACATGCCATTCTATTTGCAATGTTATGCAACATTTTTCTCTCCTCCACTCCTCCCATTCCCTCCTCCTATTTCTCTCCTCTCCTCATCCCTTTGAGAGCTCCTCTCTTCCATCTTCTTTTGCCCCGTTTTCCTTTCTCTTCTACAACTTTTTCCCCTTTTAGTCTTAACATTTTTCTTCTTCAGTCTTCCTGTTTTGTTCTTTTCTTCTCTTCTCTTTATTTTCATCCGCCCCCTTTCACAAATCCATAAGCTAGATTCTTTCTATTCTTCATTTCTAATATTACTACTTATCCTCCATCTCTGCACAACTTATGCCGCAACATTTCTTGTTTTTCCCCTTTACTTTTTTCTCTTTTTCTTAACATTTTTTTCCTTCTCCATTCTCAATTCTTTTCCTCTTTTCCCTTTTTTTTCATTCCTCTCCTTTCTATATAAGCTATATTCTATCCATTTTTCTTTTCCAGATTCTTTCTTTCCTTCATTTCTATACTTATCCTCCATCTCTGCACACCTTATGCCGCAACATTTCTTCTTTTTTTTCCTTTCATCTTTCCTCTTTTTCTTCTTTTTCTCAACATTTCCCTTCTCCATTCTTCCTTCTTCTAGTCTTTTCTTCTCTTCTCTTTATTTTCATATCTCTCTTTTCTATTAAGTATAAAGCTAGGTTCTTTACATCTTTCATGTCTATACTACTTAGCCTCTATTTCTGCACATCTCATGCTCCCAACATTTCTCATGCACATGATATTCCATTTTCTCTTTGACGTCTTTGCCTTCCCAATCCCCCTTATCCCCCTGCTACTCATGTAAACATGTTCTCTACTGTCAAGCAGGCATTAATAGCTAAATTCATCCTGCTTACCGAGGAGTCATGCATCCTGATTTTTCCCCCCATTGTCCGTATCCTACCACCAAGATCCATCATCCATAAATGCATTGCCAGGGGATTAAGACACAAAAAGCGTTTCCACGCATTCACATGCATATACAGCGCCAGCGTTTTGGAACCCCTGTCTAATCTCCCCTCCACCAAATAGGTACAGGAGCGTTCAGACATCGTCATATATCATATATCGGGGGGGGGGGGGCATTCATAACGGCCCTGTCACGGTACCAGAGCCGCATTTCGCAGCTCTGGCGGTTATGCAAATGCCCACTTTTAAGACGTGACCGAGGACCAAGAGATTCCAGAAGATCATCAGGGGATGCCTTAGAAAATGATGGTGGTATTGACAATGGATGGTACATGTAGCAATAGTGGTGATGTTAGTAGTATTGATAGTGGTATGTTAGTGGAATCGCACAGACAATGTTCCTAAGTATATTCCACACAACGTAATCTTTCCATTCCTCACACCATTTATTATCCATTTCTTTCATCATATTTTCATTTTGGGCATCTACTAACTTTACAGAGAAGAAGCAAACTGCATTTTAATTTTTCAATCAGTGTGAATATTAATTAACACATTTCAGCTTTTTCTTGTCATATTTTCAATGTAAGAGCATTTGAAGAGCAATCCTGTTCAGGGCACATATCTACTATGATAATCTCCAAACTAACATAAAAAGAATGAGAAAGCTCACAAATAATTTTTTTGACCTTTCCCAAAACTCAACCTTCCCTTTAAGAGCAAGAAGGGCTTTAACTCAAAGCACTCTACAAAGAACTAACGCCCTTCTGCCTTTCAGCACACAATATGTAATCAGATGTACACACAGTCAACCCTAATGTCCCTAATGCTTTATATTTTGCATGCTGCAGTACTTTAATAGGAAAGATAATGATCAAATCAGGACATGTACGTAGCCATCCTTTCCCTTCATTTTTTTCCTCTTTGTGCATATCTCATGCACAGTTCATAACGAAATCCTGCTAACAGTCATTTCCCAGCTCTTTAATTGGTTATGACAATTCCATTGGCTTTGTGAGATATCCACTTAATTAAGTCACAGTTGTTGTCTTCATCATGCCCGATGCGCCTTATCGTAATTTAACCAGCAGGTTGGGAGGGCGCCCTGTATAATTATCATTTCATGTTTCAGGTGGCTTTGCTTCAAAAGAAGACAACGTCTTAGGAGTAAAGTGTCTCCAAGCAGACAAGCTTCTAACATTGTACACCTCCAAAATATTATTGGCTTGGTTGAAGCCACACTGATATTCTTAGTATGAATGATCAGTCATTAGAATTAATGATTCATTCTCCCCAAGGAATTGCACATGTTACACTCAAACAGAATACTTAAATTTTACTTCTACTCTTGCTCCAGCTCAATTATTTACCAATATCTGTTGTTATGAAAGCAATTCCATATTCCTCAGCCCTTGATCTTGAATAATTGATAAAACATTGGCGATTCTCCCCATTTTTGGAAGAGCAGCTTGCTTTAATAATGAAGTGACCAGACACTGCGCACGGATCTATTTATGGCAAACACGTGGAAGGACGATCATAGGCCAACTGCGATTGGAATTATTGGTGTATAATCTCAAAAACTCGACACCACCTCCTAGTTTTTGTACGAACGTGTAACATGATATGTACTGCGATTCAAATACTAATATAAACGTGATGAAATGTCCAGCTTGACATGCACGCTTCAAGAAGTTCGCCACAAATATTCACCAATTCATGCAAGATTTAAAGGACAATTATTGACACAAAGTCAGGCCTGTATACACCATACATTTAGTTTGAGTTTTAGAAGGAAATTTGCCGATCTCCTAAGTTTCCCACTTTTAAACATCTGTATCGGTATCCTATGATCATGATAAATTCCTCTTACACTTGAATGATTAAACATGTTAAACATAATAATCTCAAACTTAAATGATCTTTACCTTGAATAACTTTCTAAATTTTCTCTAGTAATCAAAAACATTTTTTTTTTATCTTGGAGGTTCAGACAGAACTGTGAGGAACTTTGACCTGAAATCATGAACGTGAAAGCTGTCATAATCATCCTTGCATTTCACAAACTTCCATAAAGTTCCCCATAAGCTAATAGAGTACATGTACAAGGAAACAAATTGCTAAATTCTCCTTAGCATTAATTAGTTACAAGATTCTATATCATACATCAAAAGAGCTTCTCCCTTTTCTAGGAAGAAATAAGAGGGGACTGGATCTAGGTTGGTAGAGGAGCACTAATGCTACTCTGAATATTTTTTAAAGATTTATGTATAATTGTGTATTTCAAAATACAAATTGTCAGGGATACATGTACAATTGCTTCAACAGAAGTTCATCAAATCTCCCCTCCAACAACCAATTCACAAATCTCTCCAAATAACTTGATTCTTATCAAACTTTTCAGAATCGATATCAATCATCTCTGCCCTTTCCTTTCACAAGAGGAAACCTTGAAGTATTCAATATTCAGAATGTTGCCACCATCACAAAGACACAATCGTTTTTTTATCCTTTGAACAAGTCTCTATTATGGCATGGCCTTTTAAAACATTTCTTTTCGAACCATTATCACACTATAAAAACACCTTTTCACAAATGGAAGTCAAAATACTGAGCTTTCTTTAAATCGGGTGAATGGAAGAGAGGGGGGAAAGTGGCAGGCTTCACCACACCACACAGTAGAAATCAACCCACGATCTAACACATCGGACCAACGAACAATGGCCGTTCAACAATCTAATTGTGAAACGCTCAAATCAAGTACAAAAGAACACAAGGGAAAGAAACAAAAACATGGGGGAGAGACGAACGGTGGAAGGGGGAAAAATGTGAAAAATCGTGGCTCGGGGCAAGAATGTTTTTCGACGGGGGAAGTCGCGGGATAAAGGACTGCCGAACGCTCCATCACCTCTTCCACCTGTCCGCCGAATGCAGTGAACAAAACGCCTTTGTTGCCTGTGGCACGGGTTCGACGGCAATAATTTCCAGTACTTAATAGAATCAATACCAGTTTCCTGCGCAGGCCGTTGACAGGAATCAGAGTGGACCATCTTGATTAACTTCTCGAGTTCCTAGAACGTCGTTCCCAGGCCTCGACTCGAAAGGGGGCTCGGAAGCAGCACTGCTGCACTAACTCAGAAGTATGGGATTAGAAGAATACTTTTAAGATATGAGTCTAATAAGGAGCAATTTAATCACATGAACTGCACAATGTATATGCATTCTCTTAACAGTTCATACTGAACTGCATATCTTTTTAATCATTCATCAGCTAAGAGAAATGAATCAACAACTACGCATCTGTACAAATATACGGCGATCAGTCTACACAATCATGACAATGGCAAGTTATCGCTGAAGGGGTAAAAAAAAATAATAAATGGGCAACGTCCATCCTCTTCAGCTGATTTCTCCCGATATGATCCGAGATTAGCGACTAGATTCTGGCACATTTGACCAAATAATCCCGGTCTAAATCATATGCGAAGCCACAGATGAATAATCAGAGGCTGTTGCGGAATTACAGCTCAGTGACTCGACAGCCTGGCTTATGAGAGTGTGGCAGACTTTCTCTTTTCTCCTTTTTGTGAATGGGTAGATGCTAGCTAGCTTGTATGATGATGATGATGCTAGCTAGTCGGGGCTGTGGGCCAGGGGGGTTTGTGTGTCAATGGACTGGATCTCCTCTCCCTCTTTGCAAGGGTTGGGTGATTTCATAAGGCATGCAACATGATAGAATAATCATGTTGGGGGTGATTTGTAATAGATGCTTTGCAGGCATGGGATCTAGAAGAAGATGATGACATGTAAGCTTTGTGAGAGAGACAGACACAGAGAAAGAGAGAGAGAGAAGGAAAGGGAAGAGGAAGAGGGAGAGGGAAGAGGGAGAGGGAGAGGGAAGAGGGAGAGGGAGAGGGAAGAGGGAGAGGGAAGAGGGAGAGGGAAGCGGGAGAGGGAAGCGGGAGAGGGAAGAGGGAGAGGGAAGCGGGAGAGGGAAGAGGGGAGGGAGGGAGAAGAGGAAGCGAGAAAGTGGGAGGGAGAAAAGTGGGAGGGAGAAAAGGGGAAGGAGAAAAGGGGAAGGAGAAAAGGGGAAGGAGAAAAGGGGAAGGAGAAAAGGGGAAGGAGAAAAGGGGAAGGAGAAAAGGGGAAGGAGAAAGAGGGAAGGAGAAAAGGAGAGGGAAGGAGAAAAGGGGAGGGAGAAAGAGGGAGGGAGAGAAGGGGGTGGCAAAGAGAGAACATGTTTGTGTATGTGACAGAGAAAGAGAAAGAGTGAAAGACAGAGAGAGATAATAAGACAGACATAAGAATAATGGATTAACATTGTACTGATCAGGTGAGAGACACAGGGAGAATTAAAGGGAGAGAGAGAGAGACAAAAGCAACAATAAATAAGATTTTAAAAATTGTTGCCTTGAAATCATCACTTACATATATTTACCATTCGTATTCAAGAAAAATTAAAAACTTATACCACGAGGTCCATCATTCCATTGCAGATAATGGCAGGTATATTATGGCAGAAAGGGGTTCATGTCATATGTGTGTTAACCATTTGCCTATGGGAACCGGTTCTTCCTGTATTAAGCCTATGGCAATGAGAGAATTCAGTAGTCAAAGGGTTAATAAACATACATAGGTGTAAACAAGAGCATGTAAACAAGTTCCAAAATACAGTGAGACACGATGTTGTAAACAAGTTCGAGACTATAATTACGGACAATGGGCATGCTTGGCAATATAGAGCCAAAAGTGTAAACAACAAAAAAATGGAAAAGCATGGATCGATAGTTTAGGTCTAGTAAAAAAAAATGAAATAAAAGCCTCTAGAAATACCTTGATAAAACAGAAACATTACAATTTAGAGATTTCAATAAACCTTTAAAACATTGAAATTCATACAACAGTGACAGTGCATAAAGAAAAAGATAATTCTTGATTTGTAATACTTTTAGGGAACTAACAATAATCATCTCAGTAGAGATGCAGAACTGAGTGACATAGATAAAAGCAAAAAACAATAAAATGTAATCTCGCAAGTCTACCCCGTCCATATACACAACCAAAATTAAAAAGAGGGATTTAAATCAAAAGAAGCAATAAAGTAAAAATAGAAGATTACGAGCAACAAAGTGTAGACAGTATTTAACAAAGAGGTATATGCAAAAAGACACAGGCGAGAACAAGGATGAAGAGAAAGCAAGCCACACCAACACAAAAAGAGGAGAAAAAGAGACAGATAATACGCCTGAAACGGATGAAATCTTCACCCGATAAAAAACCCATGGGGAAAACCGGTACACGATTCGGTCGTCTCAAGTACTTTGCGCAATCCTCTTCCAACGAGAAGCTTATGAAGCCACCCATAATTGCGGCCGGGTTTCTCGCATCGTCGTCGTCGTCGTCGTGCCATAGCATGCAAGAGCAGAAGATTGAGATCAAGATGCTGATCTCTTACTCATATCATTAGTCTTGATTTCAGATGTTCATTACTGTTCATAATTTCTTGTATAAGAAATCAGTGTCCTCTGTGTGGAAAATGTGTCAGAAGGAAATATACATACTCTGTGATAAGTCCTTGCTACAACTACATATAATAATAATAAATCAGGATTTATACAGCGCTCAAAATAAGTCTTCAGTCACTAATAGATGCAGCTGTGTAAAATTTAATAAATTCTATATAGATAGTTTCATCATTCCAAAACAAGGTGAATGATGATTCTCCAGGAATGACAATGTTCAATACACTGAAATATCACCAATTCAAAATGGTTGCCATGACACATATTCTATATATTTTCATCGATTCTCAAGTATATTCCCAGTTAACTTATTTTAAATAAACATCATGATCGTACATGATAGTATATTGCAATACAGTTGTGTTAAATGTTCTGTTATCTTTAGAAAGAGGACATTATTTTGTATCACAATAAGTCTAGGGTCCACAGAATTTCACCTCATGAATCTACTTTTGAATGAGAATATACAAGTACTTGTTGCAATGGCAACATTGCAGCCATTCTAAACCTTCCTGGTACTAAAAAAATCGACAAATGTCAGCTGAGATCCTGCAAGATTTTTTATTAAATCGTTTACTATTATATCTTCAATTGTCTACAAAAACTTCTCACTGCATTAAAAAAGATTCTTATTGATTTTGATAGGAAACCTCCCTAATTGCCAGCTACAGGTGTGTTACTCACAAATGAAAAAGTAACCATTTTCTGCTGGGCAGCGAGAAACACAAGATTCCGCGGCGGCAGCCCCTCTTACGCTACTTTGCCAATATTGCTGCAAGGATACTTTTGATACGAAAACTGAGACATCAGCCAGGCAAAGAACACGCGGGCTGGGAGTTGACGGTATTACACCAAAACACGCGACTGTCCTGACCATCATCATCCTCTTCGTCTTCCCCTCATGAATATGCATGAAGGAGCTGGGAGCACTTCAGCCAGATGGATGAGGGTATATCTTTCCCTCCTTCCTCTCTTTCTCTCTAAAGTTCTTTCCTCTTTCTCACTCTCTCTTCTCCTCTCCTTCAATCTCTTCCTCTCTTTCTACTTCTTCCCACTCTCTCTCTCTGTCTCTATGATTCTCCTCTTCCTATCTGTTGCTCTTCATCAACTTTCTCTCTCTCTCTCTCTCTCTTCTTGAGGTCTTTAGTCTCTTCTTACCATGATCAGATACACGAATTCAAAACTATTTACTGTTGAGGTTCAATGCGGTGTCAACTAGGTGGGCAACGAGTCCCTACCCATTTTTAACATGACTTGGTGAATTAATGAAACTATTTGTGATAGGAGAATATCTAAAACCATGATAACAGGATTTTAAAATACTTACTGATACACTAGAGGAGATTTGTTGAAAGACGATTGTTACTACAAATAAAGGATAGCAAAATTGAGGCTTTCCACTCATCAGAGAAAATTGCATGACTGTAATAGAAGTCTGACCCTTGAAAAACAATGATTACCATGATCAGATACACGAATTCAAAACTATTTACTGTTGAGGTTCAATGCGGTGTCAACTAGGTGGGCAACGAGTCCCTACCCATTTTTAACATGACTTGGTGAATTAATGAAACTATTTGTGATAGGAGAATATCTAAAACCATGATAACAGGATTTTAAAATACTTACTGATACACTAGAGGAGATTTGTTGAAAGACGATTGTTACTACAAATAAAGGATAGCAAAATTGAGGCTTTCCACTCATCAGAGAAAATTGCCAGACTGTAATAGAAGTCTGAACCTTGAAAAGCAATTATCTAATGACATAATGTACCAATCTGAGCTTATTCTCAAAAACATAAATCTTTCCTCCACTGATTATTTGGTAGATAGAAAAAAAATCTCCATGTCAAAAACATAAATTGCTCTACCAACTTAGCATTTGCTCTTAAATATATCTCATAGTAAAATAATTCAGGTAAGTTCTGTAATAAAATGGCTTTGGAATTTAGATACGAGTTTTACAGGCAAACCTGCTTTAGGAACCACCTGTACAGAAAGACACTTTGGGGTTTCCCTTAAGCAGTGTTTCTCAGTGAAACGTGTATAAAAGAAACCTGTAAATACATGTAAAAATCACAGCCTTTTGAGACCATTATCTTGTCTCCCTTGAGCGGTCTTTATATACAGGTTTCACTGTAAAAATGATGATGCAATCAAATCATTCTGATCACATGCTCCAGTAATATTTTTTTTTTAAATATAGCATACATTTACATGCCATACAAGACACGATCTTAACATTTACAGCGGAGTGTTTTGAAGGAACGTGCATAAGAGCCGTGGAAGAATACTAAATTTCTGTTTACTTTTCTTTGTTTAGTTTTAAAAAAGGGATATTTTGCGTGTTACCGAACCTAAACACGTAGCCGAACCTTAAGCGCTTATCAAAATACATGTTGGTAATGGATTGAAAGATAGGAACGAGGTGGTGTCTGAATGTAAGCACCCTCCTCATCACTATTCTATCAGAGAAGCTGTATGAACTTGAATGAATTACTAATGCGCCAAATGGGCATTACCTGACGCATGTTTATCAATTAATGATGCCTTGCTATCGAGCTCCAATCATTCTCTAGTCTTCAAATACAGACTTTCATATCTTCCCCGTTTGGATCTTGATAAATTAATGTTTGTGTGCCTGTGTGCATATCATTTTCCATCATAAATGCCATTTTATTTTTTTATCTGTTTGTTCAAGGTTAGAATATATCATCTAGGTTAGAATATATCATCTATCTATTGCAAATCACTAAGAATAATCATGATTTCAATTCACCTAACTAAAAGTTCACTACCTCATTTGAATAAAGACACAAAATGCCTATACATTAAATAACAAATTTTTGTTTTGTTTTTTGTTTTGTGAATCAGTTGAATATTTGATAGTTTGTATCACTGCATCAATGATAGCATTAAGTCTGAGGTTTTTATTTCTTCTCATGCTTAAATTTGTTTTTAAAAATCCACAGTCAAATCCATATTCATACAAATCTGTTTCAAAGTCTTCCAATATACATGTAGAAACCTTTTGGGAAGTCTACCAATATCATAGAAATCTGTCCACTGATATCTTGAGGATGGATTGAAGATATTGCTTCACCACTTGGATGAAAAGTGCTCATAAATCTTCTGTACCATAAATTTACTCATCCTTATATCAAAATCTAATACTTCTGAATAAACATAATTTCAATATGTTGTACACATCCATATATTTGGATAGTTGTCAAATAAAATGTAATAAACACTGGTATTCATGGTTACATAATCCTCAAGAGTGACTTGGATCAGTGGTTTTTACAAATGTCCAAGTCACAAAATTAACTTTGTGCAATACTTTTATTCTTTGCAACTGGAGCCTAATCATAAGGAAATCTCAACTTATCTCTACCAAAGGCAATGTTCTAATTTCATAATGCAAAGGAGCTGTACATCGAGCATTTTCGAAACTAAGCAAATCTTTCCCCATTACAAGCTTTACCATCAAAGTGGCTAACCTATATTTGATATTATCTGTTTGTGGACTCAGAAGGGCATTAACTTCTACACCTTAACACAGTGTTGTTAATGCCCTTCTCGCTCTCAAACAGAAGATATTTAGGTCTACAATTCAACATCCCCATAAAAGTTTTTAAAAAAGGACACTCCTTTTTTCATCATTCAATGTCAGGTCATCATGCATCAGCTGTTACAATCCTTGATCTATTATGCATATTCATGAATATGTTAATTTTGTCAGCATGCACAGCATGATTTCGCCGAATGGGAGAATAAAGACCTGGAGGCCCTGGACACAATGGTAAATTCTGAATGATTTTTCCGTTATTTTCACCATTTGTGTGAAAGATTGTTTTGTTACTAATATGGGGTGTGAGGAAGCATGTGGTTATAACACAGCAGCCAAGAGTTCATTAACCAGAGGAAATGATAGTTATTAATTATGTAACAATGTCTCAACCAGAAGCCACACTTCTAGAAAGTGTAAACTATCCCAAGGTTAACAACTTTTCAGAAAGGGAGTCGCCCCTCTCCATGTCCTGAAAGTAGACAGGTTACAAAAACACTTTCAAACAAATAGCATTATACTGAAAGAAATCCATCAAAACCTATAATGCATAATAAGTTTGACTTTTTAAATTTTGGGCATAAAGACACTGGTAAGGATAGTCTATTTTATAACTTTTTTTTTAAAGCACAGTTACATGTAACTACTATGGCGGACCAAAAACACATTTTCTCTAAATCAATTGTATTCTTATTTGATTTCTTTCTTTTAATCGAGATTTATTCCTACAGTATTTGAATATATTCAAACATCAATCTAACGGATACCATTTTTACATTTGGTAATTTAGCCAAAAAAAATATGAGGACTGAAACATGTAGACTAGATAAAAGTTGCAGAATAACACACTTTCAGAGTGTGAAATTGGTTTCTTGCCGTTCACGTATCGCAGTTGAGGTAAATGATTCTATAGGAGTGTTGAGAGGAATATCTTATAAATCTAATTCAATAACTAGTACGGAACAACAAGACATCAATGATAAGCTGCTGAGGAACAATCTCGTAAGTTAAAGTGTAGTTTGGATAAATTGTTTTCCTAATAAATATGGAGACTGTTAAAGAGTTTATTGGCCATTAAAATATAGAGTGAATTCTTTAAAAGGGCTTTATTCGAGATGAGGGAGAAAAAGTGAGGCATGATTCATATTGGAGACAGTATGATTATTACACGCACTTCTTTCTTGATAAGGAAAGTGTGATGAAATATAAAATGGATATGTTCTCCAACTCATTCTGGGCCCCGTTTCATAAAACTTGTTATCAATATCAATATCAATAGCAAGTTACAATAATTGTTATAAGCTACTATAATCCTTGAATCTGATTGGCTGAGAGAAAATTTGTCATAGAAAAGGGGCAGTTGCTATTGATGAAAAGTTTTATGAAACAAGGCCCAGGTTTGTTATGGCATTTATATGCTTTCTAGAATTAATCTCCGAAGAATTAATGGAAAAGTGAATTATTTTTCAATCAAATCGTTGTTTCTTACTCTCTTTCTTTCTCTCTCTTTCTTTCTTTCTCTCTCTCTTTCTCCTTTCCCCGCCTTACACACACTCTCTCTCTCTCTCCCTCCCTCCCTCTCTCTCTCCTTCTCTCTCTCTCTCTCTCTCTCTCTCTCTCATTCTGTTATTTGGTTCAAACAATATCTTTTCCTCTCCAAGAAAAAAATATGTATCCATACAGAAAATTATGAATTACATGTGCAATAAATACTCTCGGTATGTTCAGACTTTTAACAGAATACGTATGCAAAAAGTGCACAGCAGCAATGGACAATAGCTGGATGAATGCTTTCCTTGCATTTGATGGAAAATGATTATTGCTTCTGTCCAATGTCGGAAGCAAGCACGTAAGACAGAATATAATTTAATTCCAAACTGATTAAGCATGTTGCACATTGTGTGGTATGAATACAGGCAAATCATCGGACATCGTAACAAAAACACATTTCTCATTCATTAAAAAAAGCGGGCAACAATGAAAGGACAAAATTAATGATTAGAGATGGGTAAAAATTATGAAAGCACAAAGTCTGTAGCATCTTTCCCGTGGTAAATATCATTACAGAAAGATTGGACCATAGACATTCTTGTTTTGTTATCATGAATCATATTGCTTTCATGTAGTTAGTATACCTAAACTAATAGTACTTGTGCTCATACATTTATTTTATTGATTTATCAATGTTTTGTCTGTTTCTCTTTGTTGTTCCAAAATAGAAATTTTGAATGTAATCTGTTCTGTCACTGTTACACTACATTACAATGTACTGGGTCACCATCCCCTGACAGAGATACTATATCTTTCTAGCTACTGCAAAATACCTCAATAAAATATCTACTATACATATAGTCCTACGAGAGCCAGAAAACGAGAAAATGTTATTTGAAATGTAATCTATTCTGTCCATGTTTTACTATATTACAATGTAATGGGTCATCATCCCCTGACAGAGTATTATATCTTTCGAGCTACTGCAAAATACCTCAAGAAAATATATATTCTACAGCCGGAAGGGTGTTAAATACATGTACATGCATTCTGTGTAAAATCATAGGAGTTATATGTCCATATAGCTCTCAGCAGATGACTCATTGTTGTGATTGCATGCTTTGTTTTCACATTGCTTTTGTATACATTATCAAGTGAGATGAATAAATGAACTAAACTGGATTGAAATACATACATGTCGTATATATATATATATATATATATATATATATATATTGCTAGAAAGCAGTCTTCATCTTAGCAAAGATGGCATGGATCAGATAATGAGACTTCTTGCTTCCGTAGATCTGTATGTAGAATTTAATCATACAACCTTTTGACTCTCAATGTTTTCATGCTGTTATCTCACTAATTTTGTGCACTACCCAAGTGAAAAGAATGAACTAAACTGAATTGACATATGTACATGTCGCATATATATTGCTAGAAAGCAGTCTTCATCTTAGCAAAGATGGCAAAGATCAGATAGTGAGACTTCTTGCTTCCATAGATCTGTATGTAGAATTTAATCATACAACCTTTTGACTCTCAATGTTTTCATGCTGTTATCTCACTAATTTTGTGCACTACCCAAGTGAAAAGAATGAACTAAACTGAATTGACATATGTAGCATATAATGCCAGAAATCAGAAACATCTCCAGTAGTAAATGTCTATGTTGTACATCCAGGTAAAGACCAGATAACGAGGATGCTTGCTTCCATAGATCATTTGCAGAACTTATTCATATCTTCCCCTTCTTAATAAGGCATATCATGTTACACCCCCCCCCCCCTCTCCCACTCTCTCTCCATTCACGGCGCATCTCCGAATGAGTCAATACCGTAGTTGCCCAGCATTACGGCAGTAATGTTCGTCAGCCACATTAATGCACAAGAGCATATACCACTCGGGGGAATGAGCAGCCAGAGTCTTTAGTCCCACTCATTTACATTTTTATGGGTCAAAGCATCACCCAAGATATATGAGCGCCAGCCTAAACCAAAGGAAGACGAAAGGATCTTCGTACAGCTCTTGACATTGTGATGTCATCGCATGCATGCTAAGAGATTAGTTGTAATTTAATATACATGTATGCAACATCTCTGTGGAAACTTATCAGGCTTTGTTCTGCATTTGTAAGTAAATATGTAGAAAGAAATTAACAATGGTATGAAAATTAGAGGAATAATTATGCAAAGTTACAGAATGGAATGATGAATGTGCGGTCCTTATTCATTTCCTTTCCTTCTTTTTTTAATCAACACAAAATTTTGAATCTTCATTAAATTTTGACCCAGATTTAAAAACTGGTAAATTTGATACAGAGCAATGCATGGTATGCGAATCATGGAGTACATTCTGTCATGTCTTAAAAGGAAAATCCACCCTCATTGGTTTTAAAAGAAGCAGAAAAGAATTGAAATTGAAATCAAACACAAATTGGCAACTCTGTGACGAATCTGTGAGCTCATCTCCCATTTGCCTTGTAGTACTGAAGAAATCATAAATCTCCATTTTCTCTCTAATATTTTATCATATTTCACTTTATATTAAACACAAAACCTGTATGATTAATAATTATTCCCTCATCAAAAACAAAGAAAAATAAAATCTATTAAGTTTTGAGTATGGAGCAAATGGGAGAGGAGCTTGCAAGATACGTCACGGAGTTGCCAATTTGTGTTTGATTGATTACAACTTCAAAATTCATAAATTTCTTATTTCTTATCAGATTTTGCTCAACTTTCATTGATCTGTTTCTCTAATTGTTCTGCTTCTTTTAAAACCAACTTAATATCAGGGTGGACTTTCCCTTTAAAGCAAATCTTTGTCCCAGATATGGAACTGGTAAATTTCACAAGAAATGGTATATAAATCATGGATTGCATTACTCTCATGATTTGGCTTTGTTGTTTCCTCTTTTAAATTTATGAAAATGGCCGTGTGTTCAACTGGTTAGCAAATGGGAGCAGGTATTCTACCCCGGTGCTCAAGTGAACATGTACAACCCCACCCACCCCCCCCCCACCCCCTCTGAATACGGCAACATCCGTCTTCCAATAGATTCCCATGATGCTTAGCGATGGTCTAAATCCCCTTCAAGCAAGCTTGGATGTCGCCCACAGAATATGATGCGTTCCCAGCGCAACACCATTATGATTCCGATGCTAATTGGTATGTATGGCAAATGGCCAGCTATGTTGAGGGAGTAGAGAAAAGAGGGAAGAGACGGAGAGAGATGGAGAGAGATGGAGAGAGATGGAGAGAGATGGAGAGAGATGGAGAGAGATGGAGAGAGATGGAGAGAGAAGAGGAGAGGAGAGAGGAGAGGAGAGGAGAGGGAGAGGAGAGGAGAGAGGAGAGGAGAGGAGAGAGGAGAGAGGAGAGGAGGAGAGAGGAGGAGAGAGGAGAGAGGAGGAGAGAGGAGAGAGGAGAGAGGAGGAGAGGAGAGAGGAGAGAGGAGGAGAGAGGAGGAGAGAGGAGAGAGGAGGAGAGAGGAGGAGAGAGGAGAGAGGAGGAGAGAGGAGAGAGAGAGGGAGAGAGGAGAGAGGAGGAGAGGAGGAGAGAGAGGAGAGAGGAGGAGAGAGGAGGAGAGAGGAGGAGAGAGGAGGAGGAGAGAGAGGAGGAGAGGGGAGAAGGGAGGAGACGAACCACGGCAGAAATCAGCATAAATTTGCAAATTGTAAATCTCGGCTTAGGGGGAATGCTAAGGGACAAGAGCACATTAGGAAGATGATGAAAAATGATGCCCCTACTGAATACTATATAGCCATATATGCCATGTATTCTTCATACTCATAGCCATACCAATGGTAATTGGGGGGAAATTACATTTTCTCTCATCTTAGTACTGTGATCATTGTGACAATACTTCTCATCAGCAGTATTTAGTAGCAAACACGAGTAGTAGTAAGAGTAATAGTAAAATAGCTTTTTAGTCATAGTAGTAGAACAAGTAGAAGTATATATAGACTCAGTATAGGTCTGAGGTCTGATATATAAATATTCCTGATATAAACAAGCTAATATTCTGGTCCCAACTCTTTCTTTATATTCTGTTGTTTTTTTAACTGATATAACAAGATTCCGATATACAAGATTCTGCTATAACAAGGTAATATTCTGGTCCCAACTCTTTCTTTATATTCTGTTGTTTTTTTAACTTGATATAACAAGATTCCTGATATAACAAGATTCCTGCTATAACAAGGTAATATTCTGGTCCCAACTCTTCATATTCTATTGTTTTTTTTAACCTGATATGGAGATTCCTGCTATAACAAGATTCCTGCTATAACAAGGTAATATTCTGGTCCCAACTCTTCATATTCTATTGTTTTTTTTACCCTGATATGGAGATTCCTGCTATAACAAGGTAGTTTTAATGGTCCCAAGGACCTCGTTATAACGAGTTTCCACTGCATAGGCTATCATAGTAGAAGTCATAGCTGAAGCGGGAGTTGTGGTAGGTAGTTGTGGTAGGTAGTTGTGGTAGGTAGTTGTGGTAGGTAGTTGTGGTAGGTAGTTGTGGTAGGTAGTTGTGGTAGGTAGTTGGAGTGGTAGGTACATGTAGTTGGAGTAGTAGCAGCAGCAGCAGTAGCAGTAGCTATTATATTCAGCTTTGAAAGAGCTACATGTACGTAGAACAGTCAATTAGAATACAAAAATACACAAAATACAACTCTATGCTTACTTGCTACAAATTTCCTGCTTCTATTTAATATGTGAACATGTGCATTTCAGTAGGATCTAAATCAAAATATAAAAAGATATATATGTACGTGAAATCTCATCCTAACAAGACACATATATTTGTAGTTAGGTACTGAAGTAACTGGACTTATCATATCATCTTCTGATCTCATTTCATTTCAGTATTATGCAAGTTCTTAGAAGGTAGTAATACAAGTGACTCATCTACCTCAACACAGAGCGAAAAGGCTATGGAGACTTCAGAGTGACAATCTTCTTATACTCACTCAGTCAATGGCACTTGATTGCTTTGTTAACTTACTGAAGAGGATTAACAGAACAACACAAACAAAGCCATTCTGTTACTAATTGGTAATCTTGAGAACGCACACACAGAGACTACATGTATACAGAAGCTTACATTATACATGTGGACAAGCAGAAAAAATAGCTACATTCTATATTAACAGCATTATCACATTAGCCATTCATTTTCATTTTTATCTGTATTGTCCAAGTAAAAATAATTCCCAGTTTCTTTAACATTATCCACTACCTTTCTGACACTGCCTCCTTTTTATTAATTAGTACTTACTTTTTTTTCTCACCTTATGCATGAAATATCTTAGGATAAAAGGGAGGTGATGACATCACAAAATAATACTGCTTCAATACTGATTAATACAAGCAGTTGAAAGTTTCCAATATAGACCAGTACATGTATTAAGTCTGGGCATCATGGTCATTTCACATACACACATGGGACTGATCTTGAAAAATTGACGCGTCTTTACCAATTGTGGAAAGCATCTAATCATCTGCTAAGCATCAGAAGGGTGTTTCTTCTGTGTTAGCACAAATGAATTGCATGAAATGCCCTTCTGTCTTTCAATACTTGAAAAGAGTCAAAAAGAGTAAAAAAAAATTTTTTAATCCTTTTGTTGACTGAATACATCTCAATGTATTGGATAGATAAATAAGTGTAAGCTGTAAGCGCTTTGGTCGGTTACATGTACATTGTAACTAGTAAGGCGCTATATAAGAAACAGCTTTTATTATTATATGAAGATGAGATATCTTTCGATAACCTAAATAATAAAAGATAAGGTCCACACAGACAAGGAAATTATAAAAATAATATTGCTTAATAGGGTCTTGGTTAAAGTCATAAATAAGTATGCTCCAGCCTCAGGGCCAAGACTACTTTGTAATTTGAGCATGAATTATTTACACAAAATTTACAAACAATATCTAACCAATCACTTCAGCAAATATTGCCTTTGTAAATCCCATACATCAAAATACATACAGGTTTCACATGAGCAAATATACTTAAGACTACATGTGTTTCACCTTTTTTTTCCCCTCCTCCTTCAGTTCAAACTGCTGAATTCAACACAACAAGATTACCATTTACAATAATAACCTATCATACCTATTCAAAGAATTTAACTGTGTTCTTCCCAATACAAAAGCAAACTATCTTTGTCATTTGTATCCATTCAATCATAATGTAGTACAGTATTTTTAACCTTAAATGTCTGAACTTGCTGTAGACCAAACGCCCAAGCTTTTCTTTGTCGTTTATAACCGCTCGTCGACTCATAAAAACCCGAGTTCTTTTCATCGACTTCCTGTGGGAGGATAGACTCAGATGGTTTGTAAAGAACTAGAGACATCAAAAGAAAATTGATTACACAGTCTCACTTGTACCCAATCAATGGACATTGATTACTTTTCATTTGTTTTCAGGCATGATACTGTAGCACAATGTTTTAAGGGAATATTTTTGGTAAATGAAAAGTATTCCCCTGACATACATACGAGCATATGAGCATAGTTTTTGCACATTGAACAGCCTCGAGGGTAGAAATTGACACTGTATATGCAAGGAGTGGATCTAGCAGACCCGCTAGCAGAAAGCATATGCTTGTGAGTAATATATATTTCATGAGCACATTAAACTGCATAATTATAATACAAGGCATGCATGTAATATAAGATGCACTAAAATGGTAACATGAATATCACAATGAAAGCTATTCCTGTGGACAGTATACGACAGCACATCATGTATAGATCTTCAAGTACAAATATGTTTACCTAGTATATTTTATAGTTACTTTTTTTCACATGAAACTTTGTAAGGTTATGGATCCAATATATGAGATAATCTGTACCTCTATTCTCCATCGATGAAATGATAAATCAATATTTCAGACAGTGTCTCAAAAGAACAGACAGTCCATCTTAGGATATCCATTGGTATTACAACGACTGAAGCTCCTGTACTGAAATGAGATGGGGAAACACTTAACTCTTTATACCTCTCTTTCAGCCATTTGTCACGAAACCTTACTCTTAAGAACACTAACATGAGCAGCTCTTGAAAGGTAAACAAACTGTTTTGAAAGAAAGAATGAAATCAGGGTCACAAAATGAATGGAAGATGGGATCAACACTTTTCTCTTTCTTTCTGTTTTTTTAAGGATGTCATTATTTTCCCTGGGAGTTAAAGTTGAGTTCTATGATCTGCCAGAGGGGACCAAGTCGAGCGTTTCTCCTCCGAAAGAACTGAATAATAAAGTCTTTTCAGTTGTAACGTCTCCAGAATGAATTCTCGGTGGCAGCAGTACAAAGGGGGAAGGAGCAGACTTAGTTCCAAGCGGGTCGTTTTGAAAAGCACATAATCTTCCAGCATGGTGCTTCGCAGAGAGGGGGATAGACAAGGGGGTGAAAGACCAGGGGAGGGTGACTCTTACTACTGTTTCAACCCCCCCGGCCCGCCTGCCATGCTACGCCTTCATCGGAGCTTATCCGGGCTGCTCCACGCAACAGCTTACAGCTTTGTGTTTTGGAACGCACTCCCTCCCCCTCTTTCGTCCTCTGAGGCATTCAGGGTGTACTTTGGGCACAAAAGGAAACGGATTGGAGCATGGAGGGATGCCCATTGATGAGAAATTAGTCCCAGTCTGTGTAAACAGAGCCGGTGTTATCACGCTGACTCGTCCATCTCAGATCCCTAAAAATAGGAGCCCCGCACTACGTAACCTAGCTCCAAGGCGATGGGAGTTTTTCCCCTTCCGTTTCACACTGAAACTGTGAAGAGCATCGATGAGCGAGTGGTTGACAATATATTTTACCGGATTGCTAAGAAAGCAAGTTAAATGTTTGAAATTATGCAACAAGGGGACCTACAGCTTTAATTAAAATCCAAGAGACTTGGTAATTGAGATCCCTAAAACCATGAGTAGTGATGTGTGAGTGACGATTTACTTTACGTAACTGCTAAGAAAGCAAATATCTAGGCTTGATTTGCAAGTGACTGACGAAGGTACCTTTGACTTGCAGTCCTATCTGAGAGACTTGGTAACTAAGGATCAAGCCTTACCAAAGAGCAAAAGAGCATTGACTTGGTTTTGAACCCGGGACCTCCCTGATCACTACTCTGCCACTGAACCATCACATCTCCTGTAATAATTACAACAGTGTGTGGTTATGTATATGTTATGCATATGGACTATCCCTGTGAGTACTGTGACCATCCTGCAACACTCAGAAGTGGTCGTTAGTCTATATGCATTGAAATCCACTCTGACCATGAAGTTTGTAGCTTCATGCTCTGACCAAGGTCTGTGATAACTCCTTGCTCTGACCAATATACATGTACATTTTCAATGAGAAGGGGGGAAAACTCCAACAGCCTTGGGGGAAATCTCCAACAGCTTTGGAGTCAGACTAGTACCACAGTGACAACCACAAACATTGCAGAACAACAAACTAGCTAATGTTTAGGGGGAGAGCACTTGTGCTGCATCACAAGTTCAGAACATGGTCAGATTCCATACTTGTGCACTTTGGGGTAGGGATTATTGTAGTACACTGTAAACATCCACATTTACAGACACTATTGAAGTCATAGTCTCAATAATACATTTCCATTGTAGCTCGTGTATAGAACATGGTACATGTAGTTAGCAGTTACAAGTACTTCAGGTTTAATAGCAGGCTTGGAGTTTGAATCCAGCTTTCAATGTACAGTGAGAATCAAAGGCACCATTGTAGGACATTGTAACTCAACTACATGTATAGTAAGTATAAGATACATGTATATGTACATAATTATCATTATTTTTTGTGTTTGGAGAACAAATGGTCAAGACTTCAATGTGAGAATGTGCCTTACAGCCGGGCTCCACAACAACATTTTTTTCACAGGGCGTCCCCTAATTAATTTTTTTAAGTCTGTTCATTTGCAAGTATAAATTTCTTAATTTTGGGGGGGTACAGAGTAAAAATTTGGGGGCCCATGGTAGTGTCTGCCCTGCCCAACAGGTTCCACCAGTGGTAAAAAAAAAATAGAAGTTGGAACAGAAACCTTTGCTCTGATTTCCACATGTGAACAAGGCTTCTTTAGGGGCACAATGGAAACTCAAGTGATCAAGAAGACATATATGTATGTGAAGGAGTCTTTGAGGCTTCTCCTATGATGGAAATAGTAGTACCAAGCTGTGATTTCTCATACTGCTCCAAACCACTAAGCACTTGACACACACAACTTTGCTATGATCTCTGCAATTGAACAAGGCTTCTTGATTAAACCAAAGAGAACTCTAATAAATGGTCAAGATGACCAATGTGAATGGGCCTGCAGTTCCCTTCAGTGGTAATAGTAGTACCAAGCTGTAATTTCTCATAATTCCCCAAACCACTTAGCACTTGGCACACAAAACTTTGCGTTGACAAACAAACTCAAACAAACACAAGCCAGTGTGTGTGTGTGTGTGTGTGCCCAGGAGAACAATTGAAGGCATTCTAGCTAGGCTTTTAAGGGCTACTAAAGAGCCTGTTTTTATAGCACCAACATGATGCTTTTGTTTTGTGTGCAAATGTGATAAGAACATTAATTGAGGGGTATGGGATGAAGGGGCATATTGGAACATGTTTAGGCCAGTTCAGAGTAAAATGTGAAGGTCAGGATGGCCAAAATTCCACTGTGTATGCTGACCAGTATGCTTTCATTGTACAACAGGGGAGCATTTCATCAAGCATTTTGTCAGTGATTTTTACTGACAAATTTGCTTTCAGCCAATCAGATGCAAGGATTTCAGTAGCTTATAACACTTGTCAGTAAAACTCACTGACAAAACGCTTGATGAAACGCTCCCCAGATCCTTTCTAGGTATTACACATGAAGGAGCAAACTAATAATTACAAGTAGGCCTACATAATCTGGAAATTGTAAAGATCAGTTTACCTAGCATACAAAATCTAAAAATATCTCACCTCACTGAGTGGATTTACTAAATTGGTGCCCTAATAAGTGAGAAACAAACATACACTGATTTTTAAGATAGATTATATTGTAGTACCAAGAAATTATTTATAGATTATATGCCTACAACTTCTACAAACTTGTCTACATGTACATGTAGGGTTGATTAAAGAAAAATTGGATCGATACTCTTAAACCTGCACAGAAAGATCAAAAGTTATTCATAAAAACATATTCTTGTGTCTCTCACAATGTCCATCACATGGAGGTTTGGCCAGAGAAACACAAAAAATAATAATTATGTACATATATCTTATACTTATTATAGTTGAGTTACAATGTCCTACAATTGGAGGTCTGGCCTGGCCAGACAAACAACATGCTTTTCCTTCTTGTTGAACAAGTCACGGCATCCATTTTGGATGTTTTTGCTTTGTTTAAACTCTTTGAGTACACCCACTCATTTCAATGAAATAAACCAAATCCTCTCCAACCCATCACAATAGACTCACAAAGGCCAAGGACCAACTCATCAGGTGAACAATCAAACACTGTACAGAAGCGGCTGCCGAATCCATGTTAGGGCCAAAAGCCGCAAAGCAATTCTGTTTCTTTTCAATAAATAGAAATATTCACATAAAAATGTACCAGGATAGTTGTTGTATACAGTAACCAACACCCCCCCCCCCCCACCCTTACAAAGAGAAAAGAAAAATGTTGTACATGTATGTCACATGGTGCAAAATTTGTCATTAATATATGTGCATGTGTTGGCCTGCGTGTTAATATTTCTTTTTAGCATTTGAAATTGTAAACTACCGGTACATGTAGTATATCATACACACGTTGGAGAGGGGGTGGGGACAAAATAAATAAAATAAATAGTGAATGTCTCCTCTATCTTTACTTCAAAACCTGATGATACCAAACAAGTTCTATATAACATGCTCATATGTTAGTAACATATATACTAAATACCAGTCATTCACAATACACAGATTAAACAGGTAGAACCACCTTTTATTTTCCCTCTCTTTGAACTATTTTCTATGGAAGAATACTACAAAGCAGGGCGCCTCAACTGCCTACTTCCAAGTTGAGCATATTAGTCTCAAGATTTAGACTTCTTAGTTAACACTAACTATAATACTACACATAGCCCAGTGTACTATGAAGAATATCAAACTGTTACAAGTGATATAATAATAATAATAATATAAATAATAATACAGTGATAATGATAATAATGATTACTCTTATTGCGACATTAAGGGGAATCCTTTGACCTGAGCCTAAGTCGCAGTTAGAGTTATAATAATAATGATAAATAATAATAATCATAATAATTATAATAATAAGACTTCAATTTACAGGTAACAAATATGACGATTGATTATAATATCATTATAATCTTTGTGTACTTGATTTGAAATTAGCACTTGGTAAATAGAAAAGATTAAAGGCCTACAATGTATTGCTTTTCTTCAAATGGATACTGCTTTCAGGATCAAAACACTGATTTTTACTGGCTATTTTTTGTCATTCATGCATAGATATGTGTAGTTTCCTTCCAAGATATCCTTTGAATAAGAAGCAAACTATACAAATTTTTTTGAAACATTTCAGAAGCTGAAAGAGGGAATAATCTTATATTTCTCTGGAACTGGTTTTGAAATAAACTTACTTCCGACAAAGTAAATACCTACTAACAAAAAGGGCCTACATGTACATGTGTGCCTAATGATAACATCATGCTGAGAAGGGATGAAAAATAGGATAAGTGCAAACTGTGAAAGGTATCTTTGAAAGTAGACTAGAATTCGCCACCACAATGGAGGAATGATTTCACTGACCACACAGAATCAAAGAAAGGAGTCTATTGTCTAGCTGAGGACTTGCTATGTACTGTATATGGGGGCCTAATGATGGTGTATTGACTGTGCTTTTGTGGGGGCACTGTTTTGGAGTGCTTTCATTTTGAAAGGTAATAGGGAAGGTCTGGGGGTTAATCACCTCAGCTTTGTAAGGAAAAAAGAAGATATTCCAGAAACTGTGAAGCAGCTTACATGATTCAATGGATATGCCCTGCCTTGTGTCCAAGAGTTTGTTAATCACCTTCTTGATCAATTGCTTTCAAATCATATACATGCTGTAATGTAAATTTTAAACAGAAAACTTTCTCAACATAAAATTTTCTGAAGTGCCAGTTGCCGTTCAATTATTTTTGCGACATGAAACTTTAACAAATCCTGAACTTTTTTCATATTATCGCTATCTGTCACTTCCAGTCCAGCTGTTACAGCTTCCAATCCTTCCCACTCTAATTTTAATATTTCATCATCACATAAAACACATAAACAGGCATATCATTTTAGCCCCCACCCACCTTCTTCTCCTATTTTTGCTCTTTCTCTCACCTAATAATATTTACCCTAGTTTCACTCACAGACGGACATACGTTCTTCACGTATGCGCACATACCTATAATTTTGTCTTAGTGACGTCGGACTGAGTTAGGCTATACAAACCTCCAATGTGCGATTCCAGCCAATTATTGAATTTCTTCTCTCTATTCTTCCCCTCCGGTTTTCTTACATTTCGATCTTCTCCCACCCTGACTGGAAATATTTTTGTCCATAATCATTATTTTGCTGCATCACCAGCACTATAGCACATTAATTGTATAAACCCTACTCTCTACGAAGTTACTTGTATCTTCTACATTGTATATACTGTTTAACATTATAATATTGGAATATGGTATTGGACATAATGGTTTACATTTTTTTTTGTTTGTAAAAATTGAGTGTGAGGACTGTTGAAATGTTTTAAATGTTTAAGAGCTCTAGATGTTTTGATTTATTTTGTCAATATCTATTGAAGCTTTAATAGGAGAAATATCTTTTAAATACAGCCTCTATTTTCTGCACAACATGTGAATTTTAAAGCCTCCACCATCCCTCTTTCCAAACACGAGTAGTACCGAACAGAGAAGGAATAGGTTATTTTTCCACCATTGCTGGAAAGTGTATAATTTTCTCTTCCTCTAAAAGAGAAAAGCAGACCCATTGTCATTGCTGCATGATGGGAGAAACACAGAGATAATAACAATTCCACAGAAGTTCTACGCCAGCTCGGCTGGTTCATTAATTGTACACTTTCTTTCTACTTCCTGTCGCTATTTCGCTTCTAGACCACAAGTCTGCAATAAATTAGCTAACCATCCAGTGAAGATGATACTGTGGGTGATGATGGTACATGTGAAGGAAAAATAGAAAGGGACTGGGATTTATTTCCCCCGATGATACTTTCAAAAGAGCCCCATTAAAATGTGAAGAGCCCCCCCCCCCCCCCCCCCATAGTAATTCCAGTCAATATTGTGAAGCATACAACTATGCTACATTCAAATTTAAATTCATATTTTCATTAAATCTATATATGATTTCTATTTTTTTTTAATTGCTCTCAAGTCTCGACAAAACTACAACCTTGTTAAGAGAATGTTGAGTTCTGGGAAAGGTAACAAATAATAATTTCTCTTTAATTCATTTTGGAAGATTATCATAGTAGAAATGTCTCTAAATAAGGATTGCTCTTCAAATGCCCTCACAGTCAAAATATTACAAGAAACAGCTCGATTGTTCAGGCCGAAAATGTGTGTGTGTGCACAGTGCCATATACACATTTCTGTGTGCAATGCATGTCACTCTCCGCAGGATTGAGTCAATTTCTTCTCATTATTGGTGATTCCAAAACCATACAGCATACACCAATTATTATGTAATATATAATAAACCTTTCCCCAGTTGCTTTGAGATGGATTCTTTCACAATGTAATCACATGACCAGAACTCAACTTTATCTTTAAGTATGCACACTGCACTCTAGATCATGAAAAAATAAAAAGGTGAATGAAATGGTTTCTCAGATTAATAGGTACTTGAGGAAGCATCTTCCATATATTGAAAATTGTTAATTGCACGACTGTCTTCTTATCAACCTTTTGTTGACCTATAGAAAACTGTTATCGCATCATTCAAATTTTTCAAAGCTGAAATACGTCTAGAAAAATGATCCGATTTATACTTCATTCATATATTTTCTTTTTTAAATCCTTGATGTTAGAGTTAGACATCTGAAGTACACTTGATGGGCTATAATGACTACAGGGACAACAATGATAGCAATGGTATTGTTCACTAAAATAGAGTACTAAAAGGGTGTGTTCTTACAATACGATAGTAATTTAAACATAAAGTTACATAAGATGGTGATTACACAAGCAAAATCAATTATGTGAACAGTGCTTTTATGAATATGCAAAGATAAATTTCCACATAACACTTTCCAAAAATCTTATTCATTTTACAAATCTTTCTTTACACTTTTTCAAAGTTCATATTTGAAATATGTCATACAAGAAATAAGCCTACATTGTGCAAGTACATTACTGCAATAAGTATCACAACAATTACTTTAGGGTAAAATCTCAAATTGTAATCATTATTCCTTATTTCTTCTTTCTTCGAGTTTGTATCATAATCATAACTAACATACACACAAGGTCAGTTTGAGATTCATTTTTTTTTTTACTTAATTGTTTCTCAAGTTTAAATCTACAAATATGGGTTTGACTTTCATGTTAATACAGTTAGTTACTGATGCAGAGCTCATAATGTACCTTGTAGCATTCAATTACATAAATTAAAAACTACTGTTCAGATTCCTGGCGACTCTGTGGTATAATTCAGAAATTACAGACAGGCCCTTTTTACCTTTTTTGAAGGAGATGTGATAATAACTGTAAAGAAGGTCAGTGAAATTAGCTTATGAATCCTATGAAAATGGAAATGTATCTCATGTTCTTCAATATCTGAAAGATATGGATCAAATTGTAATGAGATTACTTAGAATTCCAAATTAAATACAAGACTTTTCAGGACTCAATTCTGAAAGAGGCCTGGTGAAAGTGGTGAGGTAATGTAATGTGAGGTAGTACCAGAGAATAAATAATCATCATAATAATAATAATACCTGCATTTGCAGTGCGCCTTTGCAGTTTATAGTAACTGATCAAAGAGCTTTACAGTGTATTATTACCCCGGTCATTGGATCTGGTTACGATTTGCACTTACAGTGCACATTCTCCACTCCACTAGGGGCATTCCAGCCAGGAACATTTTACAGGCACACAAATATTCCAGTCACAATGACATTCGCATCTACAGAGTACCCAATTAACACCCTGGGTGGAGAGTGGCAAATATTGATTAATATGTTGCCAAAGGACATTAGTGCCACGGCGTGACTCAAACAGCGAACCATGTGATCCACAGTCCATTGATGTATCCACTAGACCACGACCCCTCTACAAATGAATACTTATAAGCCAAATACATGTATTCTGTTAAAACACTTGTTTGAAGTATTTGTTGTTGGTTTTTGTTTTGTTTAGTTTGTTTTGGTTTTGGTTTGTGCAGGGGTTTGCAGAGTGTTGGATCATATAAAATGACAAGTCTATCCCATCTGGCATGTAAAATCAAATGCAAGTTTTTTCAATGATGACAAGAGATGAAAGAAAGTTTATGCCTTGTTATGAAAGTCTGGTGAAAATTCACAGCAATGCACACAGGAAAGGCAAAAAGAGAACAATAACATCAATGTTTTCTTTATCTTTAGTTTATAACATTATTTTCTTATTACCTACCATTTTATAAATCATTCTGATATGAAAATAACACTGCAACAATCAATTTTGAAGATTTAAATCCAGAAAATGAACCTTTTAAACAAAATTAAAAGTAAATTGGACAAGCCTTACATGAACAATGGAGACATACCCATGTGCAGATTCCTTCTATCTACTTGACATGTACGTTCATGTATAGTTCCCTAACAGTGCACTGAACTTAGTGCTTTCAGTATGAAATCATTTTATAATTAGTTAATTCATCTCTCATCTCCAAAATATCTCCGCATTAAATATGGTCCCAAAGCAAACAAGTTATTCATGTACACTGCCGCTTTGCCTGTACTGTATGTCAGCGGAAAGTCAACTTTATGTCGAACACATACATTGTACTACTTGTACTGTATTATGAAGAAAAAAAAGTTCTTTGACCTTTTGTCTCTGCACTGGATGGCGCTGTACTATAGACTTATTGGATTCATTAACCCCTTTCCCTCTAGAGTGGGGTAATGAAATCAAATTAGTAAATTGGTAATATATTGTGCAGTGTAACATGGACTTACCACCACCAAAGCACAGTACAGAGAAATGATGCATGTGGGCCTAACGATGTATGTTATTGAAAACACTATATATATGTTTCTCCTGGAATTGTACCATGATGAAGCAGGCCTATACCTGAGGGGGCACAGTCCAATTCAATGAAAGGCGATGCTTGCAAATGTTTGC